>CM060445.1:200252679-200631119 GCA_030545235.1 Helianthus tuberosus
ACAAAAGAGAAGGAAATTTGCTCCGGAACGAAACGTGATCATCCAAGAGGAAGTTGAAAGGCTACTGTTATGGGAAGAATTCTGTGCCCATATCCTGAGAAATATCTTGGGTTATATCTTGGTTATATAATATTTGTTCACATCCGGGATGCTGATTCAGGATATTGGTAACATCCTGAATGGTATCCTCAGGATCACTAACGGATTATGTGCAGGTACGTGGGTTAGAAGCTACTAACGTTCACAAGGACTCATTCCGCGGGAGACTCGGTCCAAGTCGTTCAAATAAAGACGTTGAAGCCGCATTACTCGGTCTACAACGTTAACAATGGAATATTCGGAGCATCCCATATTTGTAGGAATTTTTGTTTGTAATTCGTTACTATAAATAAGTGGGTATACCAGATCGAATATGACATCACAGCAACACTCACTACACTCTTACACTCGCTCTCTAGCAATTTTCACTTTCGCACAAAAGCATTGTAACACTTAGCGATCTGGTCAATATCCTGCACTGTATCCTGAAGTTCAAGGCAATAAGAAGAACAAGGCAGCTGCGATTGTCAGCTCCCGAGGTTTTATGCCGGCGATCTAGATTGATCAAGGGCTTTCCTCGTATATCTCGTGTCACCCCCTTTACTTTTTGCTCATTGTTTGATCGTAGATACAGCTCAATATCCTGAGCCGTATCCTGAATACTGTTTTTCTAAACAACTCAACCAGCATATTTTCAACACACTTTTTAGCACACTACCTCACTTAACTAATTTGATCAATTAATTGCTTCGGTAATTTTTGACCAAAACAATTTGGCGCCCACCGTGGGGCAAGTGGTGCTACTTTTACTAAAAATCTTTGTGAAATCATTAATCGGTTTTCTATTTTCAAAACTTTTTGCCACATTGTTTACAATGGCCTCAAGATCAAACATGAGCTCCTCCACTGTATCTGCTACGACTTCTGCTACTACCGGTTCGGTGCTTCCACCACCTCCTCCGAGGATGCCAGCCTCTTCACAACCTCAGGATATTATCCCTACTCGCAGTGTTCAGGGATCTGCTCCCATTTTAGCCTCTAATGATGAAATTCTAACCTTATTTGGAAGTGTGTAGGAACAAATGAGGCAGCAACAGGAAACAAACCAAATGCTGTTAAGGGAAATACAACTCCTGAAGTCTGGCTCGAGCAGATCTGCTGAGGATATCGTCACTCCACTACAACCCAGAACTTTGAACTTCAGTTCGGCCGTGTACACTGAGGATAATAGGGGGAATATTGTGCCCAGCCTTCCTCAGAATCATACTCCTGAAATACCCTCCTCGATCAGGATGTCAACCATGAGGAGCTCAGGATATGCTTCAGGATATGTGCAGAATCCTCCTACGGGTAACGTGTCAAATAATAATAATACTCATGCTGCTAACAATAGTGGATCTTTGCAGGATACAGGTGTAACATCAGCGTTTACTAGGGAGCTTCAGAAGTTGAAGGACATGATATCCAGTGTACCTGGAGTGGTCCAGCCAATCCCGGAAGTATCTCAAGACAGCCACAGGATATCTCGCTTTGCATATCCTATCTGTGATGCTGAGATTCCAAAGAGATTTCAAACCCCCAACATGAAGCTTTATGATGGAACTACGGATCCTGAAGAGCATATTGCCCAATATAGGGAAAGGATGGAGATTAACCCTATCCCTCCGGAGCTCAAGGAAGCATGCTTGTGCAAGGGTTTTGGTTCTACCCTAACAGGATCAGCCTTGAAATGGCTCTTGAATGTTCCTCCGCATTCGATTACATCTTTTGCTCACTTAGTGAATTTATTTAATAGTCAGTTTTCTTGTAGTAGAAGCTTTGAAAAACTAACAAGTGACCTCTACAGGATAACACAAGGGCCACAAGAATCCCTAAGGGATTATGTGAACAAGTTCAGCCGGGAATCCTTAGACATTCCGCATCTTGATGTTGCAACAGCTGTGCAAGCTTTCAAGATGGGGCTGCAAAAAGATTCTCAATTTTACCAAGACCTTGTAATGAACCCATGCAGGAACTTGGATGAAGCTCGAAACAGGGCCCTAAGATATATTCGATTGGAGGATGACAGAAAGATGCAAGAGAGGATGAACTCATCCAATACTTATGAGTCAACTAACAGGAAGTCAGAATCCTCATTTAAGCCATATCGCTCTAAGCCATATGGTAGAAATGAAAACAAGAAAGTGAATGCTATCGAAGACGAGGATCCTGAAGAGTATCTTGAATTATCTGAATATTGCTTTTCTGTTAACATTCCTGAATTAATGTATGCCATGCAGGGTTTAGGAGACAAGGCTAGGTGGCCTCGGAAGAATCAACAAAAGGCCGATTGGAAAGATAAGTCAAAATGGTGTGCTTTCCACGAAGATTTCGGACATGTAACTGAGGATTGCATTGCTCTAAGGAAAGAAATAAGCTATCTTCTAAGCAAGGGATATCTGAAAGATCTCTTAGGAAGGAAGAAGAATAAGGGTCAGGATACTGAGAAGGATCCTGAGCGAGCAGCGTCACCTCCCGCGGATGCCAAGATAATCAACTTTATTTCGGGAGGATCCGACATTTGTGGGACTTCGTATTCGGCGGCAAAGAGACATGCAAGAGAAGCTATGGCCGAAAGGGGAGACAAACCTGTCAGGATGACTACCGTCACAACTGACAAAGTGATCACATTTGATGCTGATGACAGGGATACTGTCCAGGATCCTCATCATGATGCTCTGGTAATAACATTATATGTGGCTAACCATTTTGTACGTAGGATACTGGTTGATAATGGCAGCTCCGTCAACATAATCCAACTAGAAACTCTGAAGAGAATGAATGTATCTCCGATGGATATCACTTCAAAGTCCACCGTGCTTGTTGGGTTCAGTGGAGAGGCTAGGAACACAGTGGGAGAGATAAAGTTACCAGTATATGTTGAAGGAGTCAACTCGATACAACGTTTCTGTGTGATGGATTCTCTATCCTGCTATAACATCATACTGGGAAGACCATGGATTCACGATATGAAGGCTGTGCCATCAACATATCACCAATGCATCAAGATCCCTACCCCTTGGGGAGTTGTCAAGGTTGAAAGTGATCAGCAGGAGGCGAAAGAATGCTACTCATCCTCGATGAAATCCTCAACCAAGCCTAGTACAGCATAGCAATTAAAAATGCGGGCCCAGGATATCGTGGAGGATTCGGAGCAGGATGTGAAGAAAATTATCCTGGATCAGGATAATCCTGATATCTCGGTGCTCGTAGGAACCAATATCCCTCAGGATATTGAAGAGCAGTTAACTAACTTTTTGAAATGCAGGATGTCAACGTTTGCATGGAAACATGAGGATATGACAGGCATATCCAAAGACATTATCACTCACAAGCTCGGAATCGATAGATCATTCAAGCCTGTTCAGCAAAAAAGAAGAAAATTTGCTCCTGAGCGGAATACGATTATCCAAGAGGAAGTTGAAAGATTGTTGAAGTCCAGGATGATCAGAGAAGTCAAGTTTCCAAGATGGCTAGCAAACGTAGTCGTGGTACAGAAGAAAAATGGGAAATGGAGAGTCTGTGTAGACTACACAGACTTAAATAAGGCTTGTCCTAAAGACCCATTTCCTCTTCCTCACATTGATGCAATGGTGGATGCTACTGCCGGGCATGAAATGCTGACCTTCATGGATGCATCCTCAGGATTTCAGCAGATTCAAATGGAACCTTCTGACCAGGAGGATACTGCCTTCATGACACCAACAGGTATTTATTGTTATACGACTATGCCTTTTGGTTTGAAAAATGCAGGTGCAACATACCAGAGATTGGTGAACATGATATTCAAAGACAAGCTGGGGGACACCATGGAGGTATACATTGACGATATGGTGGTAAAATCAAGGAATGCTCAGGATCACCTCCAGGATATTAAAGGAGCATTTGATATCCTGGATCAATATAACATGAAGCTAAATCCCGCTAAGTGTCATTTCGGAGTGAGGGCAGGAAAATTTCTAGGATATATGGTGACCAAAAGAGGAATAGAGGCGAGCCCGGAGCAGATTAAAGCCATATTGGATATTAAATCACCCTCAAATATGAAGGACGTCCAACGATTAACAGGGCGAGTGGCAGCATTAAACAGATTTATTTCAAGATCCTCAAAGAAATGCAAAGAGTTTTATGATATCCTGAAGAAGAACAAAAAATTCGAATGGGGTGAGAAGCATGAAGCAGCCCTGCAGGATTTGAAGAAATATCCTTCAACTGCACCTCTACTGATGAAGCCTGAAGATGGTGAACCACTATCCCTATACCTCGCAGTATCAGGGAATGCTGTAAGTGCCGTCCTTATAAAGGATCATGAAGGTCAGTAATATCCTGTTTATTATGTTAGTAAAAGTTTGTTAAATGCTGAAACTAGGTATTCTCATTTAGAAAAATTGATACTAGCATTAGTTATGGCATCAACGAAACTTAGACATTACTTTGAGACACATAGGATTCATGTTAAAACAAATTATCCTGTCAAAAATGTGCTTAGGAAACCAGAGATGTCAGGTAGGATGGCCAAGTGGTCAGTAAAGTTGAGTGCTTATGATTTAGTATACGAACCTAGAAATGCCATAAAGTCTCAGGCTTTAGCTGACTTTGTGGCTGATTTCAGTAGTGACATTCAGGATGAGGTAAACCTAGAAGTCCAACAGTTAGGAGAATCCTCAGGATCCTGGACGTTATATACTGATGGTGCATCTAATGTACGAGGAGTAGGATTGGGAATACTACTAAAATCGCCACAGGGGGACATATTACCCCAGGCTATTAGGTGTGAATTCCCTGCTACTAATAATGAAGCGGAGTATGAGGTTTAATTGTAGGATTAGAGTTGGCTAAGAATATGAATATCAAGAATTTGCAGGTATATGTTGACTCTTTGTTAATTACTAACCATTTTAATGGATCCTATGCAGTTAAGGGTGAGAAATTAATCGAATACCTCGATATTCTCAAAAAATTAGCAGGATATTTCGATGTTTTTACACTTGAACAGGTACCAAGGGAGGATAATGCTGAAGCAGATGCCTTAGAAAATCTGGGATCATCAATCAGGATACCAGAAGGGACCCGAGTACCAATATTACATATCTTGTATCCTGCGACAAATCCTCAGGATAAAGAAGTAGCGGGTATTCAAGATCCTGGAGCAGAGTATCCTGAAAAGGATCCTAAATCCTGGACGGATCCAATCGTGAAATATCTCAAGGAAGGACACATCCCCGGAGATGAAAATCCTAAGGCATATAGGATGAAGGTATCATGATTCACTATTATAAATAACGTTTTATACAAGAAATCTCTTGCAGGACCCTATTTGAGGTGCTTGGAGGATCCTGAAGCCAAAGAAGTACTTCAGGATATACATGAAGGGGATTGTGGTAATCACACTGGGGGCAGATCATTGTTCTCGAAAGTGTTAAGTACAGGATATTATTGGCCAACGATGAGGAAAGATGCTGCAGAATATGCTCGAAGGTGTGATGCATGTCAAAGGCATAGTAACATACTGCATCAACCAGCTGAACCGCTATATCCAGTAACTTCCCCTTGGCCATTCATGAAATGGGGGATGGATATAGTTGGGAAGTTACCAAAAGCTCCAGGAGGAAAAGTCTTTATGCTAGCAATGACGGATTATTTCTCTAAGTGGGTTGAAGCTGAAGCATTTGTTCAAGTTAGAGACCAAGAAGTAGTATCCTTCATAAAGAGGAATATCCTGACTAGGTTTGGGGTACCAGCTGAAATCATTTGTGATAATGGGTCCCAGTTTATAAGTAAGAGGACTACTGACTTTTGCAAAAGTTGGGGAATCAAAATGGTCACGTATACTCTGGTACATCCTCAAGCGAATGGACAAGCTGAATCCTCAAACAAGATAATTGTCAATAACCTGAAAAAGAGACTTGGGGCTAAAAAAGGAAGATGGGCAGAAGAATTACCCTTTGTTTTGTGGGCTGATAGGACAACGGTAAAGAATGCAACCGGCCAAACCCCATTTTCCTTGGTATTTGGAGCAGAAGCAGTGATTCCAACGGAAATGGTGATACCTACTGCAAGATCTATCTTACAGGATCCTGAACAGAATCCTGAAGCCTTATGTCAAGATTTGGATACTATAGATGAAAAAAGAGATGCAGCAAGGCTAAGGATGGCAGCATATCAACAAAGAATATCCAGAGCATATAACAAGAATATAAGGACTAGGAGATTTCGAGTTGGTGATTGGGTGCTAAGAAAGGCTTTTCAAAATACCACTAATCCTGCCGATGGCAAGCTAGCTCCAAAATGGGAAGGACCATATGAGGTTGAGTCAGAAGCAGGGAAAGGAGCATATCGACTCAAGAATATGGAAGGGGATATGCTACTGAGATCCTGGAATGCAATACACTTAAAGCTCTATTTCAAGTAAGAATAGAATTTAATTTCTATCTCAGAATGGTATGTATTCTATCTCTTTTAAATATATTTGTTTATTATCTTAAACCCAATACTGACTTAAGCATCGGAGGGGTGTTAGCCAGGCTAACACCCGCCTTAGTTTATAGTTGTTTTGCAGCATATGTTTCAGGATATAGCTCCAGGATATGCATTCAGGATAAATCGAAAGATTAGAGGATTGGCCCCCTCTCTCACGTTTAAGGGATCCTGATCCCTTCAAAGGTTTAAAGGTATTCACCTTTCTTTCGAATTGGGTTTAAACACCTCGCCTGGAGCGCGAGTTATCTAGGTATAGTTCAAGGTAGCGGGACCAGTTCATGTAAAAGTGGCTGACAATTTCGTTACTGTTGGCTATATCCTGGATCCTGAAGGTATATGAGGATTGATCACCCTCTCTCATGAAAGGGTATTTTCATACTCTCTAAGGTTTAAAGGTTTTCACCTTTCTAAGATTTGGAGTTTATACACTCTCGCCTGTAGCGCATGAAATTAAGGGTTTATCCCCAGGATATTAGGGTTTATCCCCAGGATGTTAAGGGTTTATCCCCAGTATGCTGAGGATTCATTCCAGGATATCAAGGGTTTTACCTCGGGGTGTTTGGAATTTATTCAAGCCAAAGTATGAATACGTTTGCATCATACACAGGGGACATACATTGTACTATTCAAAGGTTGGATCCAAGTTTGTAAGTGTGCACTGGGGACATTCCTAAGGTGGAAGATTGGAATTGACTCTCTAAGAGTCTTTGGTATGATCTCTCCTTTTTTCAATTGATTTAAGTCTTCTAAGTTATATGACGATATCTTGACCAGGATATCTCTTAGAATACTTGTTAGGATATTTTCAGAATGCGTTCCCATAATATTCTTAGAAATATTCAAACAAAACAGTTTTCATAAGTAAAATTTGTGCACTAATAACAACAATAATAAAGTCAAAAGAGAAGTTATATTATTAACATACCAAAAGATGTGCTCTTAGTTTCACCTCAAAACAAGGCCCATCCACTAAGAGCACTAATAGTTCCTTACCATATTTACCCAACAGTTGAAGGTTTCATCTCAAACCGAGACCCATCCACCTCCAACTGTTGTATTGTTCAAAAAGCATGCAGGAAATGTAAATTGTTCAAGTGTAGAAAAGTAAAGTGCGGAAAAAGTAAATTGTTTTGGGGATTACAGACAAACATTCAAATTCAAAAAGGTGGGCTCCGGCCTTGGCACGTATATCCATCATTGCCTACCTGAATGCCCTCACACAGCGGCATCTTCTCCAACCTTCTCTGCCTTCTCAGCTCCAGCATCCCGAGCAGCATCCTCACCAGCATCCGTCCCAGCATCCGCTCCAGCATCCTTCTTATCTTCAGCCTTGTCCACCACCTCTGCTGATTTAGAGGATTCTCCGGCTTCAGTAGGAAGTGGCACAGCTTTGCCTCCGAGCTCCTTCAGCTTGGCAACCCAGGATTCAACCGGCCAGGATGGGCATACAAGGCCTGTCTCCTTGGCCTCGTAGGCCATCTTGATGCGAGCTTGCAACAAGGAGACAATAGCAGAGGCTTTGATCCCTTCACGGAAAGCAACCATGGCCTGTTCGTGATCCATTTGGACGGTGGCAAGTTTGAGCTCAGCATCTTGGGTGACCTTCTTCAGCATGCCCTCGTAGTGCCGGGTCTTTGCTTCAGCAATGGCACCTTGGTCAGCAACGGTGCTTTCAAGCTGTTTGATCCTGGCTTCATGGAGTTCAGCAGTACCACAGGCATCGTTGTACAAGTGGAGCAAATGCTGGAGGCCCTGCACATCAAGTTCAGGTATAACTTAGAATATATTAACCAGGATATCCTATCAGGATATCCTGTCAGGGTATATATGCAGGATATGTATCAGGATATTACCTTGTTGAGGAAGGATGTCATTGGCTCTAAGGAGTCAGAAAAGCTGAGTTCATCATAGGAGAACCCTTCTGGACCTGGAGCACTGATTTCAGGAGCTTTCCTCTTTTTTGCTGTGGAAGCACGAGTCCTCGGATTGGCTTTAGGAGCCGAAAGCGGCTTGGAGCTGGTGGCAGCTGAGGTCTCTTTCTTGACCGTGACTGGAGTAGGGTAGCTGTCAAGTTCTTCAAGGTCTAGGTAGACAGGAACCTTGCTGGAGTCTGCATACAGGGAGTAAAATTTTTCCTAAGGATATCAAATAAAAACATGTATATACAGGATATTTTGCAGGATCCTTACCAGACATGTTTGCACTAGAAAGAGGACTTGGAGACGGTGGAGACGGGTTGAAACTTCTTTCAGCCTCTGGGAGGAGTCTGATAGCGTCAATCCTTTTTTGTGAATCAACAAAGGGAGGTGCAATCTTCCTAAAATCAGCTGCGTGCAAAACAGAAAAGAGAAAAATTGATTAGTTCAGGATATGGAACAGGATAAGACGCAGGATCTTCCTTAAACCCTAAATCCTACCCTTTTTCAACCATTTCACCGGATATTCCGTTCCACCAGGGATTGAGTCTCTTTTTACAAAGAAGAACTTAGATTGCCAGTTATCCTCGTTCCTGGTGGCACGAAGTATCAGCGGGTCGCCGGAGGTGGAATAAAATAAAAATCTACATGATCCGTGGCATCTAAGCTTGTAAGCTAGGGGGAGATCATGAACAGAAAGATCAGGAATGTGATTTTTCTCGATCTGATCAAGAACGGATAGAACACGCCACAGCATTGGCATTGTTTGACTGAAAGAGATTTTTGTGATCTTGAAGAATTCGGTGATGAAGTCTGGAAAGGGGAAATGTAACCCTAAGGTGAAGGGAAAGGCACTAAAGCACAACCACTCATCGGAGACCATATCCGACCGGATTTCCCGGTCGAAAGGCCGGAATACCGTTCCTTTCGGAAAGATACCGGAGGATTTTAAAGCCGACAAGTGGGCACTATCAAAAGAACATATTTCTTTCTCCGGTTCTTGGAGAAGATTCTGTTGGATGAATGTGGGAGCCGAATCACCAGAACTGGATCTTGTGTGTCTCGGCATTTGATCGCCCGAATTTTTGACCGGAAAAGGAGAATGAAGATGAAGATTAGAGAGAGAGTTTTTACCTTTTTTCCTTATCGATAGTGATTAAAAAGAGATGAGGATGAGAAGATATAGGGTGCAATGAGTAAATATAGGCTGAGTAAGTTGCTAACGGTCACATCATTGGTCTTATCTCTTAATTACCTCGATCTCTGTGAAAAATGTAACCGTTAGTGCAGGATACTAAACGGTAACATTTTTGGGGACAATTGTTATGGGAAGAATTCTGAGCCCATATCCTGAGAAATATCTTGGGTTATATCTTGGTTATATAATATTTGTTCACATCCGGGGTGCTGATTCAGGATATTGGTAACATCCTGAATGGTATCCTCAGGATCACTAACGGATTATGTGCAGGTACGTGGGTTAGAAGCTACTAACGTTCACAAGGACTCATTCCGCGGGAGACTCGGTCCAAGTCGTTGAAATAAAGACGTTGAAGCCGCATTACTCGGTCTACAACATTAACAATGGAATATTCGGAGCATCCCATATTTGTAGGAATTTTTGTTTGTAATTCGTTACTATAAATAGGTGGGTATACCAGATCGAATAGGACATCACAGCAACACTCACTACACTCTTACACTCGCTCTCTAGTAATTTTCACTTTCGCACAAAAGCATTGTAACACTTAGCGATCTGGTCAATATCCTGCACTGTATCCTGAAGTTCAAGGCAATAAGAAGAACAAGGCAGCTGCGATTGTCAGCTCCCGAGGTTTTATGCCGGCGATCTAGATTGATCAAGGGCTTTCCTCGTATATCTCGTGTCACCCCCTTTACTTTTTGCTCATTGTTTGATCGTAGATACAGCTCAATATCCTGAGCCGTATCCTGAATACTGTTTTTCTAAACAACTTAACCAGCATATTTTCAACACACTTTTTAGCACACTACCTCACTTAACTAATTTGATCACTTAATTGCTTCGGTAATTTTTTTGACCAAAACAGCTACTAAGGAGCAAGATGATTAGGGAAGTGAAGTTTCCTAAATGGCTGGCAAATGTAGTCGTGGTACAGAAGAAAAATGGGAAATGGAGAGTTTGTGTAGATTACACGGACCTGAATAAAGCTTGTCCCAAAGACCCATTTCCTCTTCCTCATATTGATTTAATGGTGGATGCTACTACCGGCCACAAAATGTTAACCTTCATGGATGCATCCTCAGGATTTCAGCAGGAGGATACTGCCTTCATGACACCGACAGGTATTTATTGTTACACTGCTATGCCCTTTGGTTTGAAAAACGCAGGTGCAACATACCAAAGATTGGTAAACATGATGTTCAAAGACAAGCTGGGGGACACTATGGAGGTGTACATCGATGACATGGTAGTAAAATCTAAAAAGGCTGAAGATCACCTACAGGATATTAAGGGAGCTTTCGATATCCTGGATCAGTATAACATGGAATTGAATCCTGCTAAGTGCCATTTTGGAGTGGGGGCAGGAAAGTTTCTAGGATATATGGTGACTAAAAGAGGAATAGAGGCAAGCTCGGAGCAGATTAAAGCTATCTTGGATATCAAATCACCTTCAAATATGAAGGATGTTCAACGGTTAACAGGGCGAGTAGCAGCATTGAATAGATTTATCTCAAGATCCTCCGAGAAATGCAAGGAATTTTATGATATCCTGAAGAAAAACAAGAAGTTCGAATGGAAAGAGAAGCATGAAGCAGCCCTGCAGGATTTGAAGCAGTATCTCTCAACTGCACCTCTATTGATGAAGCCTGAAAATGGTGAACCACTGTCCCTATACCTCGCAGTATCAGGGAATGCTGTAAGTGCCGTTCTTATAAAGGACCATGAAGGTCAACAATATCCTGTCTATTAGGTTAGTAAAAGTTTATTAGATGCTGAAACTAGATATTCTCATCTAGAAAAATTGATATTAGCTTTAGTTATGGCATCGACTAAATTTAGACATTACTTTGAAACACATAAGATTCATATTAAAACTAATTATCCTGTTAAGAACGTGCTTAGGAAACCCGAGATGTCGGGTAGGATGGCTAAGTGGTCAGTAAAATTAAGTGCCTATGATTTAGTTTATGAGCCTAGAAATGCCATAAAGTCTCAGGCTTTAGCTGACTTTGTGGCTGATTTCAGTAGTGACATTCAAAATGAAGTAGACTTAGAAGTACAACAGCTAGGAGAAAACTTAGAATCCTGTACATTATATACTGATGGTGCATCTAATGTAAGAGGTGTAGGTTTAGGTATACTACTAAAATCGCCACAGGGGGACATATTACCCCAGGCTGTTAGGTGTGAATTTCCTGCTACTAATAATGAAGCAGAATATGAGGCTTTAATTGCAGGATTAGAGTTGGCTAAAAATATGAGTATCAAGAATTTGCAAGTATATGTTGACTCCTTGTTAATCACTAATCATTTTAATGAATCCTATGCAGTTAAAGGTGAGAAGTTAATCGAGTATCTCGAAATTCTCAAAAAATTAGCAGGATATTTCGATATTTTCACACTTGAACAGGTACCAAGAGAGGATAATGCTGAAGCTCAGGATACCGGAAGGAACCCGAATACCAATGTTACATATCTTATATCCTTCGACGAATCCTCAGGATAAGGAAGTACTAAGTATTCAGGATCCTGATGAGTATTGATGTGGGGTAAAATACACATATTTATCCCATGTAAAGTGTATAATTTTTGTATAGTTTTATTTGTTTTTATTTAGTTTTTAGTATTGTTTTATATTATTTTGTGTTGGAACAGGTCCTGGTGTAAATGGAGCAAAAACGAGTGATATGGAAATAACCAGCCAGTTGGGCAGAGTGGAACGCCAGTAACTGAACTAAAAATCGCAGCCATTTTCTTTGAGTAGACAAAGCCCACTATCTCTATTCTATAATTTAACTTGTGCTTCTATCTTTTCTTTTAAATAATTAAATAATTAAATAATTTAGAATGGGCGCATATAGACATATCCATTATGAGAGGGGCTATTAAATGAAAAAAAAAAAAAAACCAACCTGTTGTTTAAGGCAACTTTGAGGATATACATATGATTATTCATATTTGAATAGTTTTGACGGCAGATGAAATAGTTGGGCCGAAGCCCATTTGTTTGAGGATTGGACGACAGAAGACAAAGGGGGTAGACGCAAAAAGCGGCGATCTTTAATAATTTTGAGGGCTGATTTTGATATAAAAGGAGGCAGCCATAATTTTTAGAGATATATCATATACGCAAGACAAAGACGGCAGCAAAGATAGTTTAAGAGGACGATAACAGGAGTAGAGTCGATCAAGATAGAAGGAGAAGGAAAAAAAAGAATTGGTTCGAGGCTTCAAGCCGCGATCAAGATTCACGTTCGGGTTTGCAATTTATTAGTGTTCAGTTTTAATAACTTTGTGTTTTTTTTAAAACTTGATACTATGTTTTGTTTATCGTTTAAGACTTGTTCCTTTTTAGCGACTATGATCCTTGGCTAGTTCTTTCATACTACCCGGGTTTAGATGAACTTGATGATTGTAATGCGATGTTGACATGATTATGGTTATTTGATGTAATTTACATAACTTTGCCTTGTGATTGATCTTGATATTGCATGTTGGTGTGTTTTGATTGATTATTGGTCGATGAATTCAGCGGTTTAGGCACATAGAAATATCCCCTAGACTTAGAGTTTAATTTGAATCGTTGATCTTAGGGTTTTCGATTTGAATATTGAGTTGAGAAATTGACCAATTCGATTAATAATTGAAATCAATATACTAAAACTTGCATCCTCATCTTGTGACTCGAAAGACGATTAAGGTGAGCTAGGTTATTAGTTAATCATTGGTGGGTAGATTGGGTGACCGATAGCTCGGGCTCATTTATTACATCGTGGTTAAGGTTTCCTAGGATTTCAATCTTCAAGGTTTGGTTTGCTTTGCGTTTTGAGAGTTTTGGGGGTAGAGTTACTTTCATTGCTTGATTCTCGTAGTCTTTTCTCATCATATTTGATTTACACTTTGCTCCCAAGTTTGTGTTTGTTTGCGTGCTTTTCTTGTTTGCTATATTTTCTTAATTAATTAGGTTATTAGTTTAATTAGTTAAAACCTCAAATCCAAAACAATTAAAACCAATTAAGTATTAGTTGAGTCAGAGTCTAGTTTAGCGTCGCTAGTGTCTCATGGGTTCGATACTCGGACTTCATTAGGCTTTACTACGTACGATAGGTACACTTGCCTGTCAGTGGTCTAGCATTTAGAGAGTCTTAGTTTATAAAGTTAAAACTAGGGTGTCTAGATTAGGTTTAGTTTTTTATTAGACCATAATTTGCACATCAGTATCCTAAGAAGGATCCCAAGTCCTGGATGGTTCCAATTACAAGATATCTCAAGGAAGGACACATCCCAAAGGATGAGAATCCTAAGGCCTTTAGAATGAAGGTATCACGATTCACTATTATAAATAATGTCTTGTATAAGAAATCTCTTGCAGGACCATATCTGAGGTGCTTAGAGGATCCCGAAACTAAGGAAGTGCTTCAGGACATACACGAAGCGGATTGTGGTAACCATACTGGGGGCAGGTCGTTATTCTCAAAGGTATTAAGAACATGATATTATTGGCCAACGATGAGAAAAGATGCTGCAGAATATGCCCGAAGATGTGATGCATGTCAAAGGCACAGTAATATATTACATCAGCCTGCTGAACCACTATATTCTATTGTTTCTCCTTGGCCATTCATGAAGTGGGGAATGGATATAGTAGGAAAATTACCAAAGGCTCCGGGAGGAAAAGTCTTTATGCTGGCAATGACTGACTATTTTTCTAAATGGGTTGAAGCTGAAGCATTTGTCCAAGTTAGAGACCAAGAAGTAGTGTCCTTCATAAAAAGGAATATCCTGACCAGGTTTGGGGTACCAACTGAAATAATTTGTGACAACGGCTCTCAGTTTATAAGCAAGAGGACTACTGATTTTTGCAAGAGTTAGGGAATCAAAATGATCACATCTACTTCAGTGCATCCTCAAGCAAATGGACAAGCAGAATCCTCAAACAAGATAATTGTCAACAACTTGAAAAAGAGACTAGGGGCTAAGAAAGGAAGATGGGCAGAAGAATTACCCTTTGTTTTGTGGGCTGATAGGACGACAGTGAAAAGTGCAACTGCCCAAACCCCGTTTTCCTTGGTGTTTGGAGCAGAAGCGGTGATCCCGACAGAAATGGTGATACCTACAGCGAGATCCAACCTCCGGGATCCTGGGCAGAATCCTGAAGTCCTATGCCAGGAACTGGATACTATTGATGAGACAAGAGACGCAGCAAGGCTAAGGATGGCAGCATATCAACAGAGGATATCTAAAGCATATAACAAGAATATAAGGACTAGAAGATATCAAGTTGGAGATTGGGTATTGAGAAAGGCTTTTCAGAATACTACTAATCCTGCTGATGGAAAGTTGGCTCCAAAATGGGAAGGACCCAATGAGGTTGAATCAGAATCAGGAAAAGGAGCATACCGACTCAAGAATATGGAGGGGGATATGCTACCGAGATCCTGGAATGCTATACATCTAAAACTCTATTTCAAGTGAGTATGGAATTTAAATTCTAACTCAGGATGGTATGGATTCTGTCTCTTTTATTAAATTTTAATATTATTTACTGTTTTGAACCCATTATTGACTTAAGCATCGGAGGGGTGTTAGCAGGCTAACACCCACCTTAGCTCACAGTTGTTTTGCAGTATATGCTTCGAGATATAGCTCCAGGATATACATTCAGGATACTTCAGAAGATTAGAGGATTGGCCCCCTCTCTCACGTCTAAGGGATCCTAATCCCTTCACAGGTTTAAAGGTATTCCACCTTTCTTCCGAATTGGGTTTAAACACCCCGCCTGGAGCGCAAGTTATTCGGGAATAGTTCAAGGTGGCGGGACCAGTTCATGTAAAAGTGGCTGACAATTTCGTTACTATTGGCTATATCCTGAATCCTAAAGGTATATGAGGATTGATCACCCTCTCTCACGAAAGGGTATTTTCATACTCTCTAAGGTTTAAAGGTTATCACCTTTCTAAGTCTTGGAGTTTATACACTCCCGCCTGTAGCGCATGAAAATTTGGGATTTTCCCCAGGATACTAAGGATTTATCTCCAGTATATTTTTTGGGTTTTACCCCTGTAACACGTGGATTGTCTAAACAGTTGGAACTGATATTCAAAAATTTTATAAGTGTTTATAGATTTCATGCACAGGGGACATTCCTTCTAAAGGAATTGTGTGAAGCTCAAAAGATCAAAATTGGGCTAAGTGTCTCGGACTGGGGACATCTTAGTGGGAGAAGTTGCAAAAGGGGTTACACTCAATTCCTGGTATGATCTTTCCTTTGTGAACCTTACATGAATTGTTTAACTCTGTTTAAGGCTCAAAATATCCTGATAAGGATATATCTTTAGGATATGTCTTTAAAATGTGTTTTTGGGATACGTTTCGGGATATTTGATTGGAATATTTGGGAGATGATACTTGGATTGAAAATTAATACTCTGATCAAACAAGTATTGTCAAAACAGGTTTTGGAAAATAGACTATTTTTTATTCTTTAGAAATTTTGTCTAAAATTGTTTGGATTTTGAGAAATTCTATTTGGTAAAGGTCTTCATAAGATATCACTGAGTATATTGATCAGGATATTTTCAAAAGATAGTTGCACAAATTTTGCAAAGCTAAAATCTAAACTAAGAAATGCATGACAGAAATAAACAAGTCAAAAGGAGGTTATATTATTAACATGTCAAAAGTTGTGCTTTTGGTTTCACCTCAAACCGAGGCCCATCCGCCAAAAGCACGATTAGTTTTTACCATACTTGCATAACGGTTAAAGGTTTTATCTCAAAACGGGACATGTCCACCTCCAACCGTTACGTCATTCAAAACACGTTATACTAACCGATGACCAAGGGCTTCGTCCTGAAACCCAGGACCCATCCACATTTGGTCATCGTATTGTACTAATGCAGGAAATATAAATTGTTCAAAGACAGGAAATGTAGATTGTTTAAACAAACCACAACCATTGAATTTAAAAAAGTGGGCTCCGGCCTTGGCACATATATCCATCATCGCCCACTTCGCTGCCTAAGGGGCAGCACCTTCTTGACCATCAACCTCTTTCCCAGCATCTGCACCAGCATCACCCTCAGGATTCTTCTCAGCATCATCACCAGCATTGGCCACCTCCTCTGCCGCCTTAGAAGGTTCTTCACCAGCGTGCTTTGCGGGATGTGCAACAGGATGACCTCCAAGATCCTGTAATTTCGCTTCCCAAGCCTTGACGTTCCAGGAGGGGCATTCGAAGCCCAAGGCTTTGGCCTCATAAGCCATCCTTAACCTGGCTTGGAGAAGGGAAATAACAATGGATCCTTTGAGGCTGTCCCGATAGGAACTCATATCCTGTTGGTATTGAAGAAGGGCGGCATCTAGCTTGGCTTGAGCATCCTCATTGGCTTTGTGAAGGGCAGCTTGGTGCTCCTGGGTCATCGCCTTGAATTTATCTTCATAATGCTGGGACTTGGCGGCCGCAATCGCTCCTTGATCAGCTATACTGGCTTCAGCTTTTTCGAGCTTGATCTCCAGCATTTTATTAAGCCCGGAGGCATCTTCATACAAGTGCATGAGACGTTCCAAGCCCTGCAGTTAAAGACACATGTATCAATATAAAATGTGCAGGATAATGGTTAACATGCATGTTCAGGATATCGGATGGGAATTTTCACCTGCTTAAGGAATGAAGTGGCTTCACTAAATCCATGGTTCTCGAGAGAGAATGTCTCGGAGGCAGCTGGAGAATCCATTTCTTTTCTCTTCCGGGAGCTAGAGGCCCGGGTCCTGGATGCTGGAGGAGCTTTGGGAGCAGTAGTAGTCCTTGAACTGGTAGGCTTTGGTGTGGCAGACGACTTCGGCTTAGATTCTTGCTTGACAGGTACAAGGCTGGAGTAACTATCCAACTCGTCAAGTTGGAAGCCTTCGAGGTTGACAACAGGCACTGCACGAGGGAAGATATTTTTAAACTCGTCATACCTCTGAAAGATAATCGGTTTAATGAATAAAGATAATTACTGAGAATATGCTTACCAGACATGTTGGAACTTGATCTTTGACTTTGACTTGTGAGAAGCAGGGTAAAGGACCTTTCACTTTCCGGAAGCTTGTAGATTTCTTTTATCCTCCCTTCCGATTCGGCACTTGGGGGAGCTAATTCCTTGAAGTTTGCTGCAAAAAAGGAATAAACATATCAAGATATCAGTTCAAGATGTAGTCTCGGGATATAATTGGGGATATTCCTAAAACCCTAAATCCTACCAGAAGTCAACCATCTCTTAGGAAGGTCAAAACCCCTATCAATGGAATCCCTTTTTACATAGAAGAATATTCTTGTCCATTTATCCTCATTCTTGGTAGCCTTAAGAATGAGAGGATATTTGGAGATAGAAAATAGAAGGAACCGGCTGGATCCATGGGATCTTAAGCGATAGGCCATCGGCAGATCTTCGATGCAAAGGTTGGGCATATGACGAGCCTTAATCCGCTCCAAGGTGACTAACACGCGCCAAACCATGGGCATAATTTGGGCAAAGCTAAGGCCTGTGAGCTCGAAGAAACGAGAAATAAAAGGGGAAAACGGATACTGCAGCCCTATGGAAAAAGGATAAGCGAAGAAGCATACCCACTCGTCAGAACAAAAATCCGATCGGACCTCTCGGTCGAAGGGACGGAAAATTGTACCGGCGGGAAAGGTGCCGGAAGATCGTAAAGCCGCAATATCGGCATTATCGAAAGAACATACCTCTTTCGAAGGTTCCTTAAGCAGGTTTTGTCTATGAAAAGGGGGAATGGAGTCCGCCGTTTGGGATCTAGTGCGGGTAGCCATGAAGGATCACAACCGGAGAGTAGCGGATTTAAACAGGGAAAATAGGGAAGAGAGAGAGAAATAGTACCTGAAATTCGCTTGAAGATAGAGATGATCATAATGCAAAGTATTTTGGCTAATTATAGGCTAAAGGATAGGGGTAAAGAGTAAATAATGCCTTGGAAGTTGCACGTTGTCATTTCAAAAGTCTCGTAGTATTGATTGCCTCGATCCAGGTGAAAAAGTTTAAAATATATCTGTTTGAATTCAGAATTCCAACAGGTATATTTTGGGGATAATTGTTATGGGTCATTTTCTGAGCATATATATCCTGACTAATATTCTGCTTTTGATTGTTTACTTGTGATCAGGGTACCGGATCAGGATATTGGTAACATCCTGGTGCGATATCCTGGTATTAACTAAATTAACCACGTGCAGGTTAGAAGCTGTGGGTCACTAACGGCCAAGTGGACCTCTTCTCCTTAAGACTCGGGCAAACCAGTTATATGAGAGACGTTGAACCCGAAAGACCAGGTCTACAACGTTCGCATGGGGAATATTCGTCGAATCTCGATTTAATAGGGTAGTTTGTTAAATTTCTTTTACTATAAATAGATGGACCAGATCAGATTAAGGCACGCAATTTTCACTCATACTCTTTTTCTCTAGCTACTAGCAATCACACACAAACACTTGTACTCGAATTACATTGTAACACCTAGTTGATCCGCATCACATCCTGCACTGTATCCTGATATTCGAAGCAATAGAAGAACAAGGCAGCTGCGATTGTCAGCTCCCGAGGTTTTATGCCGGCGATCTAGATTGATCAAGGGCTTTCCTCGTATATCTCGTGTCACCCCTTACATTTTTTGCTCATTGTTTGATCATAGATACGGCTCTATATCCTGAGCCGTATCCTAAAAACTGTTTTTACAAACAACTTAATCAACATATTTTCAACACATATTTCTAGCACACTACCTCACAAAACTAATTTGATCACTTAATTGCTTAGGTAATTTTTGACCAAAACAAAGGACACACTTTGCAATCTAGTGTAACCATAAAGGACGCTTTTTGTAATTTACTCTAGGTTAAAATATTTATTTTTCCCTAAAAGTTTGTAGCTTTTTTAAACGCTACTAGTGGGAGCGTATAACCAAAAGCTTCAAGCTATCCTAACCTAAAAGATTCAAGCTCCTTCAACCAAACAAGACTTTTTATTGAATACATGTTTATAATTGCCTTGTATGATTTGAAAAAAACAGTAAGAATCTATCAAAACGAACCCACTAAAAGAAGTTCCTAGATCCGCCACTGGCTATAACTGCATCCTTACCTATATTAATTAATTAATGATAAACAGAGTGTCCTCTAAGGAAGACCACCCAGACCCCGTATCCTTCCGCACTGGAAATGCAAAGGTACCTTTGCTACCCCCGTAGCCTCTGTCTATCCCAAATATGTATCTTGCTGCTCATACTGTTTTCTGTTGCAGGCTGTGTATCAGTGGATAGTCAAGACTCAAACTGCTGTCAAGCCAAATGATATGTTCCTTCCTGGAAGAATGGCTTTCATTTTTTGACATGGTAACTTCTTTTTTATCATGATAATATGTTTATGTTTTTTATTCAACTGTAGGGAATTCTTTTATAGTATCTATTACCAACATTACAACTGTCTTCTGTTGTATGCATTTGAAAGTACCTAGCATGAATGGTGGATTTATGCATGCAGGAGAGTGGGTTTTCTCATGATATTCTGACCACTGGCCACAGAAGTAAAGCTGACTGCCCAGAGCCAGAGGTTGTTTATAGTTTAGTTTGTGGTTTTATGTAAGTCATCCTTTTTCCCTCAACTACTTTTTATGGTATTTTTGCAAGAAATGGTTACTGTTAGTGTTGATGGCTCTGTGCTTGATCGGATTGGGAAAATTATGTCTTACCTCCATCTTGGTTCGTCTGGGAAGATTCTTAAGAAGAAGAAGAAGAAAGACAAGGATAGTAAAGGTGTATTGCTTTCCCCCCTTTCTTCTCTAGTTTTGCATACTTTATTTTGTAACTTTCTCTAAGAGAGTATACTAAAATAAGCATATATATGTTCCCAATTCTCACATAGTTAGGATGATTTGACACAGCATGTTAGGACTACATCGTGATGTGTGTGTGCATAAAGAGAGAGAGAGAGATGGGGGGGAGTTTGGATCATGTAAAAAGTATCAATGGCTGTAATGCTGGACTGAAAACTATTCTCAAATTCAGCAGCTTACTGCTGTTGACTGAGTTTAACAGCAGAAACAACAGTTCTGGCTAAACAGGACAGCACCTGCTGTCATTGGCGGGAACAGAACCATCAGTAGCGGTGGTGGCCAGGGCCTTGGTTATTGCAAGTGGCAGCGGAAATTGAAGATGACGGCTGGACAGTCGCAAACTAGAAACACAAACACTAGAAGTCTAGAACAAATAGAAAATAATTAACATGGGAATTTCACGTGGTTTGGTCTAATACGACTGAAGGAAGGGGGGATGGGATATGTGTTACGCTCACATTCTTTTTTCATTTTAATATTCTTTCTATCTATGAGCCACTAAAGATGGGCGAATACATGTTTGTAATTGCCTTGTTTTGGTTTAATTTTCTTATTTCTTTATATGTGGATTGCATTTGCTTAGTGAACATCCCTTTATTACAACTTAATAAAGATGTTTCATGCTTTAGAGCTTAGACAAATGATACCTCTACTTTATAGGTCGAAACCATGAGCCGAATAGATGATAACGAGTTTTAATCTCTTCAAACAAAAACCAAACACTTAAAATTTTGAAACCGGACCAAAGGATAACTGTTAATGGTTTGGTTTCACCAAAGTTGGGTTATTGATCCAAAAGGTAACTTTTGGCATGTGTTGTATTGTCTTGAAACTTTTGGCACGTGTTTTGTACTCTATTATATATACCCATGCACTTAACACATTCTATTGCATTTCATCTTCTGCTATATTACATTATGAGGTTGTGTTACATATGAATGTATTAAAAATTTGTTTTTGATTACACAGGAAAGCTCGCAGGTGTTTCTGGTGATTATGACGAGAAAAGTTCAAAACTTGACGCCACAAAACATCATACTGAGAGAGAATCTCTGCCACCTCCACCTCCTAAAAGAAACGAATTCGATGCAAAAATTGCTCGCGTTGAGGAAGATGATATTTTTGTAGGAGAAGGTACCGACTATGCCATCCCTAGCAATGATATGAGCCACATCCCTCTTTCCGAAGTTATGGAAGAATCTCCAAGAAGAAAGGAGGAGAGAGGTCTGTACTTCGATGAACCCGCTTATGGTCCTGCCGTTCCACCCTCTCATGACTGGGATCAAATCGTGAGTTTATGTTTTTCTTTCAAATATTATGCGTGGCGAGTTGGATCTTCCCTAATCGCAACTTTCAAATTGTTCAGAACGGGTATTGTTAGGGAAGGATTTTCCAATCCTAAGGATCACGGATCCTCAAGTACTGCCAGGATCACGGATCCTCAATTCTGTTTGAATTAAGGATCCTTAGAAGATGTTGCAGGATCAGGATCCAGGATCCTCATTGTTATCCTTACACTAATGGTTGTCTTCATTGTATGTGAGTTTGTTTTGCAGGAGTATACGCATGGACCAAGTCTTACCGATATTCCATGGGAATATGCTTAAATATTCCACACGTGCATAGCCTTCGTGAACGTTATGGAGATCGTGGGAAGGTTGCACATTTAGCGGATAGTTAGTTATCTAGTTATTTCTAATTTTAAAAAGGGGATAACAAGCTTGAATTAGAACAATTGGCTAAGTTAGCTAACACTCACACTCTCGCAAGCTCTCAACAGTTCATTTGGCGATTTCATACACATTACACTCTAGTGATCCTTGTAACAAGCTTGTTATCATCCCGAGTTGTAAAGATCATTTGTTTAATTATAGTTGGTGATCGGTAGTTTCCATCACCCGAGGTTTTTTATGCCGGAGATCAACTCTTGATCAGGGGCTTTTTCCTCGTATAAATCCTTGTGTCACTTGTTCATTTCATTTGCAAAGTTAGTCATACATTTGTTCATTGATTCAAGCATCATTCCTCACAACAAAGATTTGGTTGCATTATCCTAGCTTGATTTTTGACCAAAACAGTTTGGCGCCCACCGTGGGGCAATTGGTGCTTCATTTCTGAAAAATTTCGTTCATTGTGTTAATTTCGGTTCATTATCTTCAACCATATGGCTTCTTCAGCAAAGAGCACTTCAAGCTCTTTGCCGGCAGTCACTTCTTCACAGGGCGTTCCACCTTTGCCTCCACCACCTTTTGGATCACAGAAGAATGCTGAAAATGCTACAAAGAGACCAAGCCCCATTTTTCCAAAACCACCAACTTCTGCTGTTTCTTCTAACCCTACTACTAGTGATCATTTTACTTTGATTTTGCAGATGAGGGATCACATACAAGAGCAGGACAAAACCAATGAAAGGATCCTCTGGGAGATTGGTGACATCAAGAAACAGAAGAAATCAGGGGAGGATCACTCTCCTCTGATACCAAGGTCACTGGATTTCGATACTCCAGTCATAACCACCCTGCAATCTGCAGCTCCGGACATCCAGTACCAAAGCGGACCATTGGGAAGGCGTTATGGAACAACAACTATGAGTCAGGCTTTAGGGTCTCACTTCCAGCCTTCAGGATCCTGTTTTCAGCCTTCGGGATCCTCTTTCCAGCATCAGGGATCCTTCGTCAGCTCAGGAGGATATATGGGGACGCACACAGTTCAAGGATCCTCCCAGGTTCAAAGATCCTCCCAGGTTCAAGGATCCTCTCAGGTCCAAGGATCCTCTCAGGTCCAAGGATCCTCTCAAGTTCAAGGATCCTCTCAGGTTCAAGGATCCTCCTTCCTGGTTCAAGGATCCAACATCTTTCAGGATCGAGGATTCTTAAGAAGTGTACAGCCCTCGAGTTCAGATGTTCATCAAGGAGACTTCATTCCAATGCAGACTATTGCTTCCTCTGCTCCTTCACTCATACCAGAATCCCGTCAATATGGATTCACATCTGGAATTCCAAACTTGAATCCCCTGGGAGGTAACACTTTGAATAACTCTTATAACACTAACCATGGCTTTATGCAGGATACAGGTATCAATCAAGCTATGGCTAGGGAATTACAGAAACTGAAGGATATGATATCCAGCGTCCCAGGAGTGGTTAAGCCCATTCCTGAAATTGCAGATGGAAGCCATAGGATATCTCGTTTTGCACCACCTATTTGTGATGCTGAGATACCCAAAAGGTTCCAAATACCAACTATGAAGCTGTATGATGGTTCGACGGATCCAGAAGAACATGTAGCTCAATATAGAGAAAGGATGGAGATCAACCCCATCCCAGAGAGGTTAAAAGAAGCATGTCTATGCAAGGGTTTCAGATCCACACTCACAGGATCAGCTCTTAAATGGCTGCTAAGTCTTCCCCCTTACTCTATTACTTCATTTGCTAATCTAGTTAATCTGTTTAATAGCCAATTCTCATGTAGTAGAAAATTTGAACGTTTAACTAGTGATCTATATAGGGTAACACAAGGTCAAAATGAATCACTTAAAGATTACATCACTAAGTTTAGTAAAGAATCCTTAGACATTCCTAATCTGGATATAGCTACGGCTGTGGAAGCCTTTAAAATGGGTTTGCTTAGGGATTCGTTATTCTATGATGATCTTGTCATGACCCCATGCAGGAATCTTGATGAAGTGAGAACCAGGGCCCTTAGATTCATCTGATTAGAGGATGATAAAAGGATCCAGGAAAGACTGGCAGGATCCTCGAAGCAGGAGAAACAAGGATCCTACTTCAGGAACAACAAGTCCAAACCTTACAACAAGTCTGACAACCAGAACGTGCATGCAGTAGAACAGGAAGAGGATGATGAGGATTATCCTCCCATTTCTGAATACTATTTTTCTGTTGATCCTTGCAATGCAGAATTTAGGTGAAAAAGCTAGATGGCCTAGAAAAAGTGATAAACCAGCTGCAACAAAAGACAAATCCAAATGGTGTGCATATCACGAGCATTTCGGGCATCTCACTGAAGAGTGTATTGCACTGAGAAAAGAGATTGGTTATTTGTTAAGCAAGGGGCACTTGAAGGAGCTTTTGGGAAGGAAAAAGTCAAGGATCCAGGATCCTGAAAAGGTTCCAGAAAGAGCTCCTGCTCCTCCGGCAGATGCACAAGTTATAAACTTCATATCCGGTGGATCAGACATTTGTGGTACTTCCTTTTCAGCAGCCAAGAGACATGCCAAGGAAACCAAGATGGATAATGGAGATAGACCCATTCGAACTTCTACTGTTACACAGGAGAAAGTCATAAATTTTGATGAGGATGATCGTGTTGATGTTCAGGATCCTCATCATGATGGTCTTGTTATTACTTTGTTCATTTCTAACCATTTTGTTCGCAGGATCCTAATCGATGGAAGAAGCTCGGTGAACATCATTCAGCTTGATGTCCTCAAGAAAGTGAACATCCCTGAATCAGATATTGTCCCAAGATCCTCAGTTCTTGTGGGATTTAGCGGAGAAACCAAGAATACATTGGGGGACATTAAACTTCCAATCTACATTGAAGGACTTCATTCTTATCAAAAATTTTGTGTTATAGATTGCTTATCTTGTTGCAATGTTACCCTTGGCAGGCCATGGATACATGACATGAAGGCAGTTGCATCTACATATCATCAATGTGTGAAGCTTCCTAGTCCATGGGGGGTGATAAAGATTGAGAGTGACCAACAAGAAGCAAAAAATTGCTATACCTCATCAATAAAGCCAGCCTCAAGACCAAGGGAGCAATAGCAACTAAAGTATCCTCCAAGAGAGGTCTTGGAGGCAAGAGAACAGGATGTGAAAGAAATCCTTATGGATCCTCATGATCCTGAATCCAAAGTCTTCATTGTAAGGACTCTCAAAATTGTCCTAAAAATACCCGTAAGTATAAACCCGGACCCCTGAAACCTTACCTTACATAAAAAATTCAAGAAAAACAAACATTATAGGTTTCAGGCGGGCCGCGTAAGAGACAAGGGATGTCTTACGCGGGTCGCGTCAAACATGTGTTAACCGGATAAGTGTTCCGAATCCACGTAGTGTCCAGCTGGCTAACCTACTCGTGACTGGTCAAGCCTACTCGTAGACTGGGCGGCCACGCGGGCCGCGTAAGATATAAGGGATGGGTTACGCGGGTCGCGTAAGGCCCTAAATTCACCTATAAATAGCTTGTCACTTGCACAGTCCACTGGTGTCGAAACGAACTCTCAAAAACGAAGTTTTAGTACTCTGAAGTCGAAAATATCAATTATATTAGCAAGGTGCTGCTCCGATACCGGGTATTAACTCGATCGCTGCTACGATTCAATGTCCGATCGATTAAACTATCCAATGGATGTTTAAGTGTTGCCCACATTAGGGTTTATGCTTTGTCATTCGTCGTTAATTCGATGGATGTTTAAGTATCGCACTTTGTCATTCGTTGTGAAGGTTTTAATCTCGTGAGTTATCATAAATGCTGTATTAGTTGCTAACCGAGTTCGTGTGCATGTTATTAAATTTAGGTTAAAAAGGCTAATCAGTAGGCTAAGCTCTGCTCATATAAATCTGCAAGGTGAGTCATTCTCTTTTTATCAAATTACTTTCAAATCATGTTTATTTTCAAAGGTTATAATTATAGTGATTAAGTTTATGTAATCACCAAATTACAGCCGGTATGTGGGGTTTTGTATACATTACTTGATAACCGTCACTATTGGACAACGGGTTAGCCAATGAGTGATATGACCATAGTCACAGACACCATTGGACAATGATGTTGCCGATGGATGGTTGAGTGACAAATATCGTGGCTAGTTGGTTGATATCTGGAAACATTGTAATCTCTCTTAATACTGTAAATTATAACAAATGTGTCATTTTAATAAATAGAATGATTCACCAGTATTTCCCGCTGACAACATTTTTTTCAAACATGTTTCAGGTGATCTGTTGTGATCCAAGAAAAGTGTCGCGAAGCACTACAAGCTTAAGGAAGTGGCTCAATATAAAATAAAGAAACATGTTTTGTAAAATAAAGATTTCTCTGTGAAATCATATGATTGTAAATTACCGGGGTTTTATTCCGAATTGTGAAATAAAATAATCGGGAAATTGCAGTTTTAAAAAGATCCTGAAGAAAATTTCCGCTGTTAAATAAATACCACAGGATTTTCTGTCCCGCGGCTCCTGAATCGGGTCAAACCGGGTCGGGGGCCGTGACAGAAAAAGGTGGTATCAGAGCCACTGATTTAAGCCAATTAAGTATTTAGAAAATACTTAATTTTACTAATTGCTATTCTGTGATTATGTGTTTTATTATTTGTATAATTGTGTACAGTATGGGTAAGCAAAAGCTTTCAAACATCTATCTTAAATTAGATAGGTCATCAAACGAGAAGGGAAGTTCATCCCAAACAAATTCCTCAAAACTCTATGTAAATCCTGAAGAAGGAATATTTGTCCGTAAGGTACAATATGAGGAACCACTTTCTCCTAATAAAAGAAGTTTGATTATTAGGAAAAGTCAAGAGAAACAAAAGAAATTCAAAGGAGGGAGAGTTAATCAGAAAACCCAAGAACTAGGCAGTAACCCTCCATGGGAGGACAAGTTAGATGAAAATGGGCAGATCTTTATATGCTAGCCACTGTAGCAGTTAATGCAAATCTCTAAATATTCTGACTCAAGTTTTAGCACCCTTATCACCTACAATCCAGAAACCTTATCCAGTAATTAAATAAGTTTACAGTAAACCCTAGTGTGTTTTAATTTTCAGTTGTTTTTTTATTAAATTAGTCACACGGTATACAATAATATTTAAAGGTTATTTATGAAATTTTGTTATAAAATTTTAACTTAGTAATTTTTGTATTTTGCATATGTGCTAAACAGCATGAGTGACTTGTTTGAAGCCCTTCAGAATTTAAATCTCTATCCGGTAAAAATAGAGGTTTCCAGAGATTTCAATAGGTATATACCAGATATAGAAGAACCTATGGAATTCAATGCTCCACCTCCGGAGAAACCCAAGCCTAAAAAAAGGAGGAGATTCGTGGGATGGAGGCGTGTGCGCAGAAGGAAACCCGCCAATAGAAAGATTCCCAAAATAGAAAATCCCTTAGACAAAGGAAAGGGGATTGAAGTCGGGGAAGATTCTAGGCAAATGGAAATGCAGTTTGGGGAATATTCTAGGCAAATGGAAATGGAGTATGAGGAAGGTTCTAGACAAACCAAGAGGGAAATTGGAGAAAGCTCTAAGCAAACCCAGGAAATGACATTGCAAGAGGAGCTAGATTTTATATTGGCAAGCTGTGATACTGTTAAGCCTGTCAATGAAAATGTTTTTACTCATCCTATTGAAACTCAACTTCCAATAAATTTGGAACCAGCAATCCCAGAACCTATAATCCACACCCAGCCTCTAGGAATGGATGAATGGTGGACTAATGATTGGCAATTCCAAAACCTGCTCAATAGTCCTTATTCCTTTCTCCCTCAGTTCGACCCAAAACCTATACCAAACCCACCTATGAGCAATGAGAATTTAGCTGAACTCCGCCACTTTGGCGAGGAGCTGGTGGATGCCGGAAATAAGATCAGGGAAGTAGGAGAACAGATCTCCTGGAAATACGACGAGAGGGAACGTCGTTACTGAAATACCAATTGACGAAAGATAATAGGGTTGTGAAAATATGGTTGTATAATAATAAAAGTAAATTATAATCTTGTAAAATAACCTAAAATAAAACTTTGTAAGATAAAGGTGTGTATGGACGCATATTATATAAATAAAAATGGGAATCGAGAAATCGATAGTTTTGGCTATATGTGTGTTGTGAAATTGGTATGATTGTTTTGTGTATAATTGTTATTTATTCGATACTAATAAATTATATGTATTAAATATCAGATGGAAAATGCTAATAATGAACCAGTTAATGAGGTTAATCAATCTGAGCAACATACGGAAGATCAATTTATGACTAGGCAGGATATAGAAAATATTGTTGCTCAAGGAATAGCCAATGCTATTCCAGCAATACTTGCTGCTGCCCAGAAACCTGTTGAACCTCAACAAATCATTCCTAGCAAACGTTTTTCTGAAGATAACTTCAGTAATAGTATAAATGGAAGCGGTAATCATACCAATCACGATAATGATTCACGGCAAGCTCCGCTCCCTAAGAAAATGAAAGCTGCAACGCCTGGTTGCACTTACAAAGAATTTCTTGCTTGTAAACCCACTGAATTTGCAGGCAATGAAGGAGCAACTGCGGCACTGCGTTGGTTAGAGAAAACCGAGGCAGTAATCACAATAAGCAAATGTGCCAAGGACGATAAGGTCATGTACGCGTCTAATCTTTTCAAAGAAGGAGCGCTAGAATGGTGGAATACAGTACTTCAAGCCAAAGGAAGAAGTAGGGCATATTCCATGAACTGGGAAGAATTTAAGAGTCTTGTGGAAAGAAAATTCTGTCCCGAGTATGAAAAAGATCAAATGGCAAATAAGTTCTTAAACCATCGAATGATGGGTGTAGACTGTCGAGGATATACTTCGACATTCTTTGAATATGCTAGAGTGGTACCAACACTGGCTTCGCCAGAACCGGTACTCATTTCTCGCTATATTTGGGGATTAATTAGCGAAATCCGTAATATAGTTAAAGCTGCGAGACCTCGTACTATTGACGATGCTGTAGAATTAGCTAACACCCTAACTGACGAACTGGTACGCACAAGAGATGAAAATAGGAAAAAGGAACTGGCTCAGAAAATTACCCAAGGAGTTCGTATGGGTAATTGTAGCAACTTCAAGAGAAGAGGAACAGGGCAATCTTCAAATCCGCCGTTCTGCAGGAATTGCAGAAAGAAACATTTTGGAAGATGTAGTGTAACCTGCAATTTTTGTAAAATGGTAGGACATCGTGAAGAAAACTGCAGAAAGAAAACCATAGTCTGCTTTAACTGTGGAGAAACAGGTCATTTCAAAACAGAATGTCCTAAATTAATCAAACCAACATACAACAAAGTCAAGACGGCCGATGGAGCTACCAAGAAGAATGTTCGAGCCTTTCAGTTAACAACTCAGGTGGCCGAGCTAATTCCGGATGTGATAGCTGGTATGTTCTTAGTTCACAACATGTATGCAAAAGTATTATTTGACTCTGGTGCAAACCAAAGTTTTATTAATACTTCATTCTGCCAAGCTCTTAACTTACCCTTAACCAACCTTAGGCAGATTTTTACAGTCGAAACGGCAGACGGAAATTCTGTTAGCATAGATAAAGTTTTGCAAAAGGAAAATATAGAACTCTCAGGTCATAAATTCTTTGCAAACCTGTTACCTATGAACTTAGCCGAATTTGATGTTGTGTTAGGAATGGATTGGTTAGTAGCTAACCATGCTCGAATCCTTTGTGATAAGAATTCCATAGAAATTCGGGCACCCACCGGAGAAGTACTTAGGATTACAGGAGATAAGCCACGTAAACCCATGAAGTTCATATCAGTAATGAAAGTTGCTAGTTATGAACGAAAACAAGGAATAGTATATATGATTTCAGTAATCATTAGTACTAAGGGTAAAGAACTTAAGGAGATTCTTGTAGTCTCAGAATACCCAGAAGTATTTCCGGAAGAACTCCCAGGATTACCACCAGATAGGGAAGTAGAATTTAGAATTCATCTAATTCCAGGAACTACACCGATAGCCAAGGCACCTTATCAGTTAGCACCCACAGAAATGTTAGAACTGAAAAAGCAATTAGATGAATTACTAAGTAAAGGTTTCATACAACCTAGTTCATCCCCGTGGGGAGCACCAGTGTTGTTTGTAAAGAAGAAGGATGGTTCGATGAGAATGTGTATTGATTATAGAGAATTGAATAAGGTTACAATTAAGAATCGATACCCATTACCTAGAATTGATGATCTATTTGATCAACTTCAAGGAGCTAGATATTTTTCTAAGATCGACTTACGCTCCGGATACCATCAATTGAAAGTACAAGAAGAAGACATACCTAAAACTGCTTTCAGAACTAGGTATGGTCATTACGAGTTTACAGTCATGCCCTTCGGATTAACGAATGCACCTGCAGCATTCATGGACATGATTAATAGAATCTGTAAACCGTACTTGGATAAATTTGTAATTGTCTTTATCGACGATATACTTATCTATTCCAAAAATCAAGACGAACATTGTCAGCACTTGCATGCACTCTTAACTTTGTTAAGAAAAGAAAAACTGTACGCCAAATTCTCGAAGTGTGAATTTTGGTTGCAAGAAGTGCAATTCCTAGGTCACATGGTGAATCACGAAGGTATTCACGTAGATCCTGCTAAAATAGAGGCGATTACCAATTGGAAGGTTCCGCAATCTGCAATGGAAATTAGAAGTTTTATAGGTTTAGCCGGATATTATAGACGGTTTATTAAGGATTTTTCTAAAATAGCTGTACCATTAACTAAGTTAACCTGTAAATCAGTTAAGTTTGAATGGGGACCTAAACAAGAAGAAGCCTTTAGGATCTTGAAGCAGAAATTAACAAATGCTCCAATCCTAGCCTTGCCAGAAGGAACTGAAGATTTTGAAGTTTACTGTGATGCTTCAAAGCTAGGATTAGGATGTGTGCTTATGCAACGCAAGAAGGTAATTGCGTATGCATCAAGGCAATTGAAAAAGCACGAGGAAAATTATACAACTCATGATTTAGAATTAGGAGCCATCATTTTTGCCTTTAAAATTTGGACACATTATCTGTATGGATATAAGTTTATTGTCTATACAGATCATAAGAGTTTAAGATATATATTTGGGCAAAAAGAGTTAAACATGAGGCAAAGGAGATGGATGGAAATCTTAAGTGACTACGACTGTGATATTCAGTATCACGAAGGAAAAGCAAATGTAGTTGCAGATGCTTTAAGTCATAAGTATCATGAAAAGCAAAAGCGAGTTCGTGCTCTCAGATTAAATCTACAATTAGATTTAATGGAACAATTGAAGAATGTTCAAGCTACAGCAATCAAGGATGATGCTGAAGGAATGAAAGGACAAATAAAAGAATTAGAGCAAGGAGCTGATGGAATTTGGAGATTCCACAAAAGCAGAATTTGGGTACCTAAACAGGGAGAATTAAGAAATAAAATTTTAGAAGAAGCCCATAAATCTAGGTATACTATGCATCCTGGAAACAATAAGATGTACCAAGATTTAAGAAATAACTTCTGGTGGATAGGAATGAAAAAGGACATAGCTAGATATGTTTCTAAATGTCTTACTTGTTCACAAGTTAAGGCAGAACACCAGAAACCTTCAGGTCTACTACAACCACTAGAGATGCCTGTATGGAAATGGGAACTCATAACAATGGATTTTGTTACTAAGTTACCCAAAACCAGAAAAGGTAATGATGCAATTTGGGTAATTGTGGATCGATTAACCAAATCAGCTCACTTTCTACCTTTAAAAGAAACCTTTAGCATGGAAAAGTTGGCAAAGTTGTACGTAGATGAAGTAGTATCCTTACATGGAGTTCCACTCTCCATTGTTTCTGATAGGGATAGTCGTTTTACTTCTCATTTTTGGACAAGTTTCCAAGAAGCAATGGGAACTCGACTAAATGCATATCATCCACAAACAGACGGACAAAGTGAACGGACAATCCAAACTCTGGAAGACATGCTCAGAGCATGTGTAATAGATTTTGGTGGAAATTGGGATGACCATTTACCTTTAATTGAATTCTCCTATAACAATAGTTACCATTCAAGCATTGAAACTGCCCCATTTGAAGCACTGTAAGGACGAAAGTGCAGAACTCTAGTTTGTTGGGCAGAAATAGGAGAAAGTCAATTATCAGGTCCCGAAATAGTACAAGAAACCACTGATAAGATCACTCAAATCAAGGAAAGGTTAAAGACGGCTCGAGATCGCCAGAAAAGTTATGCAGACAATAGAAGGAAGCCGTTGGAATTTCAAGTCGGAGATAAAGTACTTTTGAAAGTATCTCCTTGGAAAGGAGTAGTTCGATTCGATAAGAAAGGAAAGCTAAGTCCGCGATACGTAGGACCATTTTCAGTGATCCAACGTATAGGACCAATTGCTTATCGGTTACAACTACCAGAAGAGTTAGCTGGAGTACATGATGTATTTCATGTATCCAACCTCAAGAGATGCCTATCAGACGAATCTTTGGTAGTACCTCTCCAAGATATAGAGGTAAACGAAAAGTTAAAGTTTGTTGAGAAACCTCATCAAATAGAAGACAGAAAAGTGAAGTTTCTCAAACACAAACAATTAGTACTTGTCAAAGTCAAGTGGGATTCAAAGAGAGGACCTGAATACACTTGGGAGCTGGAATCAGAGATGAAGCGAAAGTATCCTCATTTATTCCAATAAATCACGAGGACGAGATTTTAAATAAGGTGGGTAGAATGTAAGGACTCTCAAAATTGTCCTAAAAATACCCGTAAGTATAAACTCGGACCCCTGAAACCTTACCCTACATAAAAAAATCAAGAAAAACAAACATTATAGGTTTCAGGCGGGCCGCGTAAGAGACAAGGGATGTCTTACGCGGGCCGCGTCAAACATGTGTTGACCGGATAAGTGTTCCGAATCTACGTAGTGTCCAGCTGGCTAACCTACTCGTGACTGGTCAAGCCTACTCGTAGACTGGGCGGCCACGCGGGCCGCGTAAGATATAAGGGATGGGTTACGCGGGCCGCGTAAGGCCCTAAATTCACCTATAAATAGCTTGTCACTTGCACAGTCCACTGGTGTCGAAACGAACTCTCAAAAATGAAGTTTTAGTACTCTGAAGTCGAAAATATCAATTATATTAGCAAGGTGCTGCTCCGATACCGGGTATTAACTCGATCGCTGCTACGATTCAATGTCCGATCGATTAAACTATCCAATGGATGTTTAAGTGCTGCCCACATTAGGGTTTATGCTTTGTCATTCGTCGTTAATTCGATGGATGTTTAAGTATCGCACTTTGTCATTCGTTGTGAAGGTTTTAATCTCGTGAGTTATCGTAAATGCTGTATTAGTTGCTAACCGAGTTCGTGTGCATGTTATTAAATTTAGGTTAAAAAGGCTAATCAGTAGGCTAAGCTCTGCTCATATAAATCTGCAAGGTGAGTCATTCTCTTTTTATCAAATTACTTTCAAATCATGTTTATTTTCAAAGGTTATAATTACAGTGATTAAGTTTATGTAATCACCAAATTACAGCCGGTATGTGGGGTTTTGTATACATTACTTGATAACCGTCACTATTGGACAACGGGTTAGCCAATGAGTGATATGACCATAGTCACAGACACCATTGGACAATGATGTTACCGATGGATGGTTGAGTGACAAATATCGTGGCTAGTTGGTTGATATCTAGAAACATTGTAATCTCTCTTAATACTGTAAATTATAACAAATGTGTCATTTTAATAAATAGAATGATTCGCCAGTATTTCCCGCTGACAAAATTTTTTTCAAACATGTTTCAGGTGATCTGTTGTGATCCAAGAAAAGTGCCGCGAAGCACTACAAGCTTAAGGAAGTGGCTCAATATAAAATAAAGAAACATGTTTTGTAAAATAAAGATTTCTCTGTGAAATCATATGATTGTAAATTACCGGGGTTTTATTCCGAATTGTGAAATAAAATAATCGGGAAATTGCTGTTTTAAAAAGATCCTGAAGAAAATTTCCGCTGTTAAATAAATACCACGGGATTTTCTGTCCCGCGGCTCCTGAATCGGGTCAAACCGGGTCGGGGGCCGTGACATTCATAGGATCAGGGATCCTCAGCAACATTGAACAGGATCTAGTATCCTTCCTTAAAAGGAGAAAAACAACCTTTGCCTGGAAGCATGAAGACATGACAGGTATCTCTAAAGATATAATTACTATAAACTTGGTATTGACAGGTCATTCAAGCCCATACATCAGAAGAGGAGGAAGTTTGCACCTGAGAGGAATGCCATTATCCAGGAGGAGGTAGCCAAATTACTCCGAGCAGGTATGATTAGAGAGGTTAAGTATCCAAGATGGTTAGCCAATGTGGTTGTTGTTCAAAAGAAAAACGGAAAGTGGAGGGTATGTATCGATTTTACTGATTTAAACAAGGCATGTCCCAAGGATCCTTTCCCATTACCCCACATTGACTCCATGGTGGATGCTACCGCGGGTCATGAGTTGTTGACTTTTATGGATGCTTCATCTGGATTTCAACAAATTCAGATGGAACCATCTGATCAAGAGGATACAGCCTTTATGACCCCAACTGGTATCTATTGTTATATTGCTATGCCATTTGGACTAAGGAATGCAGGTGCTACTTATCAAAGGCTAGTCAATATGATGTTTAAGGAACAAATTGGACACACTATGAAAGTCTATATAGACGACATGGTGGTTAAGTCTAAGAGAGCTGAGGATCACCTTAGAGACCTGGAGGAAGCATTCGATATCCTTGACAAATTCAATATGAAGTTGAATCCTTCAAAGTGTCACTTTGGTGTTAAAGCAGGCAAGTTCCTAGGTTATATGGTAACAAAAAGAGGCATTGAAGCAAGTCCAGAGCAGATTAATGCTATTGTGAATATCAAATCTCCTGCCAATGCCAAGGATGTGCAAAGGTTGACAGGGAGGATCGCAGCCTTGAATAGGTTCATATCAAAATCATCAGAAAAGTGCAAGGAATTCTACGACATTTTGAGAAAGAACAAGAAATTTGAGTGGACTGAAAAGCATGAAAATGCTCTCAAAGCCCTTAAGGATTACCTATCCTCAGCTCCTGCCTTGATGAAACAAGAAAAAGGGGATATATTATCCTTATATCTAGTGGTATTCTCTAAAGCAGTAAGTGTGGTCCTTGTTAAGGATTACGAAGGTACACAACATCATGTTTATTATGTAAGTAAGAGTTTGCTTGATGCTGAATCCAGGTATTCAAATTTAGAAAAACTTATCCTTGCTTTGATTATGGCATCTACTAAACTAAGACATTATTTTGAAACTCATGCCATTATTGTCAAGACTAATTTTCCAATTAAGAATGTTCTCAGGAAACCTGAAATGTCAGGAAGGATGGCTAAATGGGCAGTGAAGCTTAGTGCTTATGATATAAGATATGAACCAAGGACTGCCATCAAATCCCAAGCCTTAGCTGACTTTGTGGCAGATTTTAGTAGTGACTTGCAAAGAGAAGCTTAGTTAGAAGTTCAGCAGCTTGAAGAGACTAAGGATCTTTGGATACTCTTCACTGATGGAGCATCTAATGTCAAAGGAACAGGACTTGGAATACTACTAAAATTGCCATAGGGGGACATAATACCCCACTCTATAGCTTGTGAGTTCCAAACTACCAATAATGAGGCTGAATATGAGGCCTTGATAGCTGGTTTGCAAATTGCCAAGCATATGAGGATCAGGTATCTTGAGGTACATGTAGATTCATTGTTAATTACTAATCACTTTAATGGATCCTATGATGTTAAAGGTGAAAAGCTAATCAAATACCTAGAGATAGTCAAGGAATTGGCACTCTCTTTTGTTTCTTTTAGTTTGACACAGGTACCTAGGGAAGAGAATGCAGAAGCTGATGCATTGGCCAACCTAGGATCATCCTTAAAAATTCCAGAGGATATCAAGATCCCTATCATCCATATTTTGGCTCCTGCTATTGAGGATCACATAACTATGGAGATAGAAGAGGATTCTTCAATGGTTCCTAGTGATGGTGCACAGTCTCGTTCAGGATCATGGATCCTTCCAATCATGAGATATATACAACATGGAGAGATTCCTACAGGAGAAAACCCCAGGGCTTTCAAAATCAAGGTATCTTAATTTTCAATATTGAATAACATGTTATATAAACGATCTCTTGCAGGTCCATATCTAAGGTGCATAGAGGATCCTGAAATTCAAGAAGTCCTAAAGGATTTTCATGAAGGAGATTGTGGAAACCACACTGGGGGCAGGGCATTGTTCTCAAGGATCCTTAGGACAGGATACTATTGGCCTACAATGAAGAAGGATGTTGTGGATTATGCCAAGAAGTGTGATCCTTGTCAGAGACATAGTAATATCCTTCATCAACCAGCAGAGCTCTTGCATCCTATATCCTCTTCTTGGCCATTCATGAGATGGGGAATGGATATAGTTGGTAAACTTCCCAAAGCACCAGGAGGAAAGGTGTTCATGCTTGCCATGACTGATTACTTCTCCAAGTGGATAGAGGCTGAAGCCTTTGCTCAAGTCAGAGAAAAAGAAGTGATATCCTTTATCAAAAGAAATATTATTACTAGATTTGGTATCCCTTCTGAAATTGTTTGTGATAATGGATCCCAATTTATTGGGAGTAGAACTACTAACTTTTGTGACAGCTGGGGGATTAAGATGATAACATCAACACCAGTCCACCCACAAGCTAATGGTCAAGCAGAATCATCCAACAAGATCATCATCAACAACTTGAAGAAGAAGCTTGGATCCAAGAAAGGAAAGTGGGCAGAAGAACTACCTTATGTACTATGGGCTGATAGGACAACTCCCAAGAATGCTACCTGCCAAACTCCATTTTCTTTGGTATTTGGAGCAGAATCAGTGATCCCTACAGAGATGGTGGTTCCTACTGCAAGAACAAGCATCCGTGATCCTGAAGGAAATGTTGAAAACTTGGTTCAAGACTTGGATACCATAGAAGAACTCAGGGATTTGGCAAGGATAAGGATAGCTAGTTATCAACAAAGGATGGCTGGAGCCTACAATAAGAATGTCAGGATCAGGAAATTCCAAGTTGGTGATATGGTATTGAGGAAAGCATTTCAGAATACCACAAATCCTGCTGATGGAAAGTTAGCACCAAAGTGGGAAGGCCCCTACCTGATTGAAGCTGAGGCAGGAAAGGGGACATATCGATTGCTAACAATGGAAGGTGATTTGCTACCAAGAGCTTGGAATGCTGTCCACTTGAAGAAATAGTTCATGTAATAAGGATCCAGGATCCTTAGCTATTTTCATGACGAGTATCCTCGAAGGATCCTTAGAGGATAGATGATCCTCATTATGGTAAGAAACTAATTCCAACCTATTTAATTCTTTAATTATCCTATATATAAGGAGAAGGATCCTGGATCCTTTATCCTTCTTTCACCTAGTTCTGAGTTTTGCAGAAGGATGATATATCCTTGACAAAGGATTGAGTATCCACAGAAGTATCCAGTTATTTGGGCTTGACCCCAGTTATTTGGGCTTGACCCCAATTATTTGGGCTTGACCCCAGTTATTTGGGCTTGACCCTAGTTATTTGGGCTAGTCCCCAGTTTGTTGGGCCTGTCCCCAGTATCGCCAGCAACGCACGATGATCCTGGTGCAGTTCATGGCAATGGGACCAGTACCCGCTTTAGGGGCTGACAATTTCATTGTACTGGCTGTATCCGGGATCCTACGTATAATGGTAGACGTACCATACATCCATTACTAAGGTTTCTAACGTTTTCACGTTAGCTAAGGTTTTGGCATTTTCATGTCACTAAGTTTGGATAGTCGCCAGTGAGGGCCATACTCCAGTTTACACAAGATCCTTTGAGGTTGTCCCCAGGGTTTTTTTTTGGGCTTGTCCCCAGAATTGTTGGGCTTGTCCCCAGTTGCTAACCCTTCTCTTATATTGGCTTAGTCCCAAGTTATGTTCTATTTCAGGTTTTTGGAGTTAAACAGCTTAGGATCCTTGATCCTAACCTTTTATTAAGGTTTGTCTTTTGGTTATCCTAATTGTAAATGTTAAAGGTTTAGGATCCTAACTTGGATTCTCAGGTATGATCCTTGATCATTTTGATTTTATTCTTTATTTATCTAAGTGACCCTTATCCTTTGACAACAGGACACATGATCCTTGAAGTTCAATACTTTTTTTAAAATTTATCGATTATAGGATATTTGATCCTTGATCATATCCTAAACTTTTTGACATAATCTATTAAACTTTTATTCTCAACTTATGAGTTCAAACAAAATATATAATAGCAACTGGAAGGTAAAATATTCACAAATGTAACAACACATAAGATAGTCAAAAGATTAAGATTTTATTTACCAAAAGTTAAACCCTTAAAAGGTTGTCAAAATTGCCAACCCAAGTTTCTACCAGCAAAACGTGCCCCGTCCACTTGGGTTGGCAAAGGGTGTCCATGTTAACAAGGTCTAAGTGCAGGAATATAAAGGACGGTAGGATCACAATGGCTTCATCCCCCAAACAGAGGATCCCTCCACCATTTGTAATCCTACCTATTGTCTGAAGGATCAGTGATCCTTAAACCTAATTACTATTATTTAAGTACAGACCAACTATTGTTCGAGAAAAACACCATCAAACAAAAACCACTACCAAACTATAAAAAATGGGCTCCGGCCGCGTCTAGATAAATCCATCATCGCCCATTTCTGCAGCTCAAACCTTTGCTGCATCACCATTGTTTTGGTCAAAAATCAAGCAATGATGATGCAACCAAACTTTCTGTTGTGAGGTATGATGCTTGAATTGATTAACAACAATAAGGATCACTCAGAAATGTAATGAACAAGTGACACGAAGATTTATACGAGGAAAAAGCCCTTGATCAATGAATGATCTCCGGCATAAAAAACCTTGGGTGATGGAAACTACCGATCACCAACTCAAATTAAACAAGAATTATATTACAACTTCGGATAATAGCGAGCTAAGTACAAGGATCACTATAGTGTGTTGTGTAAAAAAGTGTGTAACTGCCAAGTGTGTTATCGAAAGCTGGTGAGAGCAGTTGTAAGAGTGTGCGTGTAGCCGAAAATAGCCAAGTGTTTTCTAATTAGCTCGCTACCCCTTTAAAAATGGAAAATATCTATACTAACTGACATTCCGCATTTGGTGCAAGTCCTCCACGACTTCCACAACGTCCATTTCTGCTATGCACGTGCGTAATAGGTATAGAATATTCTCCAGGAATATCGCCAAGACCAAGTCCAAGCTCATGTTCCTGCAAAACATCATCACATTCAAAATAGACAATCGTTAGTATAAGGATCCTTAAGATGATCCATGATCCTGATCCTAAACCACTTCTGAGGATCACTAACTCAAACAGAAGTGAGGATCACCAATCCCAACAGTAATTGAGGATCACAGGTCATTGAGAAATCCTCCCCTAACAATTGCCCCCAAAATATAAGGAGTAATTATGTAAATAAACGAGTTGTATTTTGTTCTTATCCGCAATTAACCAACGGATAACTAGCCGTTGTAATCGGACTAGCCGTTACGAACATGACGTCACTGAGGTGACTATCCTGCAAAATCATCATTATAAATAGGAGTTAGAGATAGGGATCAATCCGCATTTAAATTCAAGAGAAACTCCCTTTAAATTCATATCCGAAGATCAAGCAGGTATATATCTTCCTCTTCTTCCTTTACGTTTTCTTTCTCTGCTCCTTCTTTCTTCACCTTCTTCATAATCAAGATGATGCTAAGATCCTCACCGGCCAAGGATCACAAGAAGGACAGTCCTCTTAAGAGCCAGGGGATCATCAAAGATTTGGCGAATGAAAGATGCTGCTTCACTGATCCACAAATAGACAGAATCCGCCGTTGCTTTCCGGCGAACACCGATTTCAAGCCATTTGATCCCACCGTTCTAAGTGATTACGTTTCTGAAACTTGGGTAGCTTTCCCGGTCACACCGTTCACAATAGGATACACGTATCCTTTCCCTGAATTCACCCAGTCTTTCTTCTCCCTCACCGGCATCTCCTACATTCAAGCTATGCCAATGATCTGGAGGGTCTTATATACCCTTGAAAGGATCATTGAGCAAGAAGGAATTGCCCTAGGAATGTCAGAGTTGGCAGAGATGTATGATCTCACAACATTTGGATCCCATCGATATCTATTCAAGCGTAAACCCGGTGAAGAACACCCCATCTTCAAAGCCACTAAGAATGATACTAACTGGAAACGGAGATTCTTCTTTGTCAGAAGGGATTCTCTCTCTGATGGAAAGGATCTGCCAAGGAAGTGGACCACCCATGGTAGGATAGAGGATCCTGAGAAGGATCACCAGATAACCTAGTTTTTGTATAAGGATCACTAACATCCTTTTGTTTCCATTGTACAGCTATCTCTGTTTCGCACCTTATACCATCACCTGCCACCAAGGAAAGGCTTGTTGCTTTCAGAAGACTTGATCCTGCAACAAGGTCATTCAAAACAAACACCCAGGATTCACAAGAAGTATCCTCAGGTTCTGTCACTATGTCAAGTAAGTATCCTGTTTTATGTATAGTTAAATATTTAAATAAATAGTTAAATAGAAATTGGATAAGGATAATTATCTATTTTGGTTGTGTAGGCGCTGGAAAATCCTTGAAATCTGCCTCCAAATTCAGTGTAACTGATCTTGACACTGTCAGATCCTCAAAGAAAAAGTCTGCTGCTAGCCCCTCAGTCGCAATCCCCAAGGCAACCGCTTTAAAAGGGAGAGGTGGAAAGAAGAGGAAAACCTCTGAAGCTGAGAACCTACAAGGCTTGCCTCTGATCCGCCATCAGTTCCTCGAATACTTCGCCGACGTAAGGATCACTGACTTAACTTGATTATCCTGCCCATTTGAGGATCATGTGATCCTAACTTTGCATTGTCTTGTTTGCAGAAATTTGCCGAAATCGAGGACTATGTTGGGAATGTTGAAGAGCTTGAGGAGAAATACTCTGACCTCCCAAAGGTGGCGGTGCTCAAGGATCACAAGATTGCATCTCTTCAAAAGGATCTCAATGATGCCAAAACTAAGATAGTTGCAACCCAGATCAATGCTGATTATGAGAAGCATGAGATCACACAGGATGCTAAAGTCTCCGCTGCCATTGCCATGTACAAGACCAAACTGCAGATGGCCCAAGAAGCTCAGGATCCTGCCTTTGATAGGAGCAACTGGGACATGGAAGGCTGGAAGGCCAGGCTGGCTGAGTTGGAGGATGAGGATGAGGCTGACGAGGTTCTGGCAATCGAGGCCAGTGGCAGTGGCAAGGATCATGCGAAGGATACCGGAGCAGGAGGGGATGATGATGCAGCGAGGTGTAGGCTGCATGAATGGGCGATGAAGGACATTTCTAGACGTAGCCGGAGCCCATTTTTTTTATTAAGTTTGGTTATGGTTTTTGTTGAACAATGATGGGTTGTACTTAAACAATAGTAATTAGGGCTAAGGATCATGGATCCTTTGAACAATAGGTAGGATTACAAATGGTGGAAGGATCCTCTGTTTGGGGGATGAAGCCATTGTGATCCTGCCGTCTTTTGATTCCTGCACTACCAAGACCCTTAGACAATGGACACCCTTTGCCAACCCATGTGGACGGGCCACGTTTTGCTGGTAGAAACGTGGGTTGGCAATTTTGACAACCTTAAAGGGTTTAATGTTTTGTGAATAAAATAACTTTAACTTTTTGGCTATCTCCCGTGTTACTATCCTTGTTGGTACTTTACTTTTCAATTATTGTGATGTTCATTTTGTTTAAATTTTTCAGATAAAGCAATATTTAACAAATATCCTCAAAAAGTTTAGGATATGGTCAAGGATCACATATCCTACAGTCGATAAGTTTTGAAAAGTAATATAGTTTATGGATCACAAGTTCAGTTGTCAAAGGATAAGGGTTATTCAAATGAATAATGAATAAAATCAAAATAGTTAAGGATCATACCTGAGAATCCAAGTTAGGATCCCAACCTTTACCTCTTATTATTAGGTAACCCAAAAGACAAACCTTGGTAGAAGGTAAGGATCAAGGATCCTTGGTTACTTATCTCCAAAAACCTGAAATAGGATACAACTTGGGACTAAGCCAATATAATATAAGAGTTAGTAACTGGGGACAAGCCCAACAATTCTGGGGACAAGCCCAGTATACTGGGGACAAGCCCAAAGGATAGCTGGGGACAAGCCCAAAGGATAGCTGGGGACAAGCCCAAAGGATAACTGGGGACAAGCCCAAAAGATAGCTGGGGACAAGCCCAAAGGATAACTGGGGACAAGCCCAAAGGATCGTGTGTAAACTGGAGTATGGCCCTCACTGGCGACTATCCAAACTTAGTGACATGAAAATGCCAAAACCTTAGCTAACGTGAAAACGTTAGAAACCTTAGGAACGGATGTATGGTACGTCTACCATTATACGTAGGATCCGGAATATAGCCAGTACAATGAAATTGTCAGCCCCTAAAACGAGTACTGGTCCCATTGCCATGAACTATACCAAGATCATCGTGCGCTACTGGCGAAACTGGGGACAGGCCCAAACTGGGGTCAAGCCCAAATAACTGGGGTCAAGCCCAAATAACTGGATACTTCTGTGGATACTCAATCCTTAGTTAAAGATACCTGAACCTTCAAAACTCGGAATCAAGTGAAAGGAGGATAAAGGATGCAGGATCCTTATCCTTATATAAGAGAATAAAAGAATGAAATAATTTGAGATTAGAATGTTACCAGAAAGAGGATCGTCTGTCTGTAAGGATCCTTCAAGGATACTTGTCAAGTGAGGATCATGGATCCTTACCACATAAAGTATTTCTTCAAATGGACAGCATTCCAAGCTCTTGGTAGCAAATCACCTTCCATTGTTAGCAATCGATATGCCCCCTTTCCTGCTTCAGCTTCAATCAAATAGGGGCCTTCCCATTTTGGTGCCAATTTTCCATCAGCAGGATTGATAGTATTCTAAAATGCTTTCCTTAATACCATATCACCAACTTGGAATTTCCTAATCCTGACATTTTTGTTGTAGGCTCCAGCCATCCTCTGTTGATAACTAGCCATCCTTATCCTTGCCAAATCCCTGATTTCTTCTATAGTATCCAAGTCTTGAACCAAGTTTTCAGCATTTTCTTCAGGATCACGAATGCTTGTTCTTGCAGTTGGAACCACCATCTCTGTAGGGATCACTGATTCTGCCCCAAATACCAAAGAAAATGGAGTTTGGCCTGTAGCATTTTTGGGAGTTGTCCTATCAGCCCAAAGCACATAAGGTAGTTCTTCTGCCCATTTTCCTTTTTTGGATCCAAGCTTCTTCTTCAAATTGTTGATGATGATCTTGTTGGATGATTCTGCCTGACCATTAGCTTGTGGGTGGACTGGTGTTGATGTTATCATCTTAATCCCCCAGCTGTCACAAAAGTTAGTAGTTATATTCCCAATAAATTGGGATCCATTATCACAAACAATTTCAGAAGGGATACCAAATCTAGTAATAATGTTTCTTTTAATAAAGGATATAACTTCCTTTTCTCTGAATTGAGCAAAGGCTTCAGCCTCTATCCACTTGGAAAAGTAATCAGTCATAGCAAGCATAAATACTTTTCCACCAGGTGCCTTAGGAAGCTTACCAACTATATCCATTCCCCATCTCATAAATGGCCAAGAAGAGGATATAGGATGCAAAAGTTCTGCTGGCTGGTGAAGGATATTACTGTGTATCTGACGAGGATCACACTTCTTGGCATACTCTACAGCATCCTTCTTCATAGTGGGCCAATAGTATCCTGTTCTCAGGATTCTTGAGAATAATGCCCTGCCCCCAGTGTGGTTTCCACAATCTCCTTCATGGAAATCCTTTAGAACTTCTTGGATTTCAGGATCCTCAATGCATCTTAGATATGGTCCTGCAAGAGATCGTTTATACAACATATTATTTAATATTGTAAATTGGGATACCTTAACTTTGAAAGCCCTAGGGTTTTCTCCTGTAGGAATCTCTCCATGTTGTATGTATCTCATGATCGGGAGGATCCATGATCCTGAATGAGATTGAGTATCCTCACTAGGGATGATTGCAGAATCTTCTCCTATCTCCATAGCTACATGATCCTCGATAGCAGGGGCCAGGATATGGATAATAAGGATCTTGATATCCTCAGGGATCTTCAAAGATGATCCTAGATTGGTTAATGCATCAGCTTCTGCATTCTCTTCCCTTGGTACCTGTGTCAAACTAAAGGATACAAAAGAGAGTGCAAATTCTTTGACTATCTCCAAATATTTGATTAGCTTTTCACCTTTAACAGCATAGGATCCATTAAAGTGATTAGTGATCAGTAAAGAATCTACATGTACCTCAAGATACCTGATCCTCATATGCTTTGCAATTTGCAAACCAGCTATCAAGGCTTCGTACTCAGCCTCATTGTTGGTAGTTTGAAATTCACAAGCTATGGAGTGGGGTATTATGTCCCCCTGTGGCGATTTTAGTAGTATTCCAAGCCCTGTTCCTTTTACATTAGAGGCTCCATCAGTGAAGAGTATCCAAGGATCCTTAGTTTCTTCAAGCTGTTGGACTTCTAACTCAGCTTCCTTTTGCAAATCACTACTAAAATCTGCCACAAAGTCAGCTAAGGCTTGGGATTTGATGGCAGTCCTTGGTTCATATCTTATATCATATGCACTAAGCTTCACTGCCCACTTAGCCATCCTTCATGACATTTCAGGTTTCCTGAGAACATTCTTAATTGGAAAATTAGTCTTAACAATAATGGCATGAGTCTCAAAATAATGTCTCAATTTAGTAGATGCCATAATTAATGCAAGGATAAGTTTTTCTAAGTGTGAATACCTGGATTCAGCATCAAGTAAACTCTTACTTACATAATAAACAGGATGTTGTGTACCCTGGTGATCCTTAACAAGGACCGCACTTACTGCTTTCGAGGATACTGCTAGGTATAAGGATAATACGTCTCCCTTTTCTGGTTTCATCAAAGCCGGAGCTGAGGATAGGTAATCCTTAAGAGCCTTAAGGGCATTTTCATGCTTTTCAGTCCATTTAAATTTCTTGTTCTTCCTCAGGATGTCATAGAATTCCTTGCACTTTTCTGAGGATTTGGATATGAATCTGTTCAAGGCTGCGATCCTGCCTGTCAATTTTTGTACATCCTTAGCATTGGCAGGAGATTTGATATTCACAATAGCCTTGATTTTTTCTGGACTTGCTTCAATCCCCCTCTTTGTCACCATATATCCTAAGAATTTACCTTCCTTAATACCAAAATGACACTTGGAAGGATTTAGTTTCATATTAAATTTATCAAGGATATTGAATGCTTCCTCCAAGTCTTTAAGGTGATCCTCAGCTTCCTTGGACTTAACCACCATGTCATCAATATAGACTTCCATAGTGTGTCCAATTTGTGCCTTGAACATCATATTGACAAGCCTTTGGAAAGTAGCACCTGCATTCCTTAGTCCAAATGGCATAGCAATATAACAATATATACCAGTTGGGGTCATAAAGGCTGTATCCTCTTGATCAGATGGTTCCATCTGAATTTGTTGAAATCCAGATGAAGCATCCATAAAAGTCAACAACTCATGACCCGCGGTAGCATCCACCATGGAGTCAATGTGGGGTAATGGGAAAGGATCCTTGGGACATGCCTTGTTTAAATCAGTAAAATCGACACATTCCCTCCACTTTCCATTTTTCTTTTGAACAACAACCACATTGGCTAACCATCTTGGATACTTAACCTCTCTTATCATACCTGCTCGGAGTAGCTTATCTACCTCTTCCTGAATAATAGCATTCCTTTCAGGTGCAAACTTCCTCCTCTTTTGATGTATAGGCTTGAATGACCTGTCAATGCCAAGTTTGTGAGTAATTATATCCTTAGATATACCTGTCATGTCTTCATGTTTCCAGGCAAAGGTGGATTTCCTTCTCTTAAGGAAGGATACTAGCTCCTGTTCGATGTCGCTAAGGATCCCTGATCCTATGAAGATCTTGGATTCAGGATCCTCAGGATCCATGAGGATTTCCTTCAAATCCTGTTCTCTTGCCTCCAAGACATCTCTTGAAGGATACTTTAATTGCTATTGCTCCCTTGGTCTTGAAGCTGGCTTCATTGATGAGGTATAGCAATTCTTAGCTTCTTGTTGATCACTCTCAATTTTCACCACTCCCCAAGGACTTGGAAGCTTTACACATTGATGATAGGTGGATGGGACTGCCTTCATGTCATGTATCCATGGCAAGACCATCATGGTGAGGATCCTGGACGTCAACACGATCATCCTCATCAAAGGTTATGACTTTATCCTGGGTGACAACGGAGGTCCGGACGGGTCTGTCTCCATTATCCATCTTGGTTTCCTTAGCATGTCTCTTTGCTGCTGAAAAGGAGGTACCACAGATATCTGATCCACCGGATATGAAATTTATAACTTGTGCATCTGCTGGAGGAGCAGGAGCCCTTTCTGGGATCCTTTCAGAATCCTGGATCCTTGACTTCTTCCGTCCCAAGAGTTCCTTCAAATGCCCCTTGCTCAACAAGTAACCAATTTCCTTTCTCAGTGCAATACACTCTTCAGTGAGATGCCCAAAATCCTCATGATATGCACACCACTTGGACTTATCCTTTGTAGCAGCTGGCTTATCACTTTTCCTTGGCCACCTAGCTTTTTCACCTAGATTCTGCATTGCAAGGATTAGTTCATTGTTATCAACAGAAAAACAGTATTCAGAAATAGGAGGATAATCCTCATCATCCTCTTCTTGTTCCACTGCATGCACATTCTGGTTATCAGATTTGCTGTAGGATTTGGATTTGTTATTCCTGAAGTAGGATCCTTGCTTTTCCTGTTTTGAGGATCCTGTCAATCTATCCTGGATCCTTTTGTCATCCTCTAAGCGGATGAACCTAAGGGCCCTGGTTCTTACTTCATCAAGGTTCCTGCAAGGTGTCATAACAAGATCATCATAGAATAGTGAATCCCTAAGCAATCCCATTTTAAAGGCTTCTACAGCCGTAGCAATATCCAAATTAGGGATATCTAAGGATTCTTTACTAAACTTAGTGATATAATCTCTAAGTGATTCATTTTGACCTTGTGTTACCCTATATAAATCACTAGTTAATCATTCAAATTTTCTACTACAAGAGAATTGACTATTAAACAAATTAACTAGATTAGCAAATGAAGTAATAGAGTAAGGGGGAAGACTTAGCAGCCATTTAAGAGCAGATCCTGTAAGTGTGGATCCAAATCCCTTGCATAGACATGCTTCTTTTAACCTTTCAGGAATTGGATTGATCTCCATCCTCTCCCTGTATTGAGCCACATGCTCCTCTGGATCCGTCGAACCATCATATAGCTTCATGGATGGTATCTGGAATCTTTTAGGTATCTCAGCATCACATAAGGGTGGTGTAAAACGAGATATCCTATGGCTACCATCTGCAATTTCAGGAATGGGTTTAACCACTCCCGGTACACTTGATATCATATCCTTAAGCTTCTGTAGCTCTCTAGCCATAGCCTGATTAATACATGTATCCTGCATTAAGCCATGGTTAGTGTTATATGAATTATTAAAATTGTTACCTCCCACAGGATTCGTGTTTGGAATTGCGGATGTGAATCCATATTGACGAGACTCTGGCATGATTGAAGGACCAGAGGGAGCAATGGTCTGCATTGGTATGAAGTCTCCTTGATGAATGTCTGAGCTCTGAGGCTGCATACTTCTCAAAAATCCTTGATCCGGAAGGACGTTGGATCCTTGAAGTTGAGACGATCCTTGAATCTGAAAGGATCCTGGAACCAGAGAGGATCCTGGGATAAGGGAGGATCCTTGGACCGGGAAGGATCCTTGGACCAGGGAGGATCCTTGGGCCAGGGAGGATCCTTGGACCTGGGAGGATCCTTGGACCTGGGAGGATCCTTGGACCTGGGAGGATCCTTGAACTGCATGCATTCCCAAATATCCTCCTGACGTGAAGTATCCCTGATGCTGAGAAGAGGATCCTGATGGTTGAGAAGAGAATCCTTGAGGCTGGAAGTGAGAACCAAATGCCTGACTCATAGTTGCTGTTCCATAACGCCTTCCTGGTAATTCACCTAAGTATTGCACCTCCGGAACCGCTGAGTGTTGGGAAGTTATGACTGGAGTGTCAAAGTTTAGCGATCTTGGCATCAGAGGGGAGTGATCCTCCACTGATTTCTTTTGTTTTTTATCTCATCGATCTCCTGGAGGATCCTTTCGTTGGTTTGGTCCTGCTCTTGTGCATGATTCCTCATCTGCAAAATCAGAGTGTAAAGATCATTAGTAGTAGGATTAGTTGAAACAGAAGAAGTTGGTGGTTTTTGGAAAATGGGGGTTGGTTTCTTCGCAGCATTCTCAGCATTCTTCTGGGATCCAGAAGGTGGTGGAGGCAAAGGAGGAACGCCTTGTGAAGAACTGAATGACGGCATCAAGTTTGAAGTGTTCTTTGCTGAAGAAGCCATCTGCCTGGTTGTTATGAACTGAAATGATCACGAATATACGAATCTTCGTAGGAATAAAGCACCAATTGCCCCACGGTGGGCGCCAAACTGTTTTGGTCAAAAATCAAGCAATGATGATGCAACCAAACTTTCTGTTGTGAGGTATGATGCTTGAATTGATTAACAACAATAAGGATCACTCAGAAATGTAATGAACAAGTGACACGAAGATTTATACGAGGAAAAAGCCCTTGATCAATGAATGATCTCCGGCATAAAAAACCTCGGGTGATGGAAACTACCGATCACCAACTCAAATTAAACAAGAATTATATTACAACTTCGGATAATAGCGAGCTAAGTACAAGGATCACTATAGTGTGTTGTGTAAAAAAGTGTGTAACTGCCAAGTGTGTTATCGAAAGCTGGTGAGAGCAGTTGTAAGAGTGTGTGTGTAGCCGAAAATAGCCAAGTGTTTTCTAATTAGCTCGCTACCCCTTTAAAAATGGAAAATATCTATACTAACTGTTTTGGTCAAAAATCAAGCAATGATAATGCAACCAAACTTTCTGTTGTGAGGTATGATGCTTGAATTGATGAACAACTATAAGGATCACTATGAAATATAATGAACAAGTGACATGAAGATTTATACGAGGAAAAAGCCCTTGATCAATGAATGATCTCCGGCATAAAAAACCTCGGGTGATGGAAACTACCGATCACCAACTCAAATTAAACAAGAAATGTAATACAACTTCGGATGATAGCGAGCTAAGTACAAGGATCACTATAGTGTATTGTGCACAAAAGTGTGTAATCGCCAAGTGAGTTAACGAGAGCTGGTGAGAGCAGTTGTAAGAGTGTGTGTGTAGCCTAAAATAGCCAAGTGTTTTCTAATTAGCTCGCTACCCCTTTAAAAATGGAAAATATCTACACTAACTAACATTCCGCAAATGGTGCAAGTTTTCCACGACTCCATAACGTCCACTTCTAGCCAAGCACGTGCGGAATAAACGTAGAATATGCTCCAGGAATATCGCCAAGACCAAGTCCAAGTTGATACTCCTGCAAAACAATTTCGAATTCAAAGTAGACAACCGTTAGTACAAGGATCCTTATGATGATCCATGATCCTGATCCTGCAACACTTCTGAGGATTACTACTTCAGACAGAATTGAGGATCACTAAACCCAACAGTAAATGAGGATCACTAATCAAATAGAAATCCACCCCTAACAATTGCCCCCAAAATACAAGGAGTAATTATATAAATAAACGAGTTGTATTTTGTTCTTATCCGTAATCAACCAACGGATAACTAGCCGTTGTAATCGGACTAGCCGTTACGAACATGACATCACTGAGGTGACTATCCTGCAAAATCATCATTATAAATAGGAGTTATGGATAGAGATCATTTCACATTTAAATTCAAGAGAAACTCCCTTTAAATTCTCATCCGACGATCAAGCAGGTATCTCTTTTCCTTTTCTCCCTTTACGTTTTCTTTCTCTGTTCATCTTCTTCTCTATTGCTATGACCAAGATGATGCTAAGATCCTCACCGGCGAAGGATCATAAGAAGGACAGTCCTCTTAAGAGCCAGGGGATCATCAAAGATTTGGCGAATGAAAGGTGCTGTTTCACCGATCCACAAATAGATAGAATCCGCCATTGTTTTCCAGCGAACACCGATTTCAAGCCATTTGACCCCACCGTTCTAAGTGATTATGTTTCTGAAACTTGGGTAGCTTTCCCGGTCACTCCTTTCACAATAGGATACTCGTATCCTTTCCCTGAATTCACCGAGTCTTTCTTTTCCCTCACCGGCATCTCCTACATTCAAGCTATGCCAATGATCTGGAGGGTCTTGTATACCCTTGAAAGGATCATTGAGCAAGAAGGAATTGCCCTAGGAATGTCGGAGTTGGCAGAGATGTATGATCTCACAACATTTGGATCCCATCGATACTTATTCAAGCGTAAACCCGGTGAAGAACACCCCATCTTCAAAGCCACTAAGAATGATACTAACTGGAAACGGAGATTCTTCTTTGTCAGAAGGGATTCTCTTCATGATGGAAAGGATCTGCCAAGGAAATGGAGCACCCATGGTAGGATAGAGGATCCTTAGAAGGATCACTGAGTAAGCTTGTTTCTGATGAGGATTACTAACATGCTTTTATTTCTTTTGTACAGCTATCACTGTTTCACATATTATACCCTCACCTGCCACCAAGGAGAGACTTGCTGCTTTCAGAAAGCTTGATCCTGCAACAAGGTCATTCAAAGCAAATACCCAGGATTCTCAAGAGGTATCCTCAGGTTCTGTCACGATGTCAAGTAAGTATCCTGTTCTTTTTATAATTAAATGTTTAAATAAATAGTTAGATAGAAATAGGATAAGGATACTTATCTGTTCCGGATGTGTAGGCGCTGGGAAATCTTCAAAGTCTGCCTCCAAGTTCAGTGTAACTGATCTTGACACTGTAAGATCCTCAAAGAAAAAGTCTGCTGCTAGCCCTTCCATTGTAATCCCCAAGGCTACCACTTCAAAGGGAAGAGGTGGAAAGAAAAGAAAAACCTCTGAAGCTGACAACCTTCAAGGCTTGCCTCTGATCCGCCATCAATTCCTCGAGTACTTTAATGATGTAAGGATCACTGACTCAGCTTAGTTATCCTATCCACTTGAGGATCACCTGAATCTAATCTTTACATTGTCTTTTTTGTAGAAATTTGCTGAGATCGAGGACTATGTTGGGAATGTTGAGGAGCTTGAGGAGAAACACTTTGACCTCCAAAAAGTAGCAATGCTCAAAGACCTCAAGATCGCTTCCCTTGAAAAGGATCTCAACGATGCCAAAGCTCAAACAACTGCCATTCTGATCAATTTTGATTATGAGAAGCACGAGATCACAGAGGATGCCAAGGTCTCCGCTGCCATTGCTATGTACAAGACCAAGCTACAGATGGCTCAAGAAGCTCAGGATCCTGCCTTTGATAAGAGCAGCTGGGACATGGAAGGCTGGAAGGCCAGGTTGGCTGAGTTGGAGGATGAGGATGAGGCTGACGAGGTCCTGGCAATCGAGGCTAGTGGTAGTGGCAAGGATCAGGCGAAGGATACTGGAGCTGGAGGGGATGATGATGCAGCGAAGGTGTAAGCTGCATGAATGGGCGATGAAGGACATTTCTAGACGTAGCCGGAGCCCATTTTTTAAGTTTGGTAGTTTGTTTTGGTTATGATGTTTTCTTGTTGAACAATGATAGGTTATACTCAAACAATAGTAATTAGGGCTGAGGATCATGGATCCTTTGAACAATAGGTAGGATTACAAATGGTGGAGGGATCCTCTGTTTGGGGGATGAAGCCATTGTGATCCTGTCGTCTTTTGATTCCTGCACTACCAAGACCCTTAGACAATGGACACCCTTTACCTACCCCAGCGGACGGGCCACGTATTGCTGGTAGATGCTCGGGGTAGGTAATTTTGACAACCTTAAGGGGTTTAATCTTTTGTTAATAAAATAACTTTAACTTTTTGGCTTATCCTGTGTTGATATCCTTGTTGCTATTTTACTTTCCAACTGTTGTGATGTTTATTTTGTTTAAATTTATCAGGTAGAGAAAAAATTTAAGAAATATCCCCAAAAAGTTTAGGATATGATCAAGGATCACATATTCCATAGCCGATTAGTTTTGAAAAGTTATATAGTTTAAGGATCACAAGTTCAGTTGTCAAAAGATAAGGGTTACTTAAATAAATAATGAATAGAATCAAAATAGTTAAGGATCATACCTGATAATCCAAGTTAGGATCCTAACCTTTAACAGTTGTAATCAGGATAATCCAAAAGATAAACCTTAGTAAAAGGTAAGGATCAAGGATCCTTGGTCATTTATCTCCAAAAACCTGAAATAAGGTACAACTTGGGACTAAGCCAACATAGGATAAGTGTTAGTAACTGGGGACAAGCCCAACAATTCTGGGGACAAGCCCAATATACTGGGGACAAGCCCAAAGGATAACTGGGGACAAGCCCGAAGGATAACTGGGGACAAGCCCAAAGGATCGTATGTAAACTGGAGTATGGCCCTCACTGGCGACTATCCAAACTTAGTGACATGAAAATGCCAAAACCTTAGCTAACGTGAAAACGTTAGAAACCTTAGGAACGGATGTATGGTACGTCTACCATTATACGTAGGATCCTGAATATAGCCAGTACAATGAAATTGTCAGCCCCTAAAGTGAGTACTGGTCCCATTGCCATGAACTATACCAGGATCATCGTGCGCTACTGGCGAAACTGGGGACAGGCCCAAACTGGGGACTAGCCCAAATAACTGGGGTCAAGCCCAAAAAACTGGGGTCAAGCCCAAATAACTGGGGTCAAGCCCAAATAACTGGATACTTCTGTGGATACTCAATCCTTAGTTAAGGATATCTGAACCTTCAAAACTCAGAATCAAGTGAAAGGAGGATAAAGGATGCAGGATCCTTATCCCTATATAAGAAAATAAAAGAATGAAATAGTTTGAGATTAGAAGATTACCAAGATGAGGATCATCTGTTCTGTAAGGATCCTTCAAGGATACTGGTCAGGTAAGGATCATGGATCCTTGTCACATAAAGTATTTCTTCAAATGGAAAGCATTCCAAGCCCTTGGTAGCAAATCACCTTCCATTGTTAGCAATCGATATGCCCCCTTTTCCTGCTTCAGCTTCAATCAAATAGGGGCCTTCCCACTTTGGTGCTAGCTTTCCATCAGCGGGATTGGTGGTATTTTGGAATGCTTTCCTTAACACCATATCACCAACTTGGAATTTCCTGATCCTGACATTTTTGTTGTAGGCTCCAGCCATTCTTTGTTGATAACTGGCCATCCTTATCCTTGCCAAGTCCCTGATTTCTTCTATAGTATCCAGGTCTTACCAAGTTTTCAGCATTTTCTTCAGGATCACGAATGCTTGTTCTTGCAGTTGGAACCACCATCTCTGTAGGGATCACTGATTCTGCCCCAAATACCAAAGAAAATGGAGTTTGGCCTGTAGCATTCTTGTGAGTTGTCTTATCAGCCCAAAGCACATAAGGTAGTTCTTCTGCCCATTTTCCTTTCTTGGATCCAAGCTTCTTCTTCAAATTGTTGATGATGATCTTGTTGGATGATTCTGCCTGACCATTAGCTTGTGGGTGGACTGGTGTTGATATTATCATCTTAATCCCCCAACTATCACAAAAGTTAGTGGTTCTATTCCCAATAAATTGGGATCCATTATCACAAATAATCTCATAAGGGATACCAAATCTAGTAATAATGTTTCTTTTAATAAAGGATATAACTTCTTTTTCTCTGACTTGAGCAAAGGCTTCAGCCTCTATCCACTTAGAGAAGTAATCAGTCATAGCAAGCATGAACACTTTTCCACCAGGTGCCTTAGGAAGCTTTCCAACTATATCCATTCCCCATCTCATGAATGGCCAGGAAGAGGATATAGGATGCAAGAGCTCTGCTGGTTGGTGAAGGATATTACTATGCCTCTGGCAAGGATCACACTTCTTGGCATACTCCACAGCATCCTTCTTCATAGTGGGCCAATAGTATCCTGTCCTCAGGATCCTTGAGAATAATGCCCTGCCCCCAGTGTGGTTTCCACAATCTCCTTCACGGAAATCCTTTAGGACTTCTTGGATATCAGGATCCTCAATGCATCTTAAATATGGTCCTGCAAGAGATCGTTTATACAACATATTATTCAATATTGTAAATTGAGATACCTTAATTTTGAAAGCCCTTGGGTTTTCTCCTGTAGGAATTTCTCCATGTTGTATGTATCTCATGATTGGGAGGATCCATGATCCTGAATGAGATTGAGTATCCTCACTAGGGATGATTGCAGAATCCTCTCCTATCTCCATAGCTACATGATCCTCAATAGTCGGGGTCAGGATATGGGTAATAGGGATCTTGATATCCACTGGGATCTTCAAGGATGATCCTAAATTGGCCAATGCATCTGCCTCTGCATTCTCTTCCCTTGGTACCTGTGTCAAACTAAAGGATACAAAAGAGAGTGCCAATTCTTTGACTATCTCCAAATATTTGATTAGCTTTTCACCTTTAACAGCATAGGATCCATTAAAGTGATTAGTGATCAGTAAAGAATCTACATGTACCTCAAGATACCTGATCCTCATATGCTTTGCAATTTGCAAACCAGCTATCAAGGCTTCATACTCAGCCTCATTGTTGGTAGTTTGAAATTCACAAGCTATGGAGTGGGGTATTATGTCCCCCTGTGGCGATTTTAGTAGTATTCCAAGCCCTGTTCCGTTTACATTGGAGGATCCATCAGTGAACAGTACCCAAGGATCCTTGGTTTCTTCAAGCTGTTGGACTTCTAACTCAGCCTCCTTTTGCAAATCACTACTAAAATCTGCCACAAAGTCAGCTAAGGCTTGGGATTTGATGGCGGCCCTTGGTTCATATCTTATATCATATGCACTTAACTTCACTGCCCACTTAGCCATCCTTCCTGACATTTCAGGTTTCCTGAGAACATTCTTAATTGGAAAATTAGTCTTAACAATAATGGCATGAGTTTCAAAATAATGTCTCAATTTAGTTGATGCCATAATTAATGCAAGGATAAGTTTTTCTAAATGTGAATACCTGGATTCAGCATCAAGTAAGCTCTTACTTACATAATAAACAAGATGTTGTGTACCTTGGTGATCCTTAACAAGGACCACACTTACTGCTTTTGAGGATACTGCTAGGTACAAGGATAATACATCCCCTTTTTCTGGTTTCATCAAGGCTGGGGCTGAGGATAGGTAATCTTTAAGAGCTTTGAGGGCACCTTCATGCTTCTCAGTCCATTCAAATTTCTTGTTCTTCCTCAGGATATCATAGAATTCCTTACACTTTTCTGAGGATTTGGATATGAATATGTTCAAGGCTGCGATCCTGCCTGTCAATCTTTGCACATCCTTAGCATTGGCAGGAGATTTGATATTCACTATAGCCTTGATTTGCTCTGGACTTGCTTCGATGCCCCTCTTTGTTACCATATATCCTAAGAATTTACCTGCCTTCACACCAAAATGACACTTGGAAGGATTAAGTTTCATATTATATTTATCAAGGATATTGAATGCTTCCTCCAAGTCTTTAAGGTGATCCTCAACCTTCTTGGACTTAACCACCATGTCATCAATATAGACTTCCATAGTGTGTCCAATTTGTTCCTTGAACATCATATTGACCAGCCTTTGATAAGTAGCACCTGCATTCCTTAATCCAAATGGCATTGCAATATAACAGTATATACCAGTTGGGGTCATAAAGGCTGTATCCTCTTGATCAGATGGTTCCATCTGAATTTGTTGAAATCCAGATGAAGCATCCATAAAAGTCAACAACTCATGACCCGCAGTAGCATCCACCATGGAGTCAATGTGGGGTAATGGGAAAGGATCCTGGGGACATGCCTTGTTTAAATCTGTAAAATCGACACATACCCTCCACTTTCCATTTTTCTTTTGAACAACAACCACATTGGCTAACCATCTTGGATACTTAACCTCTCTTATCATACCTGCCCGAAGTAGCTTATCTACCTCTTCCTAAATAATAGCATTCCTTTCAGGTGCAAACTTCCTCCTCTTTTGATGTATAGGCTTGAATGACCTGTCAATGCCAAGTTTGTGAGTGATTATATCCTTAGATATACCTGTCATATCTTCATGTTTCCAGGCAAAGGTGGATTTCCTTCTTTTGAGGAAGGATACTAGCTCTTGTTCAATATCGCTAAGGATCCCTGATCCTATGAAGATCTTGGATTCAGGATCATCAGGATCCATGAGGATTTCTTTCAAATCCTGTTCTCTTGCCTCCAAGACATCTCTTGAAGGATACTTTAATTGCTATTGCTCCCTTGGTCTTGAGGCTGGCTTCATTGATGAGGTATAGCAATTTTTAGCCTCCTGTTGATCACTCTCAATTTTCACCACTCCCCAAGGACTTGGAAGCTTTACACATTGATGATAGGTGGATGGGACTGCCTTCATGTCATGTAACCATGGCCTGCCAAGGATAACATCACAACATGATAAGCAATCTATAACACAAAACTTTTGATAAGAATGCAATCATTCAATATAGATTGGGAGTTTGATGTCCCCCAATGTATTCTTAGTTTCTCCACTGAATCCCACAAGTACTGAGGATCTTGGGATAATGTCAGACTCTGGGATATTCATCTTCTTGAGAATATCAAGCTGAATGATGTTCACAGAGCTTCCTCCATCTATAAGGATCCTGCGAACAAAGTGGTTAGAAATAAATAATGTAATTACAAGACCATCATGGTGAGGATCCTGGACGTCAACACGATCATCCTCATCAAAGGTTATGACTTTATCCTGGGTGACAACGGAGGTCCGGACGGGTCTGTCTCCATTATCCATCTTGGTTTCCTTAGCATGTCTCTTTGCTGCTGAAAAGGAGGTACCACAGATATCTGATCCACCGGATATGAAATTTATGACTTGTGCATCTGCTGGAGGAGCAGGAGCCCTTTCTGGGATCCTTTTAGAATCCTGGATTCTTGACTTCTTCCGTCCCAAGAGTTGCTTCAAATGCCCCTTGCTCAACAAGTAACCAAATTCCTTTCTCAGTGCAATACACTCTTCAATGAGATGCCCAAAATCCTCATGATATGCACACCACTTGGACTTATCCTTTGTAGCAGCTGGCTTATCACTTTTCCTTGGCCACCTAGCCTTCTCACCTAAATTCTGCATTGCAAGGATTAGTTCATTGTTATCAACAGAAAAACAATATTCGGAAATAGGAGGATAATCCTCATCATCCTCTTCTTGTTCCACTGAATGCACATTCTGGTTATCAGACTTATTGTGGAACTTGGATTTGTTGTTTCTGAAGTAGGATCCTTGTTTCTCTTGTTTTGAGGATCCTGCTAGTCTATCCTGGATCCTTTTGTCATCCTCTAGGCGGATGAACCTAAGGGCCCTGGTTCTTACTTCATCAAGATTCCTGCAAGGTGTCATGACAAGATCATCATATAATAATGAATCCCTAAGCAATCCCATTTTAAAGGCTTCTACAGTCGTAGCAATATCCAAGTTGGGAATATCCAAGGATTCTTTACTAAACTTAGTGATGTAATCTCTAAGTGATTCATTTTGACCTTGTGTTACCCTATATAGGTCGCTAGTTAACCGTTCAAATTTCCTACTACAAGAGAATTGACTATTAAACAAATTAACTAGGTTAGCAAATGAAGTAATAGAGTAAGGGGGAAGACTTAGCAGCCATTTAAGAGCAGATCCTGTGAGTGTGGATCCAAATCCCTTGCATAGGCATGCTTCTTTTAACCTTTCAGGAATTGGATTGATCTCCATCCTCTCCCTGTATTGAGCTACATGCTCCTCTGGATCCGTCGAACCATCATACAGCTTCATAGATGGTATCTGGAATCTTTTAGGGATCTCAGCATCACACAAGGGTGGTGCAAAATGAGATATCCTATGGCTACCATCTGCAATTTCAGGAATGGGTTTAACCACTCCCGGCACACTGGATATCATATCCTTAAGCCTCTGTAGCTCTCTAGCCATAGCCTGATTAATACCTGTATCCTGCATTAAGCCATGGTTAGTGTTATATGAATTATTAAAAATGTTACCTCCCACAGGATTGGTGTTTGGAATTGCGGATGTGAATCCATATTGACGAGACTCTGTCATGATTGAAGGACCAGAGGGAGCAATGGTCTGCATTGGTATGAAGTCTCCTTGATGAACGTCCGAGCTCTGAGGTTGCATACTTCTCAAGGATCCTTGATCCTGAAGGACATTGGATCCTTGAGGTTGAGATGATCCTTGAACCTGAAAGGATCCTGGAACCAGAGAGGATCCTGGGATAAGGGTGGATCCTTGGACCGGGAAGGATCCTTGGATCTGGGAGGATCCTTGGACCTGGGAGGATCCTTGGACCTCGGAGGATCCTTGGACCTGGGAGTATCCTTGGACCTGGGAGGATCCTTGGACCTGGGAGGATCCTTGAACTGCATGCATTCCCAAATATCCTCCTGACGTGAAGTATCCCTGATGCTGAGAAGAGGATCCTTGAGGCTGGAAATGAGAACCAAACGCCTGACTCATAGATGTTGTTCCATAACGCCTTGCTGGTAATTCACCCAAGTATTGCACGTCCGGAACCTCTGAGTGTTGGGAAGTTATGACTGGAGTGTCAAAGTTCAGCGATCTTGGCATCAGAGGGGAGTGATCCTCCACTGATTTCTTCTGTTTCTTGATCTCATCGATCTCCCGGAGGATCCTTTCGTTGGTTTTGTCCTGCTCTTGTGCATGATTCCTCATCTGCAAAATCAGAGTGTAGAGATCATTAGTAGTATGATTAGTTGAAACAGAAGAAGTTGGTGGTTTTTGGAAAATGGGGGTTGGTTTCTTCGCAGCATTCTCAGCATTCTTCTGGGATCCAGAAGGTGGTGGAGGCAAAGTAGGAACGCCTTGTGAAGAACTAAATGACGGCATCAAGTTTGAAGTGTTCTTTGCTGAAGAAGCCATCTGCCTGGTTGTTACGAACCGAAATGAGCACGAAAATACGAATCTTTCTAGGAATGAAGCACCAATTGCCCCACGGTGGGTGCCAAACTGTTTTGGTCAAAAATCAAGCAATGATAATGCAACCAAACTTTCTGTTGTGAGGTATGATGCTTGAATTGATGAATAACTATAAGGATCACTATGAAATATAATGAACAAGTGACACGAAGATTTATACGAGGAAAAAGCCCTTGATCAATGAATGATCTCCGGCATAAAAAACCTCGGGTGATGGAAACTACCGATCACCAACTCAAATTAAACAAGAAATGTAATACAACTTCGGATGATAGCGAGCTAAGTACAAGGATCACTATAGTGTATTATGAACAAAAGTGTGTAATCGCCAAGTGAGTTAACGAGAGCTGGTGAGAGCAGTTGTAAGAGTGTGTGTGGAGCCAAAAATAGCCAAGTGTTTTCTAATTAGCTCGCTACCCCTTTAAAATGGAAAATATCTACACTAACTAACATTCCGCAAATGGTGCAAGTTTTCCACGACTCCATAACGTCCACTTCTGGCCAAGCACGTGCGGAATAAACGTAGAATATGCTCCAGGAATTTCGCCAAGACCAAGTCCAAGTTGATACTCCTGCAAAACAATTTCGAATTCAAAGTAGACAACCGTTAGTACAAGGATCCTTATGATGATCCATGATCCTGATCCTGCAACACTTCTGAGGATCACTACTTCAGACAGAATTGAGGATCACTAAACCCAACAGTAAATGAGGATCACTGATCAAATAGAAATCCACCCCTAACACTAACTAACATTCCGCATTTGGTGCAAGTCCTCCACGACTTCCACAACGTCCATTTCTGCTATGCACGTGCGTAAAAGGTATAGAATATTCTCCAGGAATATCGCCAAGACCAAGTCCAAGCTCATGTTCCTGCAAAACATCATCACATTCAAAATAGACAATCGTTAGTATAAGGATCCTTAAGATGATCCATGATCCTGATCCTAAACCACTTCTGAGGATCACTAACTCAAACAGAAGTGAGGATCACCAATCCCAACAGTAATTGAGGATCACAGGTCATTGAGAAATCCTCCCCTAACAACCATCACCATCATCTCCTGCCCCAGCATCACCAGCCTGATCCTTAGCCCCGCTGCCGCTTGCCTCCAGCCTCCTCTTCATCATCAAGCTCAGCCAGCCTAGCCTTCCAGCCCTCCTGGTCCCAGTTGGTCCTGTCAAAGTCAGGATCCTCAGCCTCCTGAGCCATCTGCAGTTTGGTCTTGTACATAGCAATGGCGACCGAGAGTTTAGCATCCTCCATCACCTCATTCTTCTCTTGGTCAGCAGTGATGTGGGCCATTACCAGTTGCTTCTTTGCCAAGTTAAGCTCATTCTCAAGTCGAGATATGGTCTCATCCTTAGCCAGGAAGATCTTCTGGAAGTCCAGCTCCTTCATCTCAGCCTCTTCAATATATGCATCAAAGAGCATCTGGATTTCAGCAAATTTCTGCAAAAAAGAAGGATTCAGTTCAGGATCCGTTATCCTCAAATGGGCAGGATAGAATTAAGGATCAAGGATCCTTACATTAGCAAAGTATTCTTCAAACTAATGACGGATGAGGGGCAGGCCTTCAAGGTTGTCAGCTTCAGTGGACTTCCTCTTCTTTCCTCCCTTGCCCTTGGAGGTGACAGGCTTAGGAACTGGAACGCTTGGGCTAGCAGCAGATTTCTTCTTTCCGGAACGGGGAGCGACAACACTAAGATCACTGACGCTGAAGCGAGTGGCTGATTTCAAGGACTTTCCAGCACCTATGAAGGACAAATAACAGATAAGTATCCTCAATCTATGTTTATTTAATCATACATAAAAATAAACACTTACTTGACATTGTGACTGAACCTGAGGATACTTCTTGTGAATCTTTTGTGTTTGCCTGGAATGATCTAACTGCAGGATCAAGGCTCCAAAAAGCAGCGATCCTTTCTTTGGTTGCAGGTGACTGGATGATATGAGAAACAGAGATAGCTGCAAAACAGAAAAGGATCAGTTATCCTCAACAGGAACAGGGTTATCCTATGATCCTTCTATAAGGATCCTCTATCCTACCATGGGTGGTCCATTTTCTGGGGAGATCTTTCCCATTAGGGATAGAATCTCTCTTTACAAAGAAGAAATGCTTCTTCCAGTTGGTATCGTTCTTTGTGGTCTTGAGGATTGGGTGTGCATCACCGGGTTTATGTTTGAATAAGAAGCGGTGTGAACCATGGCTCACAAGGTTATACAGCTCAGCCAGTTCTGACATCCCCAACTCTATGCCCTCCTGCTCAATGATTTTCTCTAGGGTATATAAGACCCTCCACATCATTGGCATGGCCTGAATGTAGCACATGCCGGTGAGAGAAAAGAAGGATTCAGTGAAGGCAGGGAAAGGATAGGAGTATCCTATCAGGAATGGGGTAGCCGGAAAAGTAACCCAAGTTTCAGAAACAAAGTCGCTTTTGGCAGTAGGGTCAAAGGGCTTGAAGACGGTGTCCGCCGGAAAATAGTGGCGGATCCGGTCGATCTCCGGATCAGTGAAGCAGCAGAGTTCCTTCAGAGTATTTTTGATAATCCCTTGGCTTTTCAAAGGACTATCTTTCTGGGGATCCTTGGCGGGGGATGATCGTAACTTCATTGTGATCTAAAGATTTTGAAGAAGAACAGACTAAGAAGATGAAGAGAGAAGGAGGAGAGAGATACCTGATTGATCTTTGAATGAGGATTTAAAGGGAGTATCGCTCGAATTTAAATGCACATTAATCCTTATCTCTAACCTATATATAATGATGATTCTGCAGGATTGTCACTTCAATGACGTATGATGTGTAACGGCTAGTTCGACTCAAACGGCTATAATCCCGTTGGCTAGTTAGTTGCAGATAAGATTAAAAAATACGACTCGTTAATTTACATTTTACTCCACATATTTTGGGGGCAATTGTTAGGGGAGGATTTTCCAATCCTAAGGATCACGGATCCTCAAGTACTGCCAGGATCACGGATCCTCAATTCTGTTTGAATTAAGGATCCTCAGAAGATGTTGCAGGATCAGGATCCAGGATCCTCAATGTTATCCTTACACTAATGGTTGTCTTCATTGTATGTGAGTTTGTTTTGCAGGAGTATACGCATGGACCAAGTCTTACCGATATTCCAGGGGAATATGCTTAAATATACCACACGTGCATAGCCTTCATGAATGTTATGGAGATCGTGGGAAGGTTGCACATTTAGCGGATAGTTAGTTATCTAGTTATTTCTAATTTTAAAAAGGGGATAACAAGCTTGAATTAGAACAATTGGCTAAGTTAGCTAACACTCACACTCTCGCAAGCTCTCAACAGTTCATTTGACGATTTCATACACATTACACTCTAGTGATCCTTGTAACAAGCTTGTTATCATCCCGAGTTGTAAAGATCATTTGTTTAATTAAAGTTGGTGATCGGTAGTTTCCATCACCCGAGGTTTTTTATGCCGGAGATCAACTCTTGATCAAGGGCTTTTTCCTCGTATAAATCCTTGTGTCACTTGTTCATTTCATTTGCAAAGTTAGTCATACATTTGTTCATTGATTCAAGCATCATTCCTCACAACAAAGATTTGGTTGCATTATCCTAGCCTGATTTTTGACCAAAACAGGTATCAAGGGGAGTGGCAGGAATATCAATATGAAGAGCAAGTTGGTTATCCCAAGCAATATATTCAGCAGCATGACGCTCAAATATATGAGATGTCAGCGGAAGACTCATAGTTGATGATGACCTAAGAAGAGAAAGATCGGGGTCTTGGGTCGGTGTTCAAACGGGATGATGTGAGGCTCCAACAACTACGGGAGAAAGATGCTCGGGAGAAAGATCCAAACTTCATATCAGAGAGTTATTCGGAATGCTATCCAGGCTATCAAGAATATAACCGTGAGGTTGTGGATAGTGATGATGAAGATGATTTGTCCAAAATGGATATGGGTGGACGAGTAAGTGTTGTGTTCCTTTCTAAACCATGACTTTGAACAATATTGATATGTGAACTCTGTACAGGCAAAGGGACGGTTTCACAGGTGGGACTTTGAGACAGAAGAGGAGTGGGCAACTTACAATGAGCAGAAGGAAGCAATGTCGAAAGCTGCGTTTCAGTTTGGTGTGAAGATGCAAGATGGGCGCAAGACGAGAAAGCAGAATAAAGACCAAAAAATTACTAACGAACTCCACAAGATTAACAAGATACTCGCCACAAGATTAACGAATTAAGGACCGAATGGGTTGAACTGGGTCGAAAGTGACCAAAAGTGTATTTAAATGCTTACAACCTCTTAAATCCATTTATTCAAAAAACTTGGACTAATAATATCTTAATTGTATTACGGTTAATCATATTTAGTACATAAATTGTAGTTTTAATCGCTTTTAACATCTGAATTACTATCTAGGTTTTCTAACCAAAATATATAGTAAATATTGGGCCTTATTAGTATTAGTAATTTCATGCCTCCTCCTCCTCTTCTCAGAAAGAAATGATAGAAACCGTATTACTTCTGGATCAATTTATATATTAATCATCTAAATCAATTTACTCCTATTAGGCATCTATATCTATTATTCTATAAGTGTATGACAAATATATAGTTTTCTTATTACTTTCTTTTAAATGACCTTACATGATGATGTCTTGGCATTCTTTCTTCTTTTCTTCTTAAGGATTTGTTAAGAGATATAAAAGGTCTTAACATGTAGGACTCAAACAGTCAAAACACAAACTAATATAGAGGAAATAAGTTTGTTTAGCCTTGTCTTCATTATTAAGCAACAGGTAAAGTTTGACAAACTAAGAAAAGCATGACAAAGTTGTGTTACAGAGTGGTATCAATCCTCCCAGAACTCTCAAAAGCACTATCACTCAGCCCGCCTCCTCCTCTCAGCCCTCCTCTCCGCCCTCCTCTCAGCCTGGACAGATTATAATGTTAAAACATATGATAAGATGTTAACAAAAAGCTCACAAAAACAAATCATACCTTACGGAACTTCTTAATGCGCGTCTTAAAGAGTACCTTTAGTCGACCATTCTCAACATAGATTGTCGGGATACGGTGGCGCTAAAAGGAAAGAAAAAAAAACATTTTAGTGAAATTAAATCAAAGAATAATATAATCAACACCAGTTAGGTTTATACATACATATACTAAATCTTCATATCGTTTCAAAGTGTTGGTTGCAAGAACATATCCCTTCCATTTCTTTACCAACAAAGCTTCCCGGCAACAGGTAAACGTGTCTCTGCATTGAACCTGATTCGCACACACATCTTGAAGGTCGTTTAGGTTGGCACGTTCCACCAAGTCAGCAAGCTTGTTATCCCCATTGTCCCAAGTACGAATCATCGCTTCAGAACACCTGAAAATGTTTTAATAAAAAAGAACGGTGGTTACAAAATCTATGCAATTGTTAGTCCGCTGTTTGAAACAGCGAGGTTCTACCAAGAATCTGCACAACCTGCAGGTTTCCTGCATAACATACTGAAGTTCATTTTTTTTTGTTGCCTAAAATTAACAAACGAACACGAACATAAAATCTCGTTCGATAAGTGTTCGTGAACGGTTCGTGAACACATATATTTCTTAACAAACGAACACGAACAAGGTCTTGTTCGTGTTCGTTCGGTTCGTTAGCAGCCCTACATTTTAGTTTTAAAATACTGTTAGTAGAATAGGCAAAAAACAAAAGCAAAAAAATAATGTGATTTTCAAAGCTAAACAACATTACCTTGTCGAAACCAAGGTGTAACGACGAATATGTGCCGACAGTTCCGGATGAATGCTTTCGCGTTTGCGGTGGGAAGCAACCCATGAAATGAACGACGAGTCGCATAATATCAACATCCTAAATGACAAACATACTAATGATAAATTTTACACTAATTCCTCAAAATCATAAGAAGAGGTGCATCCGTGCATAACACGCTGAATTACGATTGATCAATCACGACACACAACATAAGTTGTTGAAGCACGCAGTGTACTCACAGACCATTTGGAGTATTTGGAATGCGCGCAACGAAAAAGTCTTTAACAAAAAAAACAGCAGCCCTTTCAAGGTCGCCCAGGAGATAAAAGAGGCAACGTATGATTGGGTATTAAATAGATCGAAGTTCATAGGCATCACATGGAGTGAGTGGAAAAGTTACAATTTTAATCTATAGTCGGTTTTTATCAATGTTTCCTTTGGTGAATGTAGTTTGTATTCTGTCCTTGTAGTGTCTTGCTACATCGTCGGTTTTGTGGTATTAAAGGAAGGAAAAATACCATCAGCAAAGATTTTGGCTTATAGAGGGGTTGCCATCCAAACTGTGTCGTGTGCGGTGTGCGGTTTTGCAGAAGAAGACGATGCGCAGGTGGAGGTCGACGGTGAGCGGTGCAGCAGGTGGAGGTCGACGGTAGGGATAAGATTTTTTACCGAAATACCGGTACCGTACCTTTACCGTACCGGTACCAGTGTAAACGGTACCGGTATTGGTAATAGATTTTTCGAATTTCGGTATCGGTAAATAACGGTATCGGTACCGGTATTTTCGGTAAAAAACGGTATTAATACCGAATTTTAATAAGGACTTATAAGGAGTATTTTGACAAATATAAATCATAATCTCCCAATATTATTAGAAACAATATATAAAAGCAATAAGGACGAACCCATGTATCAGTTATGAATTATGATGTTTTTTTAGACATGTTGGAATTTGGATGTTAAAAGTCGAACCCATGTATGTTTTCCTTTTGAATTTTTAGTTTTTATTACATACGTTTGTCTAGTTTTCCCACTATATATTACCGCAATTCAGTTAATATCGGATGGATGGATTTATATCATATTTTTTTAGGTAAACCAATGGAAAACACCAAAGCGGTACCAATGCGGTAATATGCCAAAATACCGGTACCGTACCGTTACCGAACTGAGAAATTCGGTACGGTATTCGGTATCCACTTTTCCTCAAATTCGGTAACGGTATTTGTGGTATCGGTACCGATACGGTACCAGTATGATACCGATCTCATCCCTAGTCGACGGTGAACAATGCCGCAGGTGGTTGACGGTGAACGTGGGGGGCGAAGGAGGTATAGGTGGTGGCGGACGGTCGGGTGGAGGAGATGGGGTGGAGGAGAAGGGGTGAAGAGGTGCTAGGGTTTTGTAGAGGAGAAGAAGTCTGCAGACCCATGAAGACATTGATCCATGTCTGCACCAAGAAGAGGTCACGCATACCTTATTTAATGAAAGGTTTTCGAGAAAACAAACAGTCTGCGCGTAGTCTGCGCGGCGCAGACATAAGAGGTCCTGAAGACCTTTTCAGGAAAAACAAACACCACCTTAGTTATTAAAGAAAGTTTACAAGAGAGTAGTAGTTTACAAGTGCCTCAGGATGTCTCAAATGAGACCCCAACATCTCTATTTATACTACTTTGTTCCTATCTAGAATGTTCTTTATCTAGAACACTCTTTACAAAAGATTTAGTATATAATATCTAGATACTTCTACACAAATATCATGATATGTTGTTGAAATTCTAGAATGTTCCATGGCAGATTTTTATGAGTGCTTTGACCGGCAATTTCTAAGCAATTTTTAGGCCATTCTTGGCTGGAATTTCATGTTTCTAATGCCCCCAAGTTACTGGAAAAATTTGGATTGTTCCGGAGTCTTCTGGCCAGCTCTTGAAGTGACTAGATGGCCCAAAAATGTTCTAGAATGCTAAATTTTTAGTTGAAACTATGCAGGGTACGACAGTATGGAGACATAAGTATCATTGTATCACACATATTCAATTTAACCTAATAGAAACTTATTTTGATTAAAAAAACGCAAAACGGTTTATGTCACACCCCAACCGGCAACGGATTGTCAATCGGGGCATGATGATTGTTTAAAGCTTATTCCGATGAGCACTAGCTAAAATGATTTGGAGCTAGGTTCTGTGGTGGGTAAAAGAAACAAGTGTGCAGCCGTGGGATTCGATTCAGGAAGCATTCCAAAGTATTGAAAATTCGGAGGCTCGACAAAGCATAACTTGTTGAAGCACGCGGTGTACTCACAGACCATTTGGAGTATTTGGAATGCGCGCAACGAAAAAGTCTTTAACAAAAAAACAGCAGCCCTTTCAAGGTCATCCAGGAGATAAAAGAGGCAACGTATGATTGGGTATTAAATAGATCGAAGTTCATAGGCATCACATGGAGCGAGTGGAAAAGTTACAATTTTAATCTATAGTCGGTTTTTATTAATGTTTCCTTTGGTGAATGTAGTTTAGCATATATGCAAAATGCACACAAAATGTTGTTTAGCATATATGCAAAATGCACACAAAATGCTAAGTTAAAATTTTATAATAAAAATTTCTCAGATAAACATTCAAGTATTATTGCACACCGTGTGACTAATTTAATACAAAGGACAACTGAAAATTAAAACATACTAGGGTTTATTGTATCTTATTTATTTACTGAATAAAATTTTCTTTAGAGTTTCTGGCTTGTAGATGATATGGGTGCTAATACTGGGTCAGGGTATTTTAAAATTTTGCATTTACTGCTACAGTGGCTAACATATAGAGATCTGCCCATTTTTCATCTAACTCATCTTCCCATGGTGGGTTATTGCCTATTTCTTGAGTTTCTTTAGGAATCATCACTTCTTTTGGTTGTGACTTCCTCATTTTCTCTTGACTTTTTTTAATAATCAAACTTCTTTTATTAGGAGAAAGTGGTTTCTCAAATTGTGCCTTACGGACAAATATTCCTTCCCCAGTATCTGTTGGGTATTTTGAGGATGAAGTTCCTTTTTCTTTCGGTGAAGCATCTAATTTATGATAGATGTCCGAAAGTCTTTGTTTACCCATACTGTAAACAGATATTCAAATAATAAAACACGTAATCACAAAATGGTAATTAGTAAAATTAAGTATTTCTCAAATACTTAATAGGCTTAAATCAGTGGCTCTGATACCACCTTTTCCTGTCACGACCCCAGCCCCGGTTTGACCCGGTCAGGAGCCGCGAGACAAGAACCCGTGGTATATATAATGCGACAGCGGAAGATTTTAACAGGATCTTTTAAAACTTGAAATGCCCGATTATTTTATTTCATAATTCGGGATTAACCCCGTAAATTTACAATAGAGGAATTTTACTAGGAAATTCCCTGATTTATTAAAACATGTTTATTCATTTTAACTGAGCCACCTCTTCAAGCTTGTTAGTGCTCCGTAGCACGTTTTCTTTGATTTACAGCAGGTCGCCTGAAACATGTTTAAAAAAATATTTTGTCAGCGGGGAAATACTGGTGAATCATTCATTTTGAATAAAATGACACCTAATTATAAATTACAGCATAAGAGTGATTACAATGGCTTCTATCTTATTTTTATCTGGCGCCGTGTCACCTGGTGACGATGGTCATACCACTATTGGGTCCTTCCCCAAGTAGTGACGTTTATCACTGTTAGGATTTATTAGCCTAACCCGTGAGAAATTAGTAATGTGCACAATACCCCACTAGCCAGTGATTCAAGATAACCACGACTTAATCCCTGTAATTATAACTTTTGAAAATGGAGTATTGTAAAATACTTTTAATAAAAGAGAATGACTCACTTTGCAGATTTATGCGGGCTGAGTTTAGCCTACTGATTAGCCTGTTAACCTAATTTAAATAACAATGCACACGAACTAGGTCAGTAACTAATACAGCATTTACGATAACTCACGAGATTAAACCCTCACGATAAATGACAAAGTGCAATACTTAAACATCCATTGAATTCACGATGAATGACAAAGTATAAACCCAATTTGAGCAGCACTTAAACATTCATCGGATAGTTTCAATCGATCGGACATTGAATCGTAGCAGCGATCGAGTTAATACCCTGTATCGTAGCAGCGCTTCGCTATAATAATTGAACTTTCTTCTTTGGAGCAGTATAACTTCGTTTTTTGAGTTTTGGTTTCGACACAGAATGAAAGCCCCTGATCAAAGCTATTTATAGGTGAAAATAGGGTTCACGCGGCCCGCGTGAACCATCCGCCATACTTTATGCGGCCCGCGTGGCCACCTAGTCTAGGCGTAGGTCTGATTGGTCACGAGTAGGGTCGACAGGTGTATGCCACGTGGCTCAGGAACGCTTATCCGGTCAACCTTCATGTTGACGCGGCCCGCGTAAGATTAAGCCAACTCTTACGCGGCCCGCCTGAATACCCATTTTCTAGATTTCTTGGTTTTTTTATAGGCGTTAGGGTTTCAGGGGTCCGGGTTTTCACTTATGGGTCGCTTAGGAAAATTTTGAAGGTCCTTACATCAATGATTTGCTGAAATTGTGTTTGTGTTTAGTGGAGGCTTGGCCTCCCCTTTCTCCCTCCCAATTTCGACACAAACACATATCCTTGCATTTTCTTTTCATTCATTTCTTTAATAAAATAATTTTCCAAATGTTCACCTTTTACTCCTGCTGCAGAAGTGCTACCCTCTGCTGCTACTCCAGAACTACCATCAATCCGTGCCTGGTTATGTTTCCTCTCCTTCCTCCTTGCTTTCTTCTCAACATGTGCACGCTGCTCCAACGGTCAATACTGTGGACAGTATATAACATTATAATATTAAAACATATTATAAAATTTAAGAAAACTGAAATTAGTTCATGCTCACAAAAGCATATCATACCTTGTGAGGCTTCTTATTGGGCTTCCTATGCAATAGGATTGGCTTGCCATTTTGCGTTGTGCGGAAGAAAATGATCACACTCCCGCGGCGAAGCGCGACAGTAAGTTTGAATTTTTTGAATTTAGCCACAATTGAATTAGCTAGCTAGCTAGGTCAATTAATTTAATTTGGAGGGGGGGTGTTCCTGTATATACTTTCTTTAGGTCTTCGTTTGTTTGATAATTGACATTGACATGTGCGTGCAAAGAGGAAAAGGTTGAAGAGGCAGAACAACCCATACTCGTACCTGTACCCGTACCGATTTTAGGTACTCGGTACATGTATTGGTACCCAGTTTTATTGATTTTGGTATGTGGTACTTTCGGTATTGATACTCGTACGGGATGGGTAAAAAAAGGTACTGGTACCGAATTTGATATAGAACTTTAAAAGTTATTTTATTATATTATGTTTTATTTCATATTATGGTATTTATGGTACTCGTATTGATTTTACCTATTTGATACCTCTATTGTATTGGTACTCGTACCAATTTTACCTATTTGGTACTTACACTATATTGGTATTTATGTCGATTGTACCTATATAGTATCCGTACGAGAGCTCAAAAACAAAAATAAAAACAAAGTGGTACTAAAGCGGGTACCGTACCGAAATACCCGTACCTGTACCATACCAATATATCTGGTACGGTATTTGATACCCAATTTTATTCAAACTTGATACCGGTATTTTTGGCACTAGTACATGTACTGTACCAATCTCATCCCTAGTTGAAAATAAACAATAGGAAAAGAAAGAAGGTGTAAAGGGATTTATGTTTTTAAGTGCAAGGATAATATAAACAGAAAATAGAAGTTTAATGATTATGTTCTTTGTTGTTACATACATCATTGTATCTAGACTTGGGCCATAATAGCATTACAAAGAGATAACCATCCTAGCTTGGGTGGTCTCAGCATTAACTATCTCCCCGTTCTCTCTAATCCAATCTCGAGCTGTAAACAACAAGATAAATCACTAGAAGGGTCCCGAGGCCAAGCCTCGAGATCACCATCTGATGCTCAAGCCAATATACCCTTATGATTATTGAAGAAGCATGCCCGAGCGGGTCGGTTCTTCTACGGTGATGGATACGAATATGGCCACATCTCGTCTTCTTCGCCCGAATCCTAGACCTGCAAACAAGGAGAGAGAAACGTGGGCACTGTAGAGACGGCCGGTAGAGGAAGAATCCCCTATTTCCAGCTACAAAAGTGTTTCCCTATATCTCATGCCCTAATGAGGAGGTGGAGACCTCCTTATATAGGAGATATGGGAAAACCCTAACCTCAATGGGCCAGGCCCAGTTAGGGGTTGTCTCTACGAGCCCACAGCCTAGTGTAGTATAAACTACAACGCGCTGGGCTTCGCGGGTTAGTACACAACAATAAATATATATAATTAATATAAAAGTGATAAATAGCAGGAAAGTCCGACCGTTCGGGTCGGGTCCAGTACCATACCTCGTCATGTCCCCCCAGTCTAGTGTTGCTCCCGCGTGCAAGCGTGGGAGAGCACTTAGACTTATTAGGAGCTCGGGAGTAAAGATCACTAATTTTAGGCTTACATGTCGTCCGGGTGCGAGAAGGTTGCCGGCCACGTTGGTTGTGGTCAGCTGTGAGTGGAGATAATGGAGCAATGAATATCCTGCGATTGTTCATAGTGGAGATTGGTTGGACAAACATGGTGCACGCTGATCGGTTGTAGGCAGTTTCCATTTATACTGGCGCATTACCATGAGCTTGTCCAGGTTGTACGTAAGTGGTTAGGTCTCATGCATGAGTCTTGGAACAGGCTGAGTTTTGGCGGTTAAGTGCCTCGCCTTTGGATGATTTTTCAGGTGTGGCCCTACTTTAGCGGTGCGCACGGTCATGTGGGCTACTATAAAATATTCACCCTTTGATGTGACTTTTGTTGGTTAGCATATGGTGCGCTAACGGCGTTCAACCCATTGAAAGAGTTGATGTTGATGTGACGACGATCCCTACCACGCGTCCGTGTCATCGGGGTCTCCGTTGTCGTAATGTGCAGCCATTGGTGGTCATAGATGCACATGCAGATACTATACCACCTTAGGCGAATGGAGAACTGCTGGCGGTTGTACCAGCTGTCAGCTGTCGTTATTGATGATCCGACTATAGCAATCATCATTGCAGTCGGGAAGAATGTTATACAATGCACCCCTGCAGAAGTGCTTGCTATGCTCAGTGACCTCGGAAGGGTGCTTAGAGTGTTATTTATGTTCCCCACAATGTTTTTCTAATTGTGAGACAAGTACTTGGTTTTTCATCAGTGGTTGTGCATCTATTACCAAGATACCCACTGGAATAGTAGTGGTTGAATACATCTATTACCAAGATGTCCACTCTTAGCGATGTATGATTTGATCATCTGACTTTGTTATCATGAAAAATATTTCGTGTCAGAGTTGTTTTTTACCCTGATATGCAGTTCAAATGCGGTGGTATGTTGTGTTTACAAGTGTTTATATGAACACTTGTAGATATCATAAAGTGCTTTATAACCCGCGCGACGTTAATGAACACTTGAACAACAAAGTGCTTTCTACGCGCTTGGCGTGAGTGAACACTCGTTGAGATAATAAAATGCTTTATACGCATTAGGCGTGAATGAGCACTTTATGTAAGCTACTACGTGTTTTTCCTGGACGCGCACTGGCGTGCGGAATGCTTATAGTAGGTGGCATGTCTGTTTACCTCGCCGACTGTGGCGTGAGGGTTTTCTTTTATCCATGTCGTAGACTGGTGTGGAGAATACATATCCGAATAAGTATTTTTCCTGTCGCATAGCGTGTGGAATACTTATTCGAATAATCAAGTATACTAGTTTTGTCATGCGTTTGTCTTAACTACCAAATTACATATGCGTGTCAAGTGGTATAATCGTAGGCCAAATTATGTGAGAAGTATAAATATCGTCTGGCGTATTGAAACACCCACATTATATAAGAAACGATGCGGGATAATGTGCCGTGGATCTCACCTTAATGGGCAGCCTGAGAGAAGATTACCACTTTTAAGGCGTAACGGCGCTATACCCTGCTAGTCCCCCAGTTCAATGCTGCTAAAGTATGTTAGTAGGTTTGAACTTGATAAGTGCTAAAAAGAAATCGGCAAGTACACATGCAGTATATACGGACCATCATATAGAGATATATGTATATAGTTAAGTGAGCCAAGGGCGTGCAATGAGATGCCAAGCGCGTCCGAACAAATAAAAGCGTGTCGCGCAACTTAATAAAGCAATAAAAAAGAGTTGTACCTGGTATTGTGTTCCTAAATATATAGCTCAACGTAATGAACTCCAGCTTAGGTCTATCCTTACCAAAGTATAGCTTGGTGAAGGAGTAAATGGCGACAAGAACCACCCTACAAGTAAGAAGGTTTGACAGGCGGTTGTCCAACAGAAATCACGTTGTTGAGGAAGGGTTGTCTGGTGTGTAAATCGAATGTCCGAACCAAGACCTGTGATCTTGGTGACTACGCTCTGTAGTGTTTTTAGTGTTACACTGTCCCCGTCCCTTACTTCGATGTTGCTAGATAATGTTAGCAGGGGCGTCATGTGTTCGATGTGTCATGTTGGAGACGACGAGAACATTATCAGGAAGGCTTTCTAGCTTGAGTATGTCAATTGCAACCGATGTGCCGTTCGGTTTTACTAATTGTCAGCTTTCAAGACTTAATTGTAGCTGGGGCGTGTGTGGTTAGCCCGCCGTGCTAGTCTCCCAGTTTATTGCTGCTTACATAAACATTAGTAGCATTGAAATAACATGGTAGAAAATTGCATTTTTTGTATAGAATCGACATGTATTCATAAGTTTTACCGAAACACGTCCTAATTAGACAAGGACTATTTCGTGTATAAGTCAAGATGGTCGAGCTTAGTTGTTGTTGTTTTTTTTTTCTCTTTTTTTTTACATATCTTGCCCACGGCAATATTATACTGCAACAATAGTATGTAGTTTCGATCATTTTGAAGAAAATGATTTACTCTTGCCCTTGGTGATGGTGGTGGAGATGATCTATGCCACCAAATTTCGAGTACCGGCTTTGCGGCTGTAAAAGGTCTCATGTTACACAACACCTCATAGTCTTAGTTAAATGAACATATACTCATATATGTTTAAAGGTAATGCAACAACAGTTATACGATCTCGTGCTATAAAGCATCGGTAGGTGTAAAATGTGGTGTAGCATAAAGAGGAGAACATTGGACCATTATAAGTGATATGGTTCCTTTAAAATCCCGAGTAAAACAAATTAAAGTGACACACCGGTGTACGTACGACATACGCGGGTGGAGGAGTGGCGACGTAGGCGCTATAGCGGTGGCATGACTAGATGGGCCACAGCCCCCCATTTATAATAACAGGCAAGAAGGCTGGAGGGTATATCTCGATGCACGACAGCTGAGAATTTCCAACAGGTACTCGTGTTTTGTTGTATAGAGAAATAAATTCATAAGCGTGACCAAAGGCGTGACTTAGGATGGTGCTCACCGGAGATGGCGCGAGCAAGGAAGGTATCCGCCGGAGATGGTGGGAGTGACCGAAAAAGTCCGCCGAAGTGGCGGGTAGAATGAAGGTTCCCGCCAGAGGCGTAGGTGGATAAGGACGTCCATTTGAAACGTTACGGGATGAATAAAAGCTTCCGCCGGTGGCGGCGCGGGCAAGAACGACCTCGCAGCCTAATCGGTAAGGCGTCTATGAGTGTGTTGGTTAAACAACGAATCTTGCTGGAGATCGCCATATAGTAAGGCGTTTCGAGTTTCAACTAATGCTTGAGAGGGGATTATCAAGCCAGAAATGGCAAAAGAATTGTGCGCTAGGAATGATGCGGCAAAAGGAGTCATTGCCGGAGCTGGCGTAATCAGGAAAATTATCCGCTGCTGATTGTGGTGGCGTGGATAAAGGATTCCGCCAGAGTTTGGCATATTGATGAAAATCGTCTGCTAGAGGTGGCGCAACCAAGAAAATTGTCCGCACGGGGTGGCGCTACGAATGAAGTTGTCTGCCAGGGGTGGCGAGACGAATAAAGTTGGTTTTGTGTATCCATACTCCGCAATATATGGACCATTTTGACCCTCCAGATGGTGTTGCACCATGCTAGTCCCCCAGTTCAGTGTTGCTAAAGTATGTTAGTAGCTTTGAACTTGATAGGTGCTAAAAAGAAATTGTGAATGTGAATAAGAGACCAGGTGTATGCATATAAAAGTAGAACGCCTGCTACTTTTCTGTCAGACGACTTTCTTTTTTGTTTGTCAACACCAAATTATACATGACTATGGCATGCAAGTTATATGAGGGTGTGTGGTCAAATTGTTGTACAGTGTTAACCAAATAAAGCGACAAATGCAGAATTTGTATCTGAAATTGTGTACCTGAATATGTTGTCCAACACGATGTTACTAGGCTTGTATTCGTCGTTACCAAAGCATAGCCTGATGAAGGTGTAACACATGCTGTTTTGAAGGTTAGCTGATAGGTAATGGCGCAGCGCCGGACTCCCCGCCAACTAAGTTGTGCATCCAAGAGATTATTAATGGAATATATACATGATAGTAAGTGGGAATGGAGATTTGTTGGTGATGAATTGTGTGATATTAATGGAATACTTTATTACAGTAAATATTTGTTAAAGAGTTGGGATCCTAGAAAACTCTTAGGTGTGAAAACTCCTAAAACTTCTATCTTAACCATTGATCGTAAATGTGTTTTTTTTTTAATTTGAATCAGTGGTGTGATGTGAACGAATGCCCTTTTTCCAAGTGGCGTTAAAATTGGTAATATTCCTATGATAAGGCCATCCGTAGTGGGGTGGCATACCACGTGAAATGGGTCTATAGCACCCCATAGTGCCCGGCCACACTACTACGGCCGGCGCTATGGGTGGTTGATTTTGTAATCGCACGGAGGTAATAACACTGCACAATGTTTCCCCCCACTCACACACATATATATACATACATATGTATGTATAATTGAAGGGGTTATATAACCCCCTTTACCACTACACCCACTTGTGATATGAAGCCCCATAAAGCCCCCCTCTTGCACTTTTCGTCACTTGTCGCATAACGCCCCCTAAAGGGCTTTATAACTACACATGGTCTAAGTGACACAAAACTAAATACCTGTTCCCAGTGGTGTTAAAATTGGTAATATTCCTATGATAAGTGACACAAAATTAAAACTACTTTATGGGGTAGGATCAAATACAAAGTCTTCTAAAATAAGAAGTCATAAGAAGGGTATCAAATTGACTCTGATTGACCTCATTCAAGCGCTAGAACCGTCTCATCGAATTCTATGACGTGAGATTTTAAGTTTTTGTTTTTAGATGTTGTAGATTTTAGACTCTTTGTTTACATCATTGTGTCTTTTTTATTTATCATTGTATTTTTTCTATATTTGCGTCATTGTGTCTTTTTTGTAACTCATTGTGTCTTTTTTCCTTCAACATTCTGTTGTATTTTTCGGTATTGTGTTATATTTTGCTCGACATTGTGATCCATTATATCTTTGTTCACTTTTTATTTTTTAAAGTCTTTATAGAACAACTTTACCCGTACTTTTATTTATATATGACTAGGTTTTACGTTAAAATGTCTATAAGCTAGAGGTGCACAAAATAACTGGTTAATTAACCGTAACCGGTTATTAACCGAAACCGTAACCGGTTAATAACCGATTTAGGAATAACCGGTTAGTGGTTATTTTTAACTGTAGGTTAGTAACCGGTTATAAGTGTTTAGTATAATAACCGGTTATTAACCGGTTTTTTTAAACCGGTTTTTTAACCGATAGACTGGTTAACCGAAAAAATAACCGAAAAATTCAAAAAAAGGCAAAAAAAACCGGTTAATAACCGAAAATAACCGGTTAATTAACCGAACCGGTTAAAGTAATTAACCGGACCAGTTAAAAAAATAACCGGTTAAAGTAATAACCGGTTAAAGCATTAACCGGTTAAAGTCAAAAAGTCAAATTAACCGGTTTGTGCACCTCTACTATAAGCCCTCACAAGTCTCAACACAAAGGGCTAAGATCTCTTTTATAGGAGAAGCAATTAGGCCTAACCTTAACGGGCTAACCAAAAGTGGTTCGATCACAAGTGGACCTAAGCCCAATAGATGTAGCCCAAATTGAGGTAGCATCCACATGTCCCACACTCTAGTATGATGTAGTCTCTATTATGTTACGTCAACACTTGTTACCTTAATGTTATTGTTTGTGTTTCTTTGTTCATCATTGGGGATGACCTTACATGAAATTTGGAGTCTTGGGTAATACCTAATTGTCTCAGCTAGTCCGGATGATATGTTGTCAGACATATACGATACCCGATAATGCTTGTTTGTAATGCGGGGGTTATTGCGTGAGTACTGAAACTTGTTTCATATGGTAAGTCGTACATTCAAAATAAACACATCTTGAATGGTATTGGCTTTGAGTGAGAGCTTACATAGTTACATACGATGATGTCTTGCTCCAAGGTTCAACGAAGTAAAAGGATAGCCTAGAACTAAAGTACAACTAAATACGAGGACCACCCATGTATGATTGGAGTCGGACTTTATTAAAAGTCAATACATGGCGAGTCTAGTGCGCTTTAAGAGAAACCAATCATGAAACTTTTTATAACAATACGAGGGAACAATAGCATACAATGACAGTGGATATCGAAGCAAAGGTTGTAAAACATAGCAAAGACGACAACCCATGAGCACCAACAATGCATCTTATAGATAGGGTACCACATGTGAGATGGCATGTAAGCATTAACGCAACAATTCACCAAAACAAAACAAATCGCCTTAGAATGGTTCATACGCCTCTTTCAATCTATTGACCAAAGAATACAATATAGAGACACCACTGTCTAGTCACACCGCCAAGCATGGTGCTACACCATCTATGTCTAGATGACACACGGTCAAAATTAACTAAGCATATGTCCAAGTCACACATACAATTACTATATATCACAATCATTGTCTACACCAAGGTCTCATACAGATTAATCTCATGTTCAAGCACAAAAAAAGGGTAAAAAAAATGATTAGATAAGTTGACATTAGACATTGTTCTCCTTACGGTCAAGGATTGCATAAGGACTAGTGTTGTAAAGCCTCAATAGTATAAGGTGATGATTTGAGAATAACGTTATTCGGTTACTAGTTCCAGCAACTCTTAAAAGCTTTATCAGTATACCACACGCAAGTTTCAACTTAAACTTAAGAAGTGTTCGAACCATTGTTAACATTTCCTCACATCGTTCTTTTAAACTTAGCTCAAAAGTACGGGCTAGCAATCGCTAAAAACTTTATCGTAGTAGACCAGCAAATTCATAATAGGGAAAATTACAAAAATAACCATTGACCAAAACTATTTTCAAATTTGGCAACCTCATACGTCCTTGGAATGGCACATCAAGCATGGGATGCGTCTATACGCAGACCTCTCAAGCACCCAATAAAAAAAGGACACATGTCGTTTCAAATGTTGCAGGTGGGCTCAGACGCATCTCATGCCTCTTTTGAAAGTCATGGTGGCCACGTGTCCATCTTTTATTGGGGTTCACCCAAAAGACGCATCTCACACATGATGCACCGCTCCAAGGACGCGTGAGGTTGCCGATGATGAAATGATTGATTGAGATGAGATCAATCTTTAATCCATCAAAACTCAAAAACATTAACGAATAATACTGACCTTTACAATGTTCCTGAGTTTCATTTAACGAAGGAAAAGAAATGATTTGGAAATATTTAAAAAATAACATGTGTTCCAGAGTTTTTCTAATGAAAGAAAGGCAGAGAGAGGAAAGGTTAACTTAAGTCTTTTTTCTTCATTTTAAATCCTTCCAAAGTCCAAACTAGAGAGATTTGGAAGGAAAACATTTTTAATACTCAAAAATCCTTTGTTTTTTTATTACTTTCAAACTCAGAAACAGTATAATTAATTAAAAATTTTCTTTCTATTCCTTTTTTTTCTCCTTAATTCTTTTTCTCTTCTTTTCTTTCGTTTATTAAACTCGTAAACATACGGTTCTGATTCTGGGAGATGTGGCACGATACATGACATTCGATGAGTAATGCGAAACCAGAAACGGAAGTATGTGTAGTGACAAACTGGATTGAAACTCGCCTTCCAACTTTGAGATAGCTAGTTCGATCCCTTATCAGCCTGTTTTTTTTAGTTTTTTTTAGTTTGTTCTTTTTGAGTTTTCCTTCAATTTGTATGTTTCGTATGTTAAGATTATTTGTATTTGATCTTTTGCCTAAGCATAAAATAGATAGGAACTAATAAGTTGGAACTAATCTTTTTTTCCCTCTCTCTCCCTCTAATACCACTGGCAACAGATGGTTATGAGGACATGAGGTGGTACAATCTTTGGTGGATGACTTGAAGTTCCCATAGCTCAAAAGGTGATAGCAACGTCCTCCATCCACGTGATGTTGTATCATCTTTGAAGCGGCAATAATGAATACTATTTGATTGTAAGACAAATGGAAACAGTACAATACGGATCAGTTATATTATTATTTTGTTTATAGTAGCATAACATCAAATCAGTGTTTTTTGATTGTTCGAATGGTTCCACGATCTTCATTGTTGCAATAGTGTTAACGTTACGAAGGTTTGTTGTTTATTATTATTTTTTTTTTTAATATTTCATTCACCTATGTGTTGTTTTGTTCTGATTTTGCTTTCCATTCAATTCCCTTTGTCTTTGTGTACCAACCACATCTATCTATTCCGCAGGTGTAAATCCATAGAGACCTGAAGGATCATATATATAGAATTCAATGGGGTCGTCGAAGGCGCGGAGCAACCACAAAGAGAAAGTAGTTCGTCGCAAGTATGTCACGCATAATAATATTCTTTCTTTAGGTCTTTGTTTGTTAATTGACGTTGACATGTGCGTGCAGAGAGGAAAAGGTTGAAGAGGCAGAACAACCCCCCAAATATCGAGATAGAGCCAAGGAGCGTAGAGAAGATCAGAATCCTGATTATGAACCTTCTGAATTGGGCTCTTTTCATGCCCCCAAATATCGAGATAGAGCCAAGGAGCGTAGTTAGGATGATTTTGACACAGCATGTTAGGACTACATCGTGATGTGTGTGCGCGCATAAAGAGAGAGAGATTTTGTGTGTGTGTGTGTGTGGGGGGGGGGGGGGGGGGGGGGGGATCATGTAAAAAGGAAATTAAATTAAAAAGAGTAGGAAGGAATCTGGAAGATGTTTTTCCAGTTAGGTATCATTGGCTGTAATGCTGGACTGAAAACTGTTCTCAAATTCAGCAGCTTACTGCTGTTGACTGAGTTTAACAGCAGAAACAACAGTTCTGGCCAAACAGGACAGCACCTGCTGTCATTGGCGGGAACAGAACCATCAGTAGCGCTGTAGCGGTGGTGGCCTTGTTTACTGCAAGTGGCAGCGGAAATTGAAGATGACGGCTGGACAGTCGCAAACTAGAAACACAAACACTAGAAGTCTAGAACAAATAGAAAATATTTAACATGGGAATTTCACGTGGTTCGGTCTAATAATTAACTGAATAAAGATGTTTTCATGCTTTAGAGCTTAGACAAATGATGCCTCTACTTTATAGGTCAAAACCATGTGCCAAATAGATGGTAACGAATTTTAATCTCTTCAAACAAAAACCAAACACTTAAAAATTTGAAATCAGAGTTGGGCTTATTGATCCAAAAGGACCATGTAACATTGTAACTTATTAATTGGCATGGATTGAGTTTGCTTGAAAAAACTACCTCAATTAAGAGAATACTTTTACACACTTAAGGAGAAAACAACTACGGGAGAAAGATCCAAACTTCATATCAGAGAGTTATTCGGAATGCTATCCAGGCTATCAAGAATATAACCGTGAGGTTGTGGATAGTGATGATGAAGATGATTTGTCCAAAGTGGATATGGGTGGACGAGTAAGTGTTGTGTTCCTTTCTAAACCATGACTTTGAACCAACCATATTGATATGTGAACTCTGTACAGGCAAAGGGGCGGCTTCACAGGTGGGACTTTGAGACAGAAGAGGAGTGGACAACGTACAATGAGCAGAAGGAAGCAATGCCGAAAGCTGCGTTTCAGTTTGGTGTGAAGATGCAAGATGGGCGCAAGACGAGAAAGCAGAATAAAGACCAAAAAATTACTAACGAACTCCACAAGATTAACAAGATACTCGCCACAAGATTAACGAATTAAGGACCGAATGGGTTGAACTGGGTCGAAAGTGACCAAAAGTGTATTTAAATGCTTACAACCTCTTAAATCCATTTATTCAAAAAACTTGGACTAATAATATCTTAATTGTAATACGGTTAATCATATTGAGTACATAAATTGTAGTTTTAATCGCTTTTAACATCTGAATTACTATCTAGGTTTTCTAACCAAAATATATAGAAAATATTGGGCCTTATTAGTATTAGTAATTTCATGCCTCCTCCTCTTCTCAGAAAGAAATGATACAGACCGTATTACTTCTGGATCAATTTATATATTAATCATCTAAATCAATTTACTCCTATTAGGCATCTATATCTATTATTCTATAAGTGTATGACAAATATATAGTTTTCTTATTACTTTCTTTTAAATGACCTTACATGATGATGTCTTGGCATTCTTTCTTCTTTTCTTCTTAAGGATTTGTTAAGAGATATAAAAGGTCTTAACATGTAAGACTCAAACAGTCAAAACACAAACTAATATAGAGGAAATAAGTTTGTTTAGCCTTGTCTTCATTATTAAGCAACAGGTAAAGTTTGAGAAACTAAGAAAAGCATGACAAAGTTGTGTTACAGAGTGGTATCAATCCGCCCAGAACTCTCAGAAGCACTATCACTCAGCCCGCCTCCTCCTCTCAGCCCTCATCTCCGCCCTCCTCTCAGCCTGGACAGATTATAATGTTAAAACATATGATAAGATGTTAACAAAAAGCTCACAAAAACAAATCATACCTTACGAAACTTCTTAATGCGCGTCTTAAAGAGTACCTTTAGTCGACCATTCTCAACATAGATTGTCGGGATACGGTGGCGCTAAAAGGAAAGAAAAAAAAACATTTTAGTGAAATTAAATCAAAGAAGAGTAAACTGCCATTTTAGTCCCTGTGGTTTGGGCAGTTTTGCCATTTTAGTCCAAATCTCAAACTTTTTAAATCTGGGTCCCTGTGGTTTGCATTTTGTTGCCATTTTAGTCCAAAAGTGAAATTTGACCAGAAGCACCACCGCCGCCGCCGCAGCGGAAATTCGTCGAAGCAGAAGCACCATTCGTCCTCGATTACCATTAATTAGAGGTTTTGTGTATTGGAGAGAAAAGTGTGAAATGACATAAGAGATCTGATGTGCCGCCTATTATTGAAGATTCAGTCCAATTTCTTCCTGAAGAAACCATCACAGGTAACAAATCGTTCTAAGGGGGTGCAAGTTACTAGATTTGGAGGTGTAAGAAAACATAAAGCAGAGGTTCGATTTTGGGGTTTTATTGTGATTTATAGGAGGTGATAGTTTGAGATCTGATGTTGTTTGATTGTTTTTGATGATTTATCCAAGTTGAAGAGCATATTATTGTACGGCTACGGTGGTTAAGATTGTTGAAGAAGATAGTAGGAATGCTTTGAGTTTCAGATCTGAATCGAAATCAGAAATATTTTGATCTGATTGTTTGTGATAGAGTAGTGTAAATCGAAAGAGGAGGAAAAAGAATATTGTTGCTCATCTGTCGTAGAAGAAGAAAATGAGATCTGATGTTGTTTGATTGTTTTTGAGATCTTATGTTGTTTGAGGGGGATTAGATAGTGGTGGGGGTTAGAGATCAGAGAGATTGGTGGTGGCGGTGGTTATGGTGGTGGTGGTGAAAGAATGAAGCAGAAGCTCCGACGGTTGTGCGTCTTTTTTGGATGGTTTTAGAGAGAGGGCAGGTGGTGAGGCGGTGGCGGGTGGAGGAGTGGTGGCGGGTGTGTGTGGTGGCTAGGATAGAAAGAGGGGAGAGGAGTGATGGTGGTGGCACTGCAGATCTGGTTCTGAGAGAGAAAGATGAATTATATATAATTAGTTTAGTTTATTAATTATTGAAATATTATAATAAATTAAGATGGACGAAAATACCCCTGCACAAAAGGACAAAATAATCAGCATTCAACCGTCAAAATATGGGTTTTTTGGATTTTGGACTAAAATGGCAATAAAAGTGAAACCACAGGGACCCAGATGTAAAAAGTTTGAGATTTGAACTAAAATGGCCAAACCACAGGGACCAAAATGGCAGTTTACTCATCAAAGAATAATATAATCAACACCAGTTAGGTTTATACATACATATACTATATCTTCATATCGTTTCAAAGTGTTGGTTGCAAGAACATATCCCTTCCATTTCTTTACCAACAAAGCTTCCCGGCAACAGGTAAACGTGTCTCTGCATTGAACCTGATTCGCACACACATCTTGAAGGTCGTTTAGGTTGGCATGTTCCACCAAGTCAGCAAGCTTGTTATCCCCATTGTCCCAAGTACGAATCATCGCTTCAGAACACCTGAAAATGTTTTAATAAAAAAGAACGGTGGTTACAAAATCTATGCAATTGTTAGTCCGCTGTTTGAAACAGCGAGGTTCTACCAAGAATCTGCACAACCTGCAGGTTTCCTGCATAACATACTGAACATAAAATCTCGTTCGATAAGTGTTCGTGAACGGTTCGTGAACACATATATTTCTTAACAAACGAACACGAACAAGGTCTTGTTCGTGTTCGTTCAGTTCGTTAGCAGCCCTACATTTTAGTTTTAAAATACTGTTAGTAGAATAGGCAAAAAACAAAAGCAAAAAAATAATGTGATTTTCAAAGCTAAACAACATTACCTTGTCGAAACCAAGGTGTAACGACGAATATGTGCCGACAGTTACGGATTAAATTATTTCAACATTTAAACAATCATAATTTCAATATTTGGAGTTTTTAGCAAGTTACATATAGAGTCCCCCAGTATTAAATTATTTCAATAAGTTATATAATTAGCCATTTAGGTGAAATGACTGAAATTTCCATTCTATTTAAGAGAAAAAATTAACAGTGCTAGTGTCATGAGCTAAAATAGCAAAAAAAAAAAACAAAATCCACAAAGTGTCCCAGGCGAAAAAAATAAAATAAAAAATGGATTGAAACCGACATTCTGGCCAAACCACATGGATGAACACCGTATTCGACTCTATTATTTATTATATTTTATAAATCAAGGTATGGACTTTGACAATGTGCGTAAAAAATGCTTGACAACGTGCGTAAAAAAACGTCTTTACGCAATCCATCACTATATAAAAAATAAACAAAAACATTTACGTTCGACAAAGACAACGCGCGTAAAAAACATTCGACAACGTGCGTTAAAAAACGTAACGCGTAAAATAGTTTTTTATTTTTTATGTTGTTGTGTAAAAGAATTTACGGTTGGTGTTAGTAGAAATCCTATTCGTATTAAGAGATTGTTGTGTTAATAGTCTCTTGATGTTCGTAGTGTTAGTTTGAGAGTTTTGTTGTAATTTGGAGTTATTTTTTTTTATAGAAGTCTTAAAAGGTTTTTTGTGATTTCTGGTGAATGATATTTAAATCTGGATAGATCTCCATGTTTTGACAACAAAGACTGAGTAAATATAAAGTTTCCAAAACTAAGCAACATACCTTGTAGAAACCAAGGTGTAACCAGGAACAAGCTCTGACAATTCATGATGAATGCTAACGTACTTACGGTGGCAAGCAACCCAACGAATGAACGACGCGTCGCACAATATCAACATCTAATGATAAAATTGACATCTAATTAAACGTACTAATGATAAAATTGAACAGCAAGTTTTATTGTCCCATCGAGCAATTACACCTTCAGCACACCTAGTCAACAACAAAGTTTACAAAAATTAAATTTGTTATTGTCACTCCTCACTAACCAACTAAGACTTTGAGTTACATACCTTGTAGAAACCAACTTAACACCAGAAACAAGAAGCTCTGACAAAGCACAATGAATGTTATCTCCCTTTAGGTGATAGCAACCCACCGAATAAAGTATACAAGTATTGTCACGGAGTTAGTTTTTCAACTCACATGTGGCCTAAGATCATCGTCTGAGTAAGCCTTGCCGACTTAGTGTCATTGGGTTTTAGTAGCAAACGTTATTAAAGGGGACGTTTGATCGCAAGAAAGTTTCTTGTAATACTTCAACACAAGTATACAAGTAATATGCCTTGTATTATATTATACTATATATACAAAAGGAACGAGGGTGAATAGTACATGGCGCCTCCCCTATCAGTAGGTCGTTGAACCACATAATGCCAATTGGCTAGCTATTGGGTAATTTTTTTTGGGTAGCTACTTTTCAGTAATTGTATAAGTGATTTTTGTTTCCAAGAGACTAACAGGTATAACTTTTTGTTTGGTGGTTCTCCACACACGTTCCTCTTAGAAAACGGAAGTTTGATTCCCTGTTCTCTAACTTTTTAAGCCTTTTTTTTTTGTTTTTTTACCACCTGCTAGCCATAACCAACGAATGAAACATTCCAACTTGCCTAATATATGGATTTGCCTTTTATCTATTTAGAAATGGTCAAAGCAGAATAACTAAATAAGAATAATCATTTTTTTTAAAACAGTAGAATAATAGTTAGATTTTCATTTTTGTAATATTTTTTTGTATTTTAACTTAAAAAAGTTGAATGCGCCTTTTATCGTAGGCTATGGCGAGCGATGTTACCGTTGCAATACCGTGACGAACACAACTGCCTATAAGCAAACAACACCATTGTCTGTGTTTTGTCATTATCAAAAACGGTATCGGTGTTCGTTGTTTTGGTTTTTCGACCAGCCAAACTGATGATGTCCAAACTCCTACCGCATTGCATCGGTAAGAACGACGACACTTATCTTTTGAATTTAAAAATATTGTTAATAGAAAAGGCGAAAACATAGGATAAAAAAAGGCACGACAACGCGCGCCATGGAAACACCTATTATCAAAGAAAGTTTACAAGAGAGTAGTAGTTTACAAGTGCCTAGGGATGTCTCAAATGAGACCCCAACATCCCTATTTGTACCACTTTGTTCCCTATCTAGAATGTTCTTTATCTAGAACACTCTTTACAAAAGATATAATACATAATAGAGTAAATATCCGTTTTCGTCCATGAGGTTTGTCCTTTTCAACTAGTATAGTCCAAAAATCTAATTTATAACAAATCTAGCCCCGAGGTTTGCATTTTTTAACGTTTTTCATCGAAATAGCTAAATTGGTTTGTTATTTTCGGGTTAATTGACTAAAATTCCCTTAGGGACTAAAATAGAAGATAATGATTATATATTATGTAAATTTATAATTGTTTAATATTTAATATATTGGGTTGTTCCGGTGTCTTCTGGTCAGCTCTTGAAGTGACTAGATGGCCCAAAAATGTTCTAGAATGCTGAATTTTTAGTTGAATCTATGCGGGGTATGATAGTATGGAGACATAAGTATCATTGTATCACACTTATACAATTTAACCTAATAGGAACTTAATTTGATTAAAAAAACGCAAAACGGTTTATGTCACACCCTGACTCGCAACGGATTATCGATCGGGGCATGATGATGGTCCGAAACTTATCGTACTATTATATATTTCATAATTATTCATTTCATTAATTAAATTGTCACACCATACAATTAAGTTCATATATTCCAACAATATTCAAAAAGAAATAACATAAGAAATCTCTTTATTAAACTTCTAAGGAATTTATGTGACCTTGATCCAAGCAAATCTTGAGTTCTCATTTCCTGTATCACGTGTAAAAGTATATTGGGTCAACTACAAAGAGCTGGTGAGTAAATCTAAGTTAAATAAAAATTAATTTATTTTTAAAATGAACATGCGATTCACGTGTTAGCCAAATATCACATATAACGAACGAATAACCATGAATAAACTAAACCAATGCTTGAGTCTCGAACCCAAAAAGGTCGTGACTAGATGATGGTGATACCAACATCCCATAATCACAAGGAAATGTCAGCCTATGAATATATGAGGCGATACCAACATCCCATCTAGAACATCACCTGCTCCAACTCCACACCGTGTCCACTCCATCCATCTTCAACACCTCCACCACCACCACCACCTAAACCCACCTTCGGCGACCCACCCATCCCCTCGCTACTGCTAAAACCACCACCGCACACACACATGAACGATGACCACCACCACCCAATCTGCCCACCACCGTCATCAAACTACCACCCACCCCTACCCTTATATCCCATGGCCATCCTATTCAAACAAATTATTGGCCAACTCCTTTCAGGTGATGAATTCGAACACCTCCGACCACTACACAAAGCACCGCCCAGACTTCATTTCCTCCCTCGGGTTTTTCGGGTAGGCCTCGAGCTTTCCCACTAACGTCGATTGTGATGGGGGAAAATTACGTGGCCCGTGATTTCGATTGTGATGGGGGAAATTAGGTGGCAGCCGGTTTCAATTGTAGTGTAACCGACTGACGGAGACAGATATGACGCTGGTGGAGGTGACGGGGGAGACCGGTTAACGGTGATACGACTGATGGGAGCAATGGTGAAACTGAGTCGTCAGAACAGAGTTGTAGAGCTAGAGCAGATGATGTCCCGGCTGGATCTGAAGAAACGGAGAGAATGAAGAGTAGAGCGAAGGATAGTAGATAGATAAAGTTGTTAACCACCATTATTGGTGAATTGAAGGTGGAAGTTGTGAAAGTACTAGTACTATTTTGTTAATTTTTAAACTAATAGACTGTAATGATTATTTTTAACAAACCTCGAGGACATAAAACATAATTAACTCTTTATTTATTTACATTTTAATTTTAGTAATATGGGCATTATGTTATGTGCCTGCAGATTATTTAGAGAACTACTGAATTAGTGGATCACATGTCATGTTTCGCAGTCATGTAACAACATTGTGGAGCTCATCACGATAATTTTATATATTGATTGTAGTGTGAAAAAAAAAAAAAAAATAAGTTACTTGAAACCTTATAATTTTGGCATAGTTATGAAAGACACCACGCGCGCTCAAAGAACATAGGCCTAGGCCTAGGTGAAAGGCTCAAACTAGTGAGGACTTTGAGAAAAAAAAATTGCACCTAAGACGAAAGGGTATGGGGGCCGGCTAGGCCCGGCTAGGACCGGCGCCGGTCCCCCACACCGCCCCCCTTAGCCCCGGCTCGGCCCAAACGTCCCCCATGCGCCGAATGAGACGGACCCACATATTCAAAAAACTAGCCGTTTGAACGGCTATTTTCTTAAAAAAAAAAAAAAAAAAAATCATTTTTCAATTTAAATAACCCTCTATCTCATCCATTTTTCTATAAAAACTCTCCCATTTTCACCATTTTTCCCCACTTTCAACCCACAACCCTCTCATTTTTATACCATTTTCTCTCCACTTTTATAAAAAAAATTTACGTTTTCATCCACAATGCCATCTAATTCTTGGTGGTCCTCGTTTTCGGATGAGGAAGAGGAGATGTTTATCGCGAACGTTGTGCTACGGGCGGCGGAGATTCTTATCGAGGAGGAAGAGGAAGACGAAGAGGAAGACGTCTCGTCTGAAAGCGTTATTACCACACGAATACGGGTTAACAGAGACCGCCAAGGTTTATCATTAATAAATTTTATTATCCTTATTTCCTCGTATTTATATATTTTTTACGACAGGAGCGCACGAGAAATTGGTGAACGATTATTTTTCGGATGCACCCCTTTACAATGCCGAGATATTCAGACGCAGATTCCGAATGAGTCGTCGGTTATTCACACGGATTGCTGATGATTTGGCGGGGCTAGACCCGTTTTTCACGCAACGACCCGATGCTCGCGGTTATGAAGGGTTCACCACGTTACAAAAGTGTACTGCGGCCATTCGCCAACTGGCGTACGGGACAGTGGCCGACGCTTTGGACGAATACTTACAAATGTTGGCAAGAACTACGCGGGAATGTTTGTATCGGTTTTGCCGTAATGTGGTGAAACTGTATAGCAAAAAATATTTGCGTAAACCAAACGTGTATGATGTTCAGCAGTTGTACCAAGCTCATGAAGCACGGCACGGGTTTCCGGGAATGCTCGGTAGTATTGATTGTATGCATTGGGCGTGGCATAGATGCCCAACTGCGTGGCGCGGCCAATATACTCGCGGTGATCACGGCTATCCAACCGTGATACTTGAAGCCGTGGCATCACAAGATTTGTGGATCTGGCATTCTTTCTTTGGTCTCCCTGGTTCACTCAACGACCTCAATGTGTTATACCAATCGGCGATCTTTACCGATGTCGTTAATGGAACCGGTCCGGACACCCGTTTTACAGTTTCTGGGGTTGAGTATAGACGTGGGTATTATCTTGCTGACGGGATATATCCGTCTTGGTCTACAATTGTGAAGACTATTCGACATCCCGATGACGAAAAAAGAAAAAAATTTGCCAAGCGTCAAGAAGCTGCAAGAAAAGACATCGAACGTGCTTTTGGTGTCTTACGAAAAAAATGGGCCATCCTTGAACAACCGGCACGTGCATTCACACCGAAGAGGTTGCGCCTTTGTATGTACGCTTGCATTTTGCTCCATAACATGATAATTGAAGACGAAGGTCGGGCAATTTGTGAGTATGATGAGAATGCATCATACGGGAATACTGTCCCGGTAGATCCGCCACAACAGGATTTAAACTCGTTCTCGCTAACCAACGACTTCACGCATGCAAACCTTCAACAGGATTTGGTAGAACATATTTGGAACAACTTTAACGTAGCAGACGGTGTCGAGGACGAAGACGAGTAGTTATTTTTAGGTTATGTAATTTTTTATTTTTATTTTTCGGTAATTTTTTTTTTTAGGAAATGTAATTTTTTTTTATGTTATGAAATGAAATTATTTATGTTGTTTTATGTTGTATTTTTTTAATTTTTATAAAGTTTTTATTAAGTTAATAAATTAAAACTTAGAAAATTATAAAATAATGAGGTGGGGCCCCATCCCCCACGAGCCTCCATCCCCCTCAAATATGATGGAGGCTCATCCCCCACGAGCCGCCTACGTGGCGCCTACGTGGAGGCTCATCCCATCCAAGCCCATCCTAACCATACCCTTTAGTCTAAATGAGAGAAAGAAAGTGCCCCTAAATGAGAAAAAAAAATATAAAATACATTATGTATTAGATTAATACTATTTTTATAAAAAAACAAAAGCAGTTAATATAATCTAAATAGTACCAAAATTCTAAAATAACGAAGATTCAAATGTAATTTCAAAACTTGAAAGTTCTAAAAGTTCTAAAGTGGATTTGAAATCCGGATGAAAGCTACTTTGATCGGTATTGTGGAAGCTTATTTGTAGAGAAGATAAATATTTTTTCATTTAATGAATCAGTATTTAGTGCACCTAGATAGCTGAAGCGAGCGCCTAGAAATTAGAAACACACTTAATGGGCCTCACCTTGGAAATGTGCCTAATTGCATGAATGGAGGGCTTTTCATAACTATAAATTTGGGTAGGTCCAGTGAGTTGATGTCAACCCACACACATGTTTATCCTAAGAAAGTGATTCGTGTAGGAAATTAGTTACTTCTATACGTTTGGTTAGAGGTCAACTTTTACTTATTTTTTTCTCTAAACATACCAACTAGGTTCTTCTATATGCACTAATACACCGGGTCCCATAAATTCTGTAGTTATATGCGTTTGGTTATAGGTCAACTTTTACTAGAAAAGGGCGATGTGGGGCAGGCTTTTGCTGCATTCAAGATTGTATTAGATCGAGACCGAAATGTTGATGCTCTTCTTGGTCATGTATATTTCTATTAAGTTAGTTTTTTTATTAGGTCATTCGTAGTCATAACCCCTTTTAGGAGGTTATATGATAAATGGCAAAAAAGTTAAATGTGGGGGTTACGAGAGGTTATATAACATGGGTGTGTAGTGGATGGAGCCTTGTAACCCCCTACTAATCATTACTCCATTATTATTTTTAGATTTTTTATTGGATCTCTAAATTTATAAACTTAAAAAACAAATAACATTTCATTAAATTGGGTGGAGTTCGGCTACAAAGTCCAAATTTCCTAAAAAGTGTAAAAAATCATAAAACACTATAGTTTCAGCCATAAAACACACCTAAAACTCACAGATAATAGAATGAAGATTACTAAAACATCATATTCAAATCCTAATAATCCATAAAAACTTCAAACACACCATTGTAGAACTATGAATATATAACACAACATGTTAATAAACATAAAACAAAGTAAGTAATGTTTGTTATTCCATAATCAGAGCCTTATCATCCAAAACACAACACAAAACCTACATATATATGATGTTTTAGTAATCTTCATTATGTTATTTGTGGGTTTTCGGTGTGTTTTATGGTTGACATTATGGTGTTTTATAACTTTTATACTTTTTAGAAAATTTGGACTTTGTAACCAACTCATAGCCTCGTTAAATTATAAAACATTACAATAATTAAAAAAAAAAAACATTACAATAAAATTAAAAGAACACTCTAAAACTCAAAGTCCATAATTTTTTTCGATGATCGCCTTTCGTTTTAGAGCCATTTCCAACGTCTTTCTGGTTAGGTGGTCATGCGGCTTCGAGTAAAACTCAAAGTATCTCTCAAATTGTCTATCCTTCATAAGCTCGATCACTTCCCGGTTCTCTTGCATACGTTGAGCCCCGATTGCCGGTAATTGTCCCCTCTGCCAGCGAGACCAAAGAAGAGTGCTCGGATTCGTTTCCAAAAGTCAATTTTATTTTGGTTGTTTGCTAAAAAAATACATGAAAAATAAGTAGAATGCTTATCAAACAAATTATATGTTTAAATTAAAAAATAAAGTCTATAAAAATCTTACAAATATCGGGATCCTTCGATACGTCGTCCCAAGCTCGGGCTAATGCGTACACCTCTTCATCATCCCATGGTTGCACGGTTTTTTTTTCGTCTGGATCTCGGTTGTTTCTTTCTTTTTATTTGACACCTGTTTGTTTTGTTTGGTTTGGTTTGGTTCGGTGGTGTGTTCGTTTGTGCCTCCGGCTCCTCCTCATCCGGTTGTGTCTCCGTTTGTGTCTCTGGGACGAAGTCGGGCTCGTTTTGTGACGAGCCGAAACCTTGTGATAAGCTGTAACCTCCCATGATGAACTTCAGATTCCAACCGTATTGATTTGGGTGCCATGAGAGGGGTTGGTTCAAGAGGTTCATGAACCCAGTTTGGTTGTGATTATACTCGACAAACCCGGTTCCATAGGTGGTTGGTCAGGTGGGAACCGGAGCAACGGGTTGGTTAGGAGCGTTCGTTTGGTTCGAGTGGCCGCTAGATCGAGGAGGAAAGAAATCATGGTTGTAGGGATACATGGTAGAGAAGGAGAGAGAGTGGTTTGAAAATAATGGCTAAGACAATTAGATATTACCCAAGACTCCAAATTTCAGGTAGGGTCATCCCCAATGATGAACAAAGAAACACAAAACATAACATTAAGGTTGTCATAACATAATGGAGACTACAACATACTAGCCTTTGGGACATATGGATGCAAGATGCTACCTCAATTTGGCTACATCTATTGGGCTTAAGCCCACTTGTGATCAAACCACTTTGGGCTAACCCATTAAGGTTAGGCCAGATCACTTCCCTATAAAAGAGATCTTAGCCCTTTGTGTTGAGATGGCTGTATTCTAGAGGTGCACAAAAAACCCGAACACGAAACCTAATCCGGAAAAAAACCCGGACTCGGGTATTATAAAACCCGTAGGGTAGGGTCCGGGTATGGTATTTGTTGTGAGAACCCGAACACGGGTTTTTTCAACCCGATTTATACACGGGTTTTGTTAATACCCGTACCCGGGTTTTACAACACTCGTACCCAGGTTTTTTTAATACATGCACCAAGGTTTTTGATTCCCCGATTATATATGCAACTTTATGATATGTAACCTTGTAATATTTCTAGACAAAAGATCAAATACAAATACCCTTATCATACAAAACGTACGAATAAGGTGAAAATGTAAAAAACGCGGTGACATTTTCGTAATTATTTTCTCATAGAGTAATTATCAAAATTATTCTACAAATGATCTTGTAGGGTAATTTTGATCTTGTAGAGTAATTTTGTAGAGTATTATAATTACTCTACAAATGATCTGGTATGGTAATTTTGATCTTGTAAGGTAATTTTGTAGAGCATCATAATTACTCTACAAATGATTTTGTAGAGTAATTTTGAATTGTATGTTTGATAAACTTGCAAAGTAATTCTGATACACTTGTAGAGTAATTTTGATAATTACCATACAAGATCAAAATTACTCTACAAGATCATTTTTAAAGTAATTTTGATAATTATCTTAGGAGCAAATAATTATGAAAATGTCACCACGTTTTTGGCTTTTTCATGCCTTTCTTACGTTTTGTATAATAAGGCGCTTTGTACGTGAACTTAACCCAATATTTCTAAGCTTCTAATATATTGGAAGTTTATCTTATAAGTGTTAAAGTTTATAAACCCAAAAATTGAGTTGGAAACATTAAAAATAAAAAATATATATATATATGAATTGAAAAAGCCACGACATTGGGTATTTTGCATACCCGTATAGGGTTTTCTAATACCCGACCCGAAAATCGGGTTTTTTTTATAACCACAAATAGGGTATTTTAATACTCGGGTATAGAAACCCTGAACCCGAACCCGGTACACCAGGTATGGTTTTACATGCCAATACCCGGACTCGAACCCGAACCCGACCCCGACCCGGGTATTGCCAATATCTGAAAAATCAATACCCGGTTATACCCGTACCCGGGTGTATACCCGAACCCGAGTATTCAAAAAACCCCGTTACGTGCCCTAACATATCTCCATTCCCACTCTTATACATACTTATCATGTATATGTTATACATATACTTATATACATAATCCATAAGGGTATATTGGCTTGAGCATCGGAGGGTGACCTCTAATGATTTATCTTGCTGTTTACAGCTCGAGATCGGAGTAGGGAGAAGGAAGAGATATTTACCACCGAGACCACCCAAGCTAGGATCGAATTTTATACGTCTTTTGCAGATCGATTTATAAACACTGAATCTTGACTTGGTTCTAGTAATATAACAGATATAACAATGTTACATAGCTTTTAAAGTAGCAACAAGTCCAAACCACCCACTCAACTAAAAGTAAAGCATATTTTAAATTTTCAGCAGTATGGTATTTATTCAAAGACATTAAGAACTAACATTTGATGCTTTTGCGGCATAGATATTGTGTTAAAAAATCGCAGAACAAAAACGTGACTATGAAAAGCCTTGTATACTAACATAGTATAGAGAGCGCTTTTGCGTTAGCCCCCTCACATACTTTTCCGTCTTGCTACCCCAAGTTACATGAGAAAATGGTTATAGTTTAGTTCCCAAATCGACTTGTTTAACAAAGTTATCGAGATTGTGAATGAAACAGGTATATAATGTGAATTCTGGCTCGTGACATCCAACTAAACGACTGGGTGATCCCGGCCCAAAATTAATTTTTAATAAATATATTTCAAAAATGGTATATCGTCCATTGGCTGACCCAACTCGAAAACTCCAAAAAAAAATACATGGGACACACATCAAGACTTAAAATCTAAGGGTACCGAGGGATTGCCTTGTATAATTCTTTAAAAAGGCCGAATAACATATCATTATTATCCATCATTATCAACTGTAAGATACCTTGAAAGAACCACAAGGTGAAGAATAAAGAGTACCGATCTTTGGCACTTTGAAGCAATCCTGCCACTACTGGAATTTGCGGCTGACTGAATCATAAGTTGGGACGTTTAGGACTGAAAGGAAGAGTAAAATAAGTAAAAGGTCAGAAGTGAAACTTTAGTCAAACGAGAAGAGGTTCATGATGAATTTAACCATCGAACGTTCCATAATTAATCGATTAGGTCCCTAGACTTTTGTCTTGAGCGGCTTTATCCCTAAAAGTCTATTTGTCTTGTAAGATAACCGATAAAAATGGGTGGATTTTTAGTAAGACAAATAAACGGTAGTGACTAAACCACTCAAAGAAAAAAAATGTGTAATAGATAAATTAGAAAAAGTAGATTGGTGAAATGTTAAAGCAAGAGACGTTTTGACTTTATTGAATTAGTAATAATTTACCATCTCCATGAGAAGCCATAGTGAGAGGAGAGGAAAGAAGCTTTTTCGCGATGGAAGTGATGTCATTGGCCGTTACTGAATCAATAGCTTTCAAAAAATATTCCACAGGTTTCCTAGTGACAGATGAAATTTATCACAAGATTAAGCTACAAATTTATCACAGATTATAACGAGTCAAATCGGGTTACATATTAATTTAACTAAAATAAAAAATAGTTAAAAAGAGAGTCAAAAACTACAAAAGTGCTCTTTTCAAACAATTATATTATTATTGTAATCATATTTCACGGAAAATATTTATGTTTTAAAAAAGAAGAAAAACAAGACAGCTTTTCGGGTCAATGTGACCTGGGTCGTTTCAACTAGTAGAAAAGTACATGTGTAATGTGTTGACCCGTACCCGTTTTGACTCGTTACACGACTCGCACATATTGACATTATATAGAAGATGGATATTAATAAAGATATACCTTTCCCCATATGTCAGTATTTGTCTACCTATATCTTCTGAAGCAACCATCTGCATATAAGGATCAACCACAAGCCCATTTTAGATGAGTGCATATTAGCTAATCAGTTGACTAGTCAAACTCGGAGTTAATTTACATACTCTTGATTCAAGGTTCATAAGAATGGCTGACTTGGTCGACTTCTTTGCACGGTCCAACTGTACCTGATTAACTGAAGGAAAGGTATATCACCAAAATGGTTATTCAGATTATATTGGGTAAATTGCAGCTTACGTCCTTTAAGTTTCAGCAAAATTTCAGACGATTTTAACTAACGAAATTACAAAAGATGTCCTTTATGTTTTAATTTCTTTACAGCGGGTGTCTTTTATTTTTGTAATCTTTTCAGGAGAAAGGACACCGCCTATAAAGAAATTAGAACATAAAGGACATCCACTGTAATTTCATTAGTTAAAGGACAACGCATGGAATTTTGCTGAAACTTAAAGGACGTAAAGTACAATTTACCTGATTATATTACAATAAAACTCAAAAAGCGTAGTAGTTAATATATCGTATCAAGTTTACCTTCACCATTAGTGGCAACTGCAATGAGTTCTTTTGCTGCTACATCAATGGCTTTTGATACAAAGTCAGAACTCTGAAGTATATTGATAAATATTAGCGTCTAAAAGAATGTTATTTTAGTTACGACAGATATAAAATAATTAAAAATGTAAAATGTCTTACTGTGGTAGCTTGGATTCCAAATATGGTGGTGTGGTTATAGATAGAACTGAATGCTGAAAACGACTGAATCTCAGGGTACTCGTTCAGGACTCTAAGATCTGATCACAATAATAATTAACTAAAATATTTACAATGTGCAACCTAAGTTAAAGCACTAGAAGTCTAGCATGTGTATATATAAAATATTTAAGTGTGTCAGGTAACTTACAAAGCCGAGAGTACATCCCTTTTCCGGGCCCACCAGCTGAAAAAGATCCACCTCCGCCCAATAGCATCTGCAAATAAATATAATAATTTTTATAACCTATACTCATAGATTGACATTCCATTAAGTTAGAGATGGTTATTTTGACCTATGTACTTATAATTTATAAATATGTTGATATGTATTTACTTTATCACTAAGAGGTCACATGAGTAAAATGCTAAGGGGCTAAGGGGTCACATGAGTAAAATAAAAAAAAGAACTGGCTTAAAAGAAAAAAGGGTCACAGGTTGAAAGCCACAAAAGTGTAACTTTTTTATACATAAAACATCCTAGATTAATATTACTAAAAGAAAAGATTATTATTGAAATAATATCATGAGGCGCTATTATTAAATATTACATAAAAAACTCCATGAAGGCCCCTACTATTATGAATTAATTACCAAAAGCTTACCAATTATCCCCTTTTCTATTTTTAACATTTCTCTTTTTGTATTTTATGTATGTTAACATATATATTATAACTATCTGTAACAAAAAAGAAAATATTTCATTGAAAAGATTACATCATCAATGAGTTCTCTTCAATACCTTTTAAAGGAACCCAATATTAACATATTACTGGTGTTCTATTTTTTACTTTGAATCTAATCACAAAAAAGAAAACAATTATTCTTCAAACACAATTTACACGCATCTGATTTTTTAATGTATAATTCTTCAACTTTTATGTATAATTCTTAATTTTTGTATTGCAGTATCAGTTCAGTTTAGTAGGCACTAGCCAGCCTGCCCTCTTATGAACCATACTAAAAATTACTCGTTTTGACCTCATACTCAACCCACACATAATGGAATTTCTACATAAAAGACAGAGAATGGAATCACAAAATTGGTTCCGTTAAACTAATAAAAGAGATAACTGAAGGTTGCAAAGAGTACCTGAAGAACTGTCAACGTCATGGCTTCTTTCTCCTTAAGCCAGCCACCAGGAAGTTCGAATGCAAGAGCAAAACTAGTTCTCTGATAACAAAAAGAAACTTGATCAATGCATCAGAAAGACGGGACACACAGATAATGAACAAAAATTTTTAAAAAAAGCAAAAAGATTAATATTAAATTAAATTTAAGACACACCCCTGTATCAGCCATAACACGGTGATCACCTCCAACATACACCGATTTTGGTTCCTCAACCTGAGTGCCACCTGGCAAATCAGAGAGAAGAGGTTCGGCATATTTCAACAGTTCCTCATGTTCAACTCCTGTTGCAGCAAGTACCATTCGAGGAGCTGTATAGTTCGCCTGAAATTTTCAAGCAATATATCTTCAAAAACAACGTCTAGATGGAACGAATAAAAAGGGTGTGTTCAGGATCGCTTATCTAAACAGCTTATGCTAAATGATAACAGCTTACTTCACTTAAATAAGCTGTGAGCACTTTTCTTTATCCAAACGCTCGAAAATGCTTAAATACTTTTAAATACAAAAGTAACACTACTTACAGCTACAAAATCCTCCAAAACTGTACTGTTTATTCTGGTGAGTACGCCTTCAGATGCAAGAAGAGGATTTGCAAGTGGACCAGAATAACCAACTGAATGAACTGCCTCTAACAGCAACGCCTCAGGATTGTTGGCGTATTCACCAAGCTCAGCCTTCACTTTCTCAATCTGCCGAAAAAGTTTTAGGGTTTCAATCAAAAAAGGATTTAGCCAACCAACATTCATCGTTTTACTGATTAAGTCTCTTTAACTTTTTAAAGGATTTATCCATAAAATTTCATTTTTTAAGTGGGTTAATCCCTCTGTTTTTTCTCTAATTCAAACCTATATAAAGCACTAACTAAATTCCACTATTTAAACATTTTAACAAGTACAAAAAAGTATAGGACAAATTCACTGTGAAAAAAAGTTCCAATGAAACCTCCAAACATAGTTGTTAATAGCGAGCATAGCGCCCGCTATAGCGAATAGTAGCGTAGCACTTATGTGTAGCTATATAGCTGGTAGCGACAAATAGTGGTAAATAGATTTTTGTAACTTTTTTAGTTTTTTATATTTTTTGGTAAACTATACATATAAAATATTTCTAAAATTTTCTTCTAGTGTATCGCTAAACATGAAATAGTGCCCACTATTTCATCGCTATCGCTACGTAGCGTATAGGTTGCTTGTCGCTATCGTCCACTATTCGCTATCGGCAACTATGCCTCCAAAATGTTTCAAGATGCTGTTAGATTTAAATGTTGAAGCTTAAAAGGACTTAAATTCAAAAGTTCTCAAGGTTTTATAAGTTTCCTGTTCAAGTTGAAAATTACAATATGTTGGTCAACGTTGCTGAGTTTATAAGTTTCATGAATCCTGATTAAAACTCAAATCAATATGCTAAGTTCTTTGCCCAAAATGTTGAAAGTTCGTTGATTTTTAACATTATTAACCATTTTATCATTCAACAATATTCTTGCAGGTTTTTAGATAAACTTAGTATACACAAAGCATAATACAAATTTAGGTGGCTTGTAAAGTAGTTTCAATACGTGTGGAATGAATAAAAAGGTAAATACTTAAGAGGGCTTGCACAAACATTATCCCATCAAAAAATTAATAAACATTATCCCATAAAAAAAAGATAATATATAGTACAATAAAACAAATCCAGCCCTTAATATTTTCAGAAGACAAGAATACCATTCTCACTATCAATAAACAACTCTTCAATGTAAAAAAGAAAACCAACAGGTTTTATCATTTAACAATAGTTTGGCGTGTTTTTGCCCAAATTTGGTATGGATGAAACAAGATAAATAATTAATTGCCTTATAAAGTAGTTTCAATATGATGAAAAAAGTTGAACGCTTGGGTGGCCTCCACATACTTTACCCCATCAAAAATGCAAAAGATAACACATTAACACAATTATATAGAACTGAAGATAAAAAAAATATGAGAGCACCTGTTCTTTAACCTCCCACTCCAAGAAAGCTTGATTTCTTACAGAGTCAACAAGTAGCTCTACCATTTGAGGAACATAAGTTTTAAGGGCATCATAACTGTAACCCATTTGCTCTCTAGAAGCAGAGGCCGTCACATTGCCGCCAATTGCCTCCACTTCCCGCACAACGCGCAAGTGGCTTCGATTATACGTGCTTTTGAAAGCCATACGTTCTAGAAGGTGTGTAACACCAAATGAGGCTGGTGTCTCATAGATTGAGCCGCTATTAACATACAAACCAATCGAGGCAGCAGGGTTCTACACAAAAGGGTAAACACAATTATGATGAAGCAACAGCAAACAATTACTAACATTGACCAGATTATGAATGCAAAATAGCTGACTTACTGATGAAGATTCTGAGGCGATTTTGATTCCATTTGAAAGGGTTGTTATCTTTGTCTTTCCCGGTTCAACGTTATCAGGTAAAGAAGATGGAAGTTCGATACCCTTGAGAGGAAAGTCCAACGGAGGTAAGGTGGAAGCACTGCCTCCTGTAAACCAGCTAAACAAACCCCCTGATGATGACTTGGCGGCAACAGCACTTGAACTAGCAAACCTAGTCAGCATCCATTTGCCAGCCTGGCCCTATTGCATATCCCAATTTCAGCAGAAAATTATTATTTGTACTTCACTTTTATCTAGCAATTAGAGCATGTGTACCAAATGTAAAACTAGAAGAAAAGTGTGTATGTAGAAACTCTAGTTAGTTCGTGTATTTGAGTTTGAGCGAATGATATTTACAAATAAAAAAACCAGTTTCATAGTACATTTATCACAGATTTGCATAACTACATCAAAACATCTTATCTTTCTATTTGAGGTTCATAATTCTTGTAGCTTACAGTTGAATAACGCAAACGTCCACACCAAATTTACAGTAAGTTGTTGCAAAACCAATTAAAACGTATAACATAGTTGTTAAAAGCCATCGCCTCTTGCACCTAGGCCCATTTTTCAGGCGAGGCGAGGCAGTTGCGCTTTAAGTCGAGGAAATTGCGCTTTAATTCTCTAGGTGATGGTTCAGGCGCACATTCCGGCGAGATTCCTAGATTCCAGAGAGCTTCCAGCCAAATTCTCTAAATTCCGACAAGATTCTAGCCAGATTTCTACTTTTTATTCAAGGAAACCTACTTTTCTACACTAATACACTAATACTTTGGTAGTAATTAGATGATATAAAGTGTTACATAATAGACTTTGTTTATTTTATTTGAAGAATAGTATTCTTTTTCTAATACATAATATATTTTTTTTCATTATGCGCTTTATTTTTCCCAGAATCCCAGGCCCTCGCTTTTTTGCGCTCTGCGCCTAGGCCCCAGGCGAGACCTATGCACCTTGAGTGCGCCTAGCGCCTTTAATAACTATGACGTATCACGTATACACACGTAAACACTTCTCGCAATCTAGCTTGCACAATTAACTAAAATACAACCTTTATATAACCAAATTGCAAGCACCTAACCAGAAATTCACCTTCAATAGAAGTTAACCTACATGGCTATATCTCCCCACGCTCGAAGAACCATAACATGTAAGTTTGATAAGTTATTTCCTGTATACTCCTACTATAAATGTGAGCATTAAATATCATACATTAACCTACTTATTATAATTTTTACGATGCACCATATGAAATTTCTCACATCAACAAACCTGTGTGCATCACCAATCAAACATTTTATAATCATCATTCTTATAAATTACTACGAATACGCACGAATCATCAAACCGCAAGAGTATGAAACAATAAATTACATTACAATCAGATCTACAAAATAACATGATTCAAATTTCAACAGCGAAATCATGAAAAGTTCAAAATATCTAATTAACAAGTGAAATGATTGATTCAAATCAGATTATTCTCTATTCGATCAGACGATATCTAATTAACTGGTGAAATGATTGATTTAAATCAGATTATTATCTATTCGATCAGACGATTAATGAACAATACTGACCTTTAGGGTTCTGATTCTAGGAGATGTGGCACGATACATGACAATCGATGCGTAATGCGAAACCAGAAACGGAAATTGTGTTGATTTATTCTGTATGCACTGTTTCCCTCTCGATTGCCTGAACGAATTTGGAGGTGATTGTGCGACGAAATTTGGGGGTACGACTTGCGAGAGGCGAGAACGAAGACGACGGCGAGAGTGAGATCTGGGCTCGGCCTTTTTTTTCACTATGGGCCTTTGAATGGGTAATGGGCTAAAAGAGTAATAGCTTACAAATTTACACTATCTAGTGGTGCACAAATCGGGTTTTTTTAAAAACCAGTTCCGGGTATGGAACCGTGTTCGGGTAGGATCGGGTTTTACAAAATCGGGTTTTTTAAAAAACCGGGTCAAGTCCGGGTCCGGGTTTTCTACCAAAAATGTATACCCTATATACTCGGGTCCGGGTAGGGTTCGGGTCGGGTTTTATAAATCCCGGGTATTATAATACCTTATTTCCGGGTTCGGGTCCGGTTCGGGTATTCATCGGGTAGGGTTCGGGTATGCATCGTGTTGGGAAAAAACCCGCACCGGGAATTAAAAAAACCCGACCGGGTATTAATGCTTCTTGCACATTCAAAGAAGGGACCCGCATCGGCATTGTTGGACGGACAGGGAGCGGAAAAACAACATTAATAACTGCACTTTTCCGTCTGGTAGAATCTGATAGTGGAACAATTCATATAGACGGTTTGGACATTTGCTCTATAGGACTAAAGGATCACAAAATGAAACTAAGTATCATCCCTCAAGAACCAACACTTTTAAAGGGTAGTATAAGAACAAACTTGGACCCATTAGAACTCCACTCTGATGATGAAATATGGAAGGTAAGAGAAATAATATTAAAAAAGTAACTGTTACTTTTATTTTTTTATGGGAAGTTATTACTTTGTAAAATCGGTTCTTAAAGCGATCATGAGTTCTAACTTCTAAAGCGATCATAATTAAACAAGATTACATCAAAGTGCATACATAATTTTGTTAAATCATAAAAACTAGAAGGGTTAATGCTTGAAAACATAGATAAAATAACATAGATAAAAAAACATAGATAGGACTTGAATCGTCATCGCTTCTTGATCTTCTTCTTTTTGGTCGTCTTCGTTTTTTGATCGTCTTCGTTTAGTCTTCTTCTAGTGGGCTTGACATTCCCATTTCGACCTCTTCCTCGTGTATATCCGTTTCAACACCATTTTCATCTTCAAGTGACTCTACATAGGGCTGCAAGCCTGCAAACGAACCGAACGAACACGAACGCGGCCTTGTTCATGTTCGTTTGTTAAGGATTTCATGTGTTCACGAACAGTTCATGAACACTTACCGAACGAGATTTTTTGTTCGTGTTTGTTTGTTAAGGAAATGAACTTGTTCGTGTTCGTTTGTGTTCGTTTGTTAATTTAGGTACCGAACACAAACGAACGTTCATGAACGCACACGGACGCAATCGAACACAAACAAACGTTAATGAACATAAACAAACACAAACGAACATATATTTACTTTCGAAGATGATCATAACAAAAAACACTAAGTAGATCCACCCAAAATATACCAAGCTAATTATCCAAACTTGAGTAGCTTAATGTGACAAAGAAGTTATTTATATAAATGCATCAGCTATTTAATCTATTTATATAACTTAACTTGAATGGAAATAATGTGACAAAGAACCTTACATGAGTGGGAACGGTGTTGAACGATGGTGATTGACAGAGGAACGACGGAGGGAGCGGAGGAGAGAGCGGCGCTTGGTCGATGGCGGAGAAAATGGGATCCAGAATCTGGAACGGCGCTAATAATGTTTAGGGTTTTTGTACTTTCAAACTTTCAATTGTATATTCTGGTAGACCTTAGGTGATAATGAAATATCTAACAAATAACCAATAAAATATAAGTTGGGCCGTACAATATAATATAATATAAGTTGGGTAATAAAATATTATATATATATATATATATATATATATATAGGATAAAGATCCGTTAGGAACCACCTCTTATTGCGAGAACCGCGAGAACCAATGTGAACGCAACAAAAAATGCCTAAAAATAGCTAAAAATCACACAAATTTTTTTTTTTTAATATTTTTTATAACAAAATCGCTACTTTTTTTTTTTAAATTTTTTTTTTGGCTTCTAAAAGTAGCGATTTTAACATAAAAAATATTAAAAAAATAAAAAAAAAATTTAGATTTTTTTTTTATTTTTTTAGGTTTTTTTGGGGTTTAGTTTTTAGCTTTTTAGCTGGGGGGGTTAGGTTTTTGGGGGGTGGGGGAGGGGGGTTTAGGTTTTTGGGGTTGGGGGGTGGGGGGGTTAGGTTTTTTTTAGGTTTTTTGGGGGGTTTAGTTTTTAGCATTTAGCTTGGGGGGGGTTAGGTTTTTTTTTGGAGGGGGGGGGGGGGGTGGGGGTTAGGTTTTTTTAGCTATTTTAGGTTGTGTTCACATTGGTTCTCGCGGTTCTCGCAATAAAGGTGGTTCTCGCATGAACCTTACCCTATATATATATAGGTAGAGGTTCAACTAAGAATTTAATCTTCCCTAAGTTTCCTAAGAAGCAATCTTGAGCTTACATGTGGCAATCTCATTAATTTAGGTGAAAGGGTAATATTGGAAAATGCAAATTTCAAACAGATCTGTACTTAGTTTTAATCACACGATTTTCATTCCTTCTTTCATATTTTTCATTCATTCATTCATTGAGCTTCATCATCTGACCACATCTAATTCAATCGTTTTCATCATCTGACCACATCTAATTCAATCGCAAATCTCAATCTCAATCCTGCTGAATCGTTCATCGTTTTCATCGATTTGCCGGTACCTGCGAGATTGAGATCAATCTTGCTGAATCGTTCATCGTTTTCATCGATTTGCTGGAACCCTAGCTCCTCTGTTCATTCATTGATTTGCTGATTTATCCTCCTCTATTTTAATGATGTCTACTACTGTCGATGGTAAAATACCTTCTAGTTTTAATTTCATCTACTTTTTAGGTTTTTAGTTTTGATCTAAGTTGTGCTGGTTTTTATTTAAAAGTGTAGTTCTGAAGTTGTGCTGGTTTTTTGAAGTTGTGCTGGTTTTTTTATATTACATCATATTTTAAAGTGTAGTTTTGTAAAGTTGTGCTGCTATCTTTATTTTGTGCTAGTTTGCCTGGTAAAGTTGTGCTTGTTTTTTGTGCTGGTTTATTGTAAAGTTTGTGCTGATATCTTTTATTTGTTCTAGTTTTTTTATTTGTTCAGGAGTTCGTATCTGTCCAACTACTGGTAATCAGTATTATACTCCTATTGTTCCAGATTCTTCCAAACTTGTAGTTGGTATGCATTTCCAGTCAATTGATTCTGCCTTTAATTTCTATAAGAAGTATGCTAAGTTATCTGGGTTTGAGGGTCGAAAGCATACTCAATCTTCAAAAAATGGTGTTGTGATTAGAAAGTACTTTGTTTGTGCGAAAGAGGGTTCAGCGACATCCTGTGCTGTTGACACGGTAAATGATAGTGTTGGTGCTGATAAAAAGTTAAATGACCGAAGGAGGAGACCTTCTAAACGTACCGAATGTAAGGCACACATCCGTATGTCTTTAACTCCAAAAAATACTTATAGAATTTCTCATGTATTTGAGGAGCATAATCATTCTTTTGTTGATGAAGAGGATTATCATCTTTTAGCTTCGTCTAGAAAGTTGACATTCACTGAAGAGCAACTGCTTTCTGATTTTTCTGAGATGAATATTGGTCCAGTTAGGGCATTCAACCTTATGAGAAAGATTCGTGGTGGATTTGATAAGGTTGGAGTGACGTCTACTGATTGTAAAAATTTTAAAAGAGATATTAATTTGTTCATTGGAGAGTTTGATGTGGACATGGCTGTCCAACGTCTTATGAAGAAGAAGCTGTATTTGTCGAATTTTTCTTGTGAATTTTATTGTGATGAAAAAGGTTCTCTTGCTGGATTATTTTGGGCTGATGAAGAAATGAAACTGAATTATGAGGTCTTTGGGGATGTTATGTCTTTTGATGCTACGTTCCGTACGAACAGGTATTTTATTCATTTTTTGTAGATCATTTATTCATATTTTTATTAAACTAGCACAATTCAGCAAGCAGTTGTAATATAATCAATTCAATTTTTAGGTATGACTTGGTATTTGTTCCGTTCACTGGAATCGATAATCATCATCACAATGTCACGTTTGCTGGTTCTTTGTTAGCATCTGAAACTGCTGAATCATATAAATGGCTTCTTCAAAGTTTTTTGAAGGCTTTTGGTGTTGCACCTAAGGTGGTTGTGACTGATCAGGACCCTGCAATGAAAATTGCCATCCGAGATGTTTTCCCAGATACCAGACATCGTTTGTGTATGTGGCATATAATGATCAAAGTTTCTGAAAAGGTAACTTTCTTAAACCAGCACAGTTTTACAATGTTATAATTTTTTAAACCAGCATAAATTAAACCAGCACACTTTTAGCATATAAACCAGCACACTTTAAACAATCCATTTAAACCAGCACACTTTAGCACATAAATCAGCACACTTTTAAACCAGCACACTTTGGCATATAACTCAGCACACTTTTAAACCAGCACACTTTCTTTAAACCATCACAGTTTAAGCATCATAGTTTAAGTTTATACATCAACTAGCACACTTTAACATATAAACCAGCACATTTTAGGATTTGTTTGCTGTTTTAATATACTAATTATTTTTTTTGTTATAGGTTGGTACTGAGCTATCACAAGATGAGGTTTTTAAAGAAGATATATGTGCTGTTGTGTGGACTGATGCTCTTGAACCAGCACAGTTTGAGACACAATGGTGTGATTTAATGATTAAGTACAACCTTACTAGTAACAGCTGGCTGTCTGATATGTACAACCTCAGATCAGATTGGATTCCTGCATACTATCGTCATGAACATATGTCCGGTCTTATGCGTACAACATCTAGGTCTGAGAGTGAAAATCATTTTTTTGGTCAATTAACCAACACAAAATTGTCATTAGTTGAGTTTTTGAGCCATTTTGATACTGCAATGGAATCTCAGAGGTTTAAGCGCAGCAAACGTGATCATGATACCAGATACACACAACCTGCCATGAAAACCAATTATGAATTGGAACGGGAAGCTGTAAAGATTTATACTCGGGGGATATTTTTTGATGTTCAAGAAGAAATTCGACTTGCTTGCAAGAATTGTATGTGCAGGCGTGAAGAAGAAGTTGGTGATTCAATTAAGTTTTATATTCTACAGGTCAATCTTCCCGGCCTTCATGAGGTATTTATTTATACCTTTAGTAGCACAAACATGTTCTGCTTTTTACAATACATTTTAAGTAGCACAGTGATTTATATTTACAATTAGAATTTTACATATATAAACCAGCACACTTTGTTATAAACTAGCACAATATAAAGCATTTGTTATTTGTGTAGGTTCTTTTTACTCCTAAGGATATGGTAATTAAATGCAGCTGTAACCGATATGAGCAGTATGGTTTGCTATGTAGGCATGCCTTTTGTGTTCTTCGTCTTTGTGGTATAAAGGAGTTCCCTAAAAAATATGTTATGGGGCGTTGGACAAGAGATGTTGTTCCAAAAAAGACAAAAGTTTCGAGTTTTGATCAAAATGCTGCTGGTAATCAAGTTGAACGTGCTTCCAGCATTGTGCGTGAGATAATGACTGCAACTGAACATATTGTTAACCGTCTTGTTACAAATATGGACCTGTTATCGTTGTATAGAGACCAAGTGATCGAGTCGAACTTGAAGGTTGATTTTGCTGACCTTCCTGCAGAATCACTTGACAAGAATGCAAGATTAGCTAATATTCTTCGTGCTGATCAGCCATGTTCATCGTCTTCTGCTACCATTCTTCCACCTAGTGGTATTAGAAACAAGGGGTGTGGTTCAAACAAACGCTTAAAGTCTTTTCGTGAGGTATCATCTTCAAGAATATCAAAGAAACCTAAAACTAGAGGTTGTTTGATATGTGGAGGTCATGGACATAATAGTCGGACTTGTAAGATGAAGACTACTGTTGCTGATTCCCAGAAGAGCAGTTAGTCGTATGTCTTGGAAATCATGATATTTGGATTTGTTATTTTTTTCATTTCAGTTTGGATTTCTTGTATTCTTATTATGTTTACAACATTCAACCAGCACATTATTAGTTTTTGTTGATTTGTAAATGCAATTGTCAAGAATTTGATTTTTCAACATTCAATATACTGTTTAAAACCAGCACAATTTTAAACTTTGTTCTTTAAAACCAGCACAATTATAAAACCAGCACAATTTTAAACTTCTTCTATGAAACCATCACATATTGTCATAGTGAAACCAGCACAATATTAATTGTAAAACCAGCATAAAATTAACTTTCCTAATATAACTGTTAAAGCAGTACAATGTAATTGTTAAACCAGCACCATATTAATTGTTAAACCAGCACAAAATATTACAGACAACTACCAAACTAATGTTATATTGTTCAACCAACACAATCAATATTTCTTGTTCAATCTGTCATTGATTTTATTTTCCGCATTTTTCTTGCATTCCTCTTTCTTTTCAGGCTCCATCTTCTCATACTTCTCTAACAGTTCCATCATTTCACCTTTCGCTAAGTTGATGTCGGATAAAAGTATTTTGCTTAAATACTTGTATCTCAGTTCAACCAACTCTTTGTCTTGTTCCGGTGACTCTTTCGACAGCCCACTATCCCATTCCTTCTTGCTCACATGCTTCCCTGTGTATGTCTCCATGTGTCTCATTGCAAAGACACCACAATCTACAAAGTTCTTTTCCGTTTGCCACGACATTTTCATTATTTCTGGTTCCAAGGGCGACATCTTTGGGTGCATTGTTGGGTATTCAACTTCAAGGTAATCACATACAATTTCTTTCTGTAATTTGAAAATTTTCAAAATCAAAATCCCTAAGCATCACAAATATAATTAAAATAAACAGCACAGAATTAATGGGCATCAATATATTACCACTCTTTTAGCACGTGCCATTTTTGTGCTTTTGCTTTCCCTTTCATGTTGTCTATAATCTTGATGTCTTCTCCCTTGAAATCAAAACATACAATGTAGTAGTGCTTGTTTTGTAGTATTGGAATGAACAACATGTCCACTTTCCTAATAGTTTCAAACCCGGTAGTCATCAATGTCGCGGCAATGTTTTCTCTGAAATTTTGTGTGCAGGTCTTTTTGTTCAGTTTTGGTTTGAAATTGTTTTCTCCCTGCACAGAAACCAGCACAATGTGTTATAAACCAGCACCAGCACAATGTGTTATGAACCAGCACAATAATAGCATTTCATATATTAGACTAACCAGCTATTAATAAAACATTAATATTTCAAAACCAGCACAATGTGTAATAATCCAGCACATTTTGTTAAATGTGCTTTTTCTAATCTGTTATTAAAACCAGCACATATTAGAAAACATACAAGCATGTTGCATGGGCAGAAAACTCTTGCCGGTGAACCTTTGCTTCTGTAGACCTCTTCACTGTTTAGTACCAATGACCAAGTTGTTAGGACTTGGACATGTATGTATAAGTTCGGGTGAAGCGACTCCAGAAATACCCTTGAAAGGTTTGTGCTAAATGCTGTCTCAAATATAAACACCCTGCATTGTTGTAATACACATTAGTTTAAATACTTATTTTTATCCAATTAAGATTTTGTTGGTTTTTATACTTACCAGGGGTCGTCAACTGTCGAGAACATCCATTCGGCTATCCTTTCTTCAATTTTTTCAGTTTTTGTTTTTATTTGTACAACTCGCTGCATATATGGTGAACATAAAGGTTCGGCAGGGTGAGTTGTACGTTTGCTTTGTCTTTTTTTCTTCTGGTCTCCGGCGTTTAGGTCTTCACCTATGAATTCTTGTTTTTCACTGTCTTTTTTGGTTTCCTTTTCTGGTGTTTTAAAAACCTCTCCTTGCTGTGCTGGTTGACCAGCAGCCTCATTTCCTTCTTTCTTTGCTGGTTGACCAGCAGTGTCACTTTCTCCCTTTGGTGGTTCATTAGCATCTTCACCTCCTTTCTTTGTTGTTTCCCCATCAGGTTTACCATCTTTAGCCTTTTCTCCACCTGCATCCTTTTCTTCTTCACCACCAACTCCATGATCAGCACCATCTTTTTTGCTGCTTGCTGCTTGTTCTGCCTTTTCTATTTCTTTTATAATCTCTGGCCACATTGAACTGGTGATTCTGAAAGGAGTTGAATCAAATTGTGAGACCACCATTTTTTTTTGTGATTGGGTAAGTTTAACTTCATTCCCTTCTTCCTTTTCATTCCCTCCTTCTGTCTTCTCTCCACTTCCTCCTTTTTTCTTTTCTTCATTCCCTGCTTCTGATTCTTGCTTCTCGAAATTGTACTTTTCACCATATACTACCAATCTTTTTCTCCACTCATCCACAGCATCCACAACCTCCTCACCTCTGTACTTTGTTAAACATTCTGCAATCATTTCGTGTGTTTCTTTGACATGCATGTCCAGCTCTTTTGTTTTGGATTTTATCAGACAAATCCATTCCTGAAAAGATAACCAGCACATTCTTTTTATAAAGTAGCACAAATTGTAAAAGTAGCACATTTTCCATTTTTATTTTTACATACACATGATAAAAGTTTACAATAAAAGTAGCACATTTCAAACTAGCACAGTTTTACAATCCATTTAAACCAGCACACTTTAGCATATAAATCAGCACAATTTCACATTCCAAATTCTAACATTAAACTAACATATACTAGGTATAAACTAGCACAATTTAACATTCCAAACACTAAATGTCATAAAAGTAGCACATTTTTCAACAAATGTCATAAAAGTAGCACATTTTTTCAATAACCATCTAAACCAGCACTTTTTTCAGTAATACTACAGATAAACACAATAAAATAGAAATTACCACTCCACTTGTTGGATTTGTAGGTGGAATTTGTGAGAGTTTTTCCTGGGATTGTGGAATGTCCAAACTTTGTGTAATGTCTAGAGATTCTGGGAAGTCACTAAAGTAATGATTTCTAGCTTCATCAGTTTCCTTTGAGATTTTTTGATATGTGGATAGAGGTTGTTCAGCTGGTGCTTTTTTCTTCATCTTCAGTTTTACCTTCAAATTCTTTCGTTTTTCATTTTCTTCTGTTTCACCAGTTGTTGCTGCTTTCAAACTTGTTTTCTTCTTACTCTTCACCACCTTTTGAGCAGGTGTTTGTGTTGTCAAGGTGAGTTTCTGTGCTGGTTTCCCATCTTTTTCACTTCTCTTTCTTTTATTGCTTTCCACCACCGGACCAAGCTTTTTAATTGTATCATTTTTATGATACATTACAGCTGGTATCATCTTCTGTGTTGGATTTGTTCTTTGGTATGTATCATGAGCATAAACCAACTGATTGATTTACAAGTTAGTTTTTGTTATTATGTTTGATAAAAAACAATAAATATAGATCATTTTTAGATAACTACAACATACCACTAGAAATGTTATCGGTCCGATGTAATGTGCTGCTTTAGATTGGAACCAGCTTGTTGTCTTTCTGTTCAAGCAGTCGATCACGTAGCTGCACCAGTCAACATCCTTAATATCTACATCAGGTTGCAATGTTGTAAGGAATTTCATGTTGACGCTGCCACCGTGTGTGAGCTCTGCCATTATTGAGTTGAACATTACAAGAAAGTTCAGTTGAAATAGCCTTCCACTCTCCTTCTGTTCTTTCACAACATGAATAATATGACGCATTTTTGGCAGTTCATCATCAATTTCAAATTGATTTCTAAACTCTGCAACAACTGGATCACTCATTGATGGTTTAGTCAACTCAACCTTCACTTTACCCATTGGTATGCCAAGAACTTCTTGTACTAGGTTAGGTGTTATCACTACATTATGTGTACCTAGATTCAGTGTGTTGATTGTAGGTTCATAATTGTTAGTGAGCCAGTATCCCAGATTAGTTGGTATATTTGTTATATCAAAGTTCTTCATGCTTTCAAATCCCATGTTATCTACTTCTGCTTTCTGTTCGTCAGATAACACTTGCATGAATTGAGCAAGGTTTTTTGGGCTGTTCCTGATTCTAATTCTTTTTTTCTTATCAAATTCCTTGAAAAGTGTTGATCGTATAGGTTCAAGGTTTGTGGCAACAACTTTTAGTGCTGTTTTTTGTTTCTTTTCCGGTTGTTCGAAGTCACTGTCTGATGAGCCTGCAAGTAATTTCAGAAGAAACATAGTAACCAGCACAAGTTATAAAGTGTACTATATATTAAAAAAACAATAACCAGTACCATTTTGATCATTTAATACATAATAAACCATGATTTTTATAATTCAAAACATCATTGTTACATAAGGTTCAGAAAAACATGATCATAATACATAACAGCATTGATAACATTAGAAAACTAAAACAAACAACATAAACATGATGATCATAGCAGGAGCTGGCTAGATTGCTACTTCCTTCCAAAATTCTTGACTGAGATTATAGGTTTTTCCTCATCTTCTTCATGTTTAGGTTGTAGGATGGGGATCTTTTGTTTTTCATCATCTTCTTCTTTTTTGGGTTGTACAACTGAGATTTCAGGTTTCTCATCAATCTCTTCTTTTATGGGATCTGAAGGTTCACCACCAGAAGTAGGATGATTGGTATAGCTTGGCCCCCAGATTGCTACTTCATTCCAAAATTTCGGACTCATATAATATTCCTTTTTTGTTGGTCTTACAACTTTGAGTGGAATGGGATGCAAAGGTTCATTATCAAAAGTAGGGATTGGTTCTCCTGGTTGTACAATTTGTAGTGGTTTGGGATTGTACAGCTCTGTTTTCACACACAAAAAAGCTACTGAAACTTATATTACTTATCTCCTGAATTTAAAAGTAGCACAGTCGGTAAACCAGCACAGATTTGGAACCCAAAAAACCACTTGTGCTAGTTTCTTCTAAAACACTAAAGTAGCACAGACGGTAAACCAACGTTATTATCTAGAGTGCTAATTTCTAATAACTGAAGATTCAACTATTAATTATGAAGAAATATCAAGAATCTACCTCGATAGATCTCCATGTGCAGCTAGCCAAGGCTCCACTAAAGAAGCCCCAAACGCATCCACAACATGCCCTTGAATATCCGCCTTTCTTGACTCAACCTTCTTCCCCAACGACTTCCCACACTCCGCCCAATTCGCTTGCTTCGCCAACCAATGCATCACTTTCACCCCATCCTCAAACGCAGGAGGACACCGATCCTCAGGCGCCAACCTATACCCAACTGCCACCACAGTCACATACTCACATCACACACTTTCGCAATCCTCCAACAAAACACATCATTCGCTGCCACGGTAATCAACACTTTAAACTACGAACTATTAAAGGATCTAACATATTTCGAGTAGAAATATATAGAATAAATACATCAAATTTGCATCAAAACCAACTGTAATCAGCAGAATATATACAAATTAAAGACCGAACTAATTTGATAATGAATAATCAAGCTACAAATCTGAAACTGTATCATCACTCAGCTAAGTTTACCTTGTAATCAATGTATTATCAGCACCTAAATGGCAAAGCTTGCTCAATCACCTGCACATAAACATTATAACGGTATGAAGATAATTATCGGCAAGACCATTGTGTCTTAGCTTTAAAGCCATCAATATAGGCAGTTAAATTTATCGAGTGATGTTTAGCTTTTCCGCCACAAACCAACCGTCATTCTTGTCAATACCCCATAAACAAAACAGCATATTTTGAAAATATAATATAGGCAGATGATTGGTTTTTTGAACGACAAATGTTAATCTTACTCTACTTTACACTAATAATCCTAAAACAAATCCATTTGCCCAAGTTTAAACACGGGACCTCCCAGCCGGGCTAACCCACAATATTGGTTAAATGTAACACTGTTGCTTAACATACCACCCCCATTTGATGATTATTTTAACTTTATAAGACTGTATAAGCTAACATATACACCTGTTTGACCTCCTAAACACCTAATTAAGGACATGTTTCGCTTTTAAACGACCGATTAAGGACCTGTTCAACTTTTTAAATACTCTTTTAAGGATTGTTCAACTTTTTAAACCCTCGTTTGACGGGTAGGGGGAGTACATTTAGTACAACCCTTGGTATTTGTACTAATGTTACACCGAATCTCACCTGAACCGACACAATTTGACTCATACTAAAAAATACTTACTTTAAAATGTAAATTTAGTTAGTGAATTACTCGTTGACTATTATTGACTCGATTTATTTACCCTGTAAATTAACCCAAAATGACCTATGAGCATTGGATCTCGAAAGGTGGATCCGTGAAGTCACCTCTAAAGATGGCATCGACGGTGATCTTGTTGGCAGCCTCAGTGGTATGGACTCCATCCCAACTCGCATAGTTTTCGGGATCATCACAAGCTAATGCGGTCAGATTTTGACCGTTTATAAACTTGGTGTTCCCGCAAAACACTTGTGGATTAAAATTATAGCGACCACCTCCATTTCCGCAGCATGCTACTGTGCCATACTTCAAACCAGCATTGAAGTAAAAAAATATATATATAAGAATCCATACCATGAAATTGTTCGAAACTTTAGCACCAATTTATGAAAGCAACGTTCAAAAGTACCAAGTTTTGTCATTTAAGGTATGCGTACTGACTACTAATGCTAGACCCAAGCTGACCCGACACAACTCGTACTAAAATACTTATTTTGAAATGTTACCCAACCCGTTTGACTGTCCCATTTGTAGAGAAATGGTCGTACCATGAGACGTGGGATGTTGAAAAATCTCCAACAACGCTTTATGAGAATCAACGTAAATGACTTTGGCATCTGAGAGTTGATGCCCCGTTTGGTTAAGGGCATCATGTAGCATATTGGTGTATTCAACTACAGCATTATTGTATGAGATCAAACACCCGAATTCATCAATATCCTTGTCGCCATGAGGGAGTTCAACCAAAAATGAAGGGTAACATCCAATGGGTGCTAAATTAAGGACAAAAAATGCACGATCTCCTAAGGCGTACAAATCCTGCATAAAAATCATTTGTAAAGTGTTTTTATAACATAACTACCATAACCTTATAAAAGCAATGAATTTGAAAATATACTTAATAATTTTCCCTTAATATACCCCCCCCCCCCCAAACCAAAAAAAAAGGATAAAACCTGACTATACAATTATTAAACCAACACCTGCACATGAAAACAATGAAGGGTAAAATGGGAACAAAAAGATCCATACCCACAAGCATAACAGAGTGTAGCAACACCACCGACCTTCATTGGCCACCCTCTCTTCCATTGAGCAGTAGTTGTAGCCCCACACAATTCATTCATGCAAATCTTCACCGGCAACGACGACATTTCACCCCCAAATCTCTCTAATCAAACCCCTACACATGCAATCAAAAAACCCCTAATCAAAACCCTAACAAAAATCCCCAACTTCCTTCACAGTTACCAGATCACAACCCAACAAAATTCTAACTTTAAACAACACAAATCGAAGTATAGTTTACAAAACAGAGAAAAAATTAAAAAGATTAAAAACACGAGTTATATACCTTGTCGAGGTTAAGCGCCAGATTCTGAATCCTTTGTTTAAAACACCCTCAGCCCGAATCTCGGCTTTGTTGCAACTGAAAAACAAAAAAAAAATCACGATTGAAATCAAAATCAATGAAAAGGAGATAGGGTTTGTGAGAGCGATGGTTGGTAGAGAGAGACAGTGGTATGAATGGCAGAATAATTTGTCCTCACGTGAAAGAAAGATGTAGAAGGGTCTCTAACATTGACACATAGGATTTTGTTGGTGTGGATAGTCTAATTTTTTGCCAAGTGTCCACATGGTTAGTTATTTATTAGAGGAGATAGATTCTGGTTCTCCAAGTGAAAACAATACGTGGGTAGAGTTTGACGATCAAGATGTTTGGTTTGGCATCCTCAATCATAAAAAAAAAAAATAACAAGGAATCTCGCTTACACCTAATTTCTATTTTTTTGGCTTATATTTGTTCCAAGACTTTAGACTCTGGTTTTGTGTTTATTTTATCTTTTTTACTGTGTATGGTTGGTTAATTTCGTTGTTTACATATATGTAAATCATCTATATGCGTATGTGTAACAGTTCTCTATATGTGTAATCTAAATTTATATCTGTAATCTACTTACTTACATATGAATAAGCAATATACTCTACATGTGTGTGAGCTATTTATTTTTAATTACACATGAATGTGTAAATTACATATTTACGTATATGTAAATATCCAATTTACATATGTGTCAATATATAGTTTCATGTAGATATATGTAATAACTTATGTTCAACACATGTGTAAATAAAACATTTACACATATGCACCTTCAACACAATTCTTCACAAACACTAAAACATTTACAATATTTATAAAACGACCCACTACATGACAATTTGCAAAAAAAATTTGGCTTTTCTGAACACACATTAGAACACAAAAATAACAAGTATTAAATAATCAATTTAAACCCAATATCCTATGATTAATGATTCAAAGAAAGTGGAAATCAGAAAGTGATAATCGGAAGTTTTTTTTTGCTGATAGCCTGCTATCATTAAAAACTAAATATGGTGTATTTATAAATACTCTCTCTGCAAATAAACAAATCCAATTGCAATGTGAAATCTATGAAATCTAAGAAAGAAGATGATTGTAGGAAGTAAGCGATAAAAAAGGATATATTATAGTTTTTTTTCAATTAAAAGTAATGCTTGTTTACTATAATGCCCTTAAACCATTTAAAACTGCCTATTTAGTTTGCCTTTAATTACAATTATGCCCTGATATATTTTCAACCATTGATTAATGGATCAATGGTTCTAAAGAGTTCTCAAGAGTTCTGCATAAAATGAGAGTCCTGCATTGAACCCAACCCTATATATATATATATATATTCCTATACACAAATGAACATGAACATACAAACGAACACAAACGAACATAAACGAACACGTTACCGAACGTTCACGAACACAAATGAACAAACACGGTCTTTGTTCATGTTCGTTCATTTAACTAAACGAACGAATTTTTTTGTTCGTGTTCGTTCATTTATTAAATGAACGAACACAAACGAACTTCCCGCCGAACGGTTCATGAACTGTTCGCTGAAAGTTCAGTTCGTTTGCAGCCCTAACTCTACATGTTGAATCCGCTCCGCCGCATCCAAATAGTCCTTCAAGCAAATACACATTTCAACCGACTCGGGACTAAGCTTCGTCCTCCTTAATGAAATGACTCGGACACTAAAAGAAAAGGCGGACTCCGAAGCTACCATGGAAGCTTGGACACTTAGTAGATCACGGGCCATTGCGGCTAGAACCGGAAACTGGGGTTCCTTTTCTTTCCACCAAGCCAAAATGTCGAAATTATCAAATTCTTCTTCGGAAGTGACGAATGCTAAAAAATCCGATGCAATATATCTCCTGAACTCGCTACTTGGGGTGTTACCACGAGCTCGCTACTCGTTGTGTGACCGCGGCGGTGTTGTTGGATGCATTATCAAAAGAGATAGCAAACAACTTGTCACCAAAGTTATAACCATCGATTACTTCTTTTAAAAGTTGAAACAAATTGTTTGCGGTATGTGGATAAGGAAATAACTCAAAAGCAATCGTACGCTTTTGCATTTGCCACGTAGAGGGATCTATCCAATGCGCGGTAACACAAAGGTACGATTCGGGTAACCCATGAGGTGCCGACCAAACATCGCACGTCAAATTCACACCGGTTTATAAACTTTGAAAAGTCGAAAACAATTGTTGTTTTGCTTGTTTCCACGCTTTTAGACAATCACGTCGAAGAGTAGTGCGGCTTACTTGGTTATAACGTGGTTGTAGAACTCTTTGGATGAGACGGGTCAATCTTTGGTTGTCAAAGAATTGAAATGGCAAACCTTGTTGAATCACGAAATTTCCGAATCCTTCGCGAACCGACTCAACGTCATAATGCCAAATTTTCACGTCGGTTGACAATGGTGGTTGACCTTGGTTCGAATCATTCCTCAAAACTTTGCAATACGTTGACAGGTGTTTTTTCAACGTCGTGTTCTTATCAGACTTCAACATAGCTCCACAATGAACGCATCGAGCTTTGTTTGGTCCAAACGACATTTTACATAACTCGTAATGAACCCAAACTTCTTGGTTTCGAGTTGTAGGAATAACCTCCACGATGCTTGCTTTGGTAGCCGTAGAACCCACGCCAACGGAAGACGTAGCACTTTACGAAGCCATTTTTAGAGTGGGGTTTTGTTGATTTTCAGTGTAAAATTGAGTTGTGTTTTCTGGTTGTTTTGTTTGTTGGTTCAAGTTCTTGCTGGATGTTTGGTTTAACTTTCAAAAAAACCCAAACATAGAAACAATAATATTACCGTTTTCTTTTTAGTTGTTGTGCATATTAATTCTGCAGTAAATACTCTTCAACCACAACATTAAATGTCTTCAAAGACTTGGTGTATAGTAACAATTCTACAGTAAATAATCTCCAAGCACAACATTAAATAATCTCCAACCACAACATTAAATAATCTCCAACCATAATTAGGTGTGTGTAATTTATGGCACATTTCGGTTGACAGAAGCCACTTGCTATGCATTTTGCATGTCAACTAATCAAATTAATAAAATTGTGTTATGTGCCAAAGATGCATCTAATTAAAACTAGAAGTAACTATATAATCGGGTATAAAAAAACCCGGTTCCGGGTATTTATAAAACCCGGTTCCTGGTATTTATAAAAACCGGTTCCGGGTATTTATAAAAACCGGGTTTCGGGTATAAACCAGGTATAAAAAACCCGGTTCCGGGTTTGGGTTTTAGATCAAATATGAATACCCGGTCCCTACCCTATGGGTAGGGTCGGGTTCGGGTATAGAAAACCCGGTTTTTATAATACCCGGTTCCGGGTTCGGGTTTTTTGTGCACCACTAACACTATCTTAGCACTCTGGTTTTTTTATATCTGAAAATTTGATATCCGGAAATTTTGGATATGTTATAAATATATTATATTATGTGGTTATCAATTCCTTAAATAGATTAGCTTGTTCTCCAAGACTTCATCTCCTATATATATTCATTGTATTCCTTTGTAAAAGACACCTCAATTAATAACATCAATCTCTTTCTCTTTATTATTCTCTCTTATTCTTTTGCTAATAGGCTAGTTTCACAACACGTTATCAGTACGAAGTGCTCTCTCCAAAAACCCTATATTCGCTTCCATGTTATCCCACACCCCAAAACCTATTATTGTTACATGCGTTGTAAAGTTGTGATAGGCATCGATGATCAAGAAATTTTAACATTGCAGTTGACACTAAGCCGTCGTGCAAATCAAAAGCTGAGACAGCCGATACCAGCATACCACCGTCACACCAAGGTAATCCTAATTTGTTTTGAACTTTAATCATAATATATATTTTAATTGAATTTTGTTGGGTTTTGGGTGTTAAACTCGGACGGTCTTGATTTGAATTGGGATGGTTACGGCATAAAATTTATCTTCAAACCATTTTTTTTATTAACACCAACTGAGTTTTCTGACGTGTTTTAAGTTTTAACCTTGACATGTATGATTAACATGGTTTATTCTATTAACACATAACTAAAATATACATGGAGGTCGGTGTTGGAGGATAACTAACTAGTTTGAATTAGTCAAAGATAAGATGTATGTATATTTTATTAGAGTTTTCAACTTTTCTTATAAATGTCTTTATAATAATAAGAAAATTTTATACACATCCATTCAAATAAGATTTACCAGTTTTTCATTTAAATAAACTTTGATATACGTTCCCAAAATATATTTAGAATTTAAATTGGTGATTTAAATTCATTGCTAATGTTGTTTATCAATTAGCTTACCGTAAAACATGAATAGAATTTTACATAGTCAAGTTCATTCATAAACATATCAGTATTCATATAAATGGATTCAAAAGTGATTATTTTCGTAAATTATTTCTTATACCCTAGTTTAAAAGAAAAACCCATGCATCTATTATATAGTTGATTTCATATTCATATTGATATATAAAAATTAGTTCGTATTTTTTATTGTAATAATATGTGGGATGAAGAATTAACAATTATATATTTTATAAATCTTTTAAAAAGTTAAATTTATTGTGTGATAACAGTAATATATACTTTCCAAATATTAAATGGTTTATATTATAATTATCATCATGCTTAAAATTTAGAGGGTTCTGTAAGTCGCAACTTCTATGTGTTAACGAAAATTTTGAAACTTTAATATTTCAAATATGTATTTGATTATCTAAATTCTGTAGATATTGTTACCAAGGAATCTTACAAGTGAATTATATTTTTAAAATCCAATATTAAACTAGGGATGTTACGGGTAAATTATTGGGAATGTTGGTTTTGTTTTAAGAACTAGAACCTTGTATTCCGAGCAAAATTTAATGCTTTAAATTATGTGTTAAACATAATAAAAAGTTCATGAAAACCAATGATGAACGAGTTTGTTTTAAGGCTATGGGATTAGATATTTGTTTTTCAAGTTTTCTCTTTTAGTTACCACTTGCATCTGTTGTTGGATATCGTCATTCTAAAGGGAAATCAAACGAAAAAGTTTTCATAAAGTTTTATTATACCTTATTTATGGTAACATATTATAATATCATGTATTATATATTATGTATTGTATATTTTTGAATTTGTGTATACTATAATGTATTTCCGCATGCTATTATTTGTTTAAATTGTTAGCATTGAATAAAGCAACAAAACCAAAGTTGTGGTTTATTATATCTCTCATGAAAGAGTATAGATATGTTTATATATGACACCTGAAGTACCACACTCTTCGAATCACATTATCAATTTATAAACGATCGTAAGATGTTAGACTGATAAATGTTATTAGATTCGAACATTTATTTACTTCTCAATTGGTGTATTGTAAAGAGAAGATTATTTATGAGGAAAATGTTGATAAAAAATTTGTCGTTTGTCACATCGTGATATACTCATGAAGTAGCAGTATCATTAGAGAGTATATGAAAAGTTTAAAATGATTTTACATTTGTGTGACTAATGAATAAAAGCCATAAAGCTTGTTTCGGCTCAACTACATTCTCTGAAGCGAATGTGATTTTATATTGTATGGTATGGTGTAAAGGTAACGATCATAGAGAGAATATTATGACGATGAGATCGACCATGAGAATCGTAATAATGTTAATAATGATATCGACCACTAGAAGTGGCAAATTAAGGGAGTAGTTACATGAAAATAAAATGTGAGAAGCATGAAAATGATAACATGATATTTTGAAAGATAAGACATTGTTCTCTTGTATATTATGTCATGTATTGGCATAAGTGCAACTAGTACATAGACGATCATAAACTAGAAGTTTATGGATCATAATTATTTAATTAGTTGGCATGACCAGTTAGACCACGCTGAGTCAATGATGATGTGAAACATAATGAAGAACTGCTAGATTCTTCAAGTTAATAATTAATATGTAATGTTTGCTCTCAAGAGAATTTATATATTTTCCAAATCAAGAAGGGTGTGTAACCCTAAATATTTTGGAAGTGACTAAAAGATATGCATATCCTAACATGCTACCATTTAGTGTTTTAAATCGATGCATCGTCTAAATGGTTATCAAATCCACAACCTGAAGTTTGTGTGATTGTGGCTTAGCTAATGTGATAGCAAGCATCTTAATCCATATTAGTATATTTATTTGGTAATAATGAATTTGATTCCCAAGTTATTAATGATCATTGGAATAAGTGTTACTGTTGAGATGATGACTAAACGTCTATTATTGATTACAAAGTCAATGATCATGAGAGGAACAAAAGTTCATTTAGGGTACATGTAATTTTACATATAGTACCATTAATTCACATCAACCCAATAAGTTATAGTTCTCCCCATACAATTGGTTTTGGCCAGGAACCAAAGATGTCTCATCAAAGATTTTGGTTGTGCGACATATATTGAAACTCATCCACCACACCGCACAAAGATGAGACTTCTAAAAAGTTTGAGAATATGTTGGGTATAAATAATCGTCTTTGATTGAATACTTAAAGCCATTAGTGAGAAATTTATTTATGGCTCATTGGTTTTTCACTTTAGTGAATGAATGTTCCCAACATTAGGGGGAGATAATAAGCAGTAGGAAAGTGAAAAGTGGAATGAATTATCATGTCATCTTGATCCTTAGACTATAAACGGTGAACCAGAAGTTCAAATGATAATTCATTTACCAATATTAAAGAACAAATTACCAGACAAGTTCACTGACCTAAATAGAGTGACTAAGTAAGTCACATAATCAACCGCTTATGCTCTAGTTATATTTGTGTCCCAAGAGGACAACCACATAGTTTGTAATAAGTCTATTTGTAACAACCCTCGGTAAAACCAACACCCTCATAAATATTATGACACTCTAGTATATTGTAAAATGTCCCCATATGTCTTATGTTACACCCCGTATGTGAAAACCGAGCCCGAAACATTTTATAGCATATAAAATAAATCAAAAACATGAAATATTAAGCTGAGGCGGGCCGCGTAGGACCTCACCTCAAGCTTACGCGGGCCGTATCAGGGTTTAAAACTTGATATCGTTGATTTAGTTAGTTAAAGCGGGCCGCGTAAGACCCCGTTTAAGTTGACGCGGGCCGCGAGTGTTCCAAATGGTGGCACATCCCTGAGCTGACACGTGTCGACATCGTGGCGAAGCTAGGTAGTGATCCGGATCAGCTATACTTTGACCGTGTGTTGACGCGGGCCGCGTAAGGCTTAGCCTTACCTTACGCGGGCCGCCTGAGAGTCGGGTTTTGCAACTATAAATAGAACGCATCAGTTTTCGTTTTTCGTCGCTCATTCTCATTTCTCAAACTCGAATTTCTGTAGAAGAGGCATAATATTTGGGTATTATACCCTTAATTAGCGAGGTTCTGCTCTGTTGTAAGTATTATAACCCCAGTTTCGTAATAGTTACGCTGCCCTATTGATTTAGGGTTCCGTAATAACTGTCGTGGTTCTGCCCGACGTAGTTATTGGAATGCCGTCTCGGGGAGGGTATCATTAATAATTTCAAAGGGTTATGATACTAATCAATGTACATTTGTATAAATTATAGATTATATCCAGGAAACCCTTACAAGAAGCCTAAGATATCAATGTGAGTTTATCCTCTTTTTGCTAAACTTTTTGGTAATGTTTTACCAAACCTTAAATGTTTTACTATGAAATTTAGCAGTGATTGAGTCTTTGTAGTTCTTCAATTACTGCCGGTATGTTGGGGTTTTGTATACAAAATGTACTACACTGTGAGTAGTAAGTCGAGGATGACAATACGTTACCATTGGACAATGAGTTAGCCAATGGGTAATATGACCCACAAGTCAGGATTGACAGTACTAATGGAGTAATTGTGTAGACATAAACAATGTGATAGCTCTCAATACTGTTCACTGTGACTTTTTATTGAAACTTGATTAAACTGGGATTCACTCACCAGTACTTCCGACTGACAAATGTTTTTAAAACACGTTTCAGGTAACCCAATGTGACAGCCAATTATTAAAAAGCCAGCTGGAGAGCACTGAAGGCTTGGGAAAATGTGGCTATAAAAGTTACCAAATAAACAATGTTTTAAAATTCAATAAAATAGGGTTTATCCATATAAATGTATTGTACTAAGAAACTTGGGTTTTACCCATGTGATTATTAATATTAAATGAGGTGGTTTTACTCTGATAAATATTTCCTAACTACGGTCCTGATGTAAATTCCGCTGCAATATTAAATAAACCTGATACCACCGAAACTCTGTGATCGCGTCCGCCCGTTCCCAGGGATCAGGGATCGGGGGTTGCGACAGAAGGTGGTATCAGAGCCTAGCCACTGGTCTGAGCCAAAGAAGTGTTTTGCTGACACTTAAATTCTATATTTTGTGTTAGGAAATAAATTACGGAAATACGTGTATAACTGTAATTATGTGTTATGTGTTATTTGACTATTTGTTAGTTTTCAGTATGAGTGATCAAGGACCATCAGACGTGAATCGTCAGTTATCTGATTCACCTAGGAGTGAGGGTACATCATCACAGCCTGCCCTTTCAGGGTATTCTGCTGATCAGGAGGAAGGAATATTTGCCTTTAGAACTCAATCTGAAGAACCATTTCCTAATAAGAAACGAGGATGGTTCAGTAAAGAAGCTTTTGCTCGTAGGAAGAGAATGCGAAAATTGCAACAGCAAAGGGCTTTAGCAGCTATTAAGCGAGAGACAGATGCCCATACTCAAGATATGCTAAATAGAAGCCTAGCTAATTTCCATATCCTTGCTACAACTGCCGCTGACCCAAGTCTGGAACAACTAGTAGCCCCACAACCACAAAACCCAGAACAACCCATGGAGATAGAAAATCAGGAAAACCAAGTGGAGATGCACGACTTTAACCCAGAAGAAATCCCTAGGGTACCTGCACCAAACCCCCTAGACCCGAATTACGACCCCTGGTGGGACGATAATAGGGACTTTGTGCAACGTTACCCTATCCAGGATTATCCACCCATACAGAACATAGAAGTCTACCCAGGTATGGACCCTTTAGATCCCTATTACCAAGATGATTATATTAGGGATATATTAGAGGATCCTTACCAATTTCATGAACTGTCACCCCCATATCAGGAAAACGCACCCCATATTCCAAACCCAGTCCGAGAACCTGCACCCTCAATGAGTGCCGAAAACGTTCAAGAACTTAGGACTTTTGGGGAGGAAATTTTGGAGAGCAGTGAGAGAATGCGTCAGGTGGGAGAGCGTCTCGTATGGAAATACGATGAGTGCAATATGGATTTTTGGATAAATCCATATCCGTGAATGTGTGAATGGAGGAAATGGTAGTAGTAATAATAATAATAATAATAATAATAATAATAAAATATATGTGTGTACGGAGGCATATTACTATGATTCTATTTCTGTTGGTATTGTAATTTCATTTCAGTACTAGTGTGTAATAGACGCATAAGTATATGAAAAGAGTATAGTAGCAATGATCTACGTTTTTGGCTAGATTGTGTGTCATGTGATGAACTATATTAGATATAAATTATGATATTGATATGGGATAAATGTTTAAAATTCAGATGGCCGACGAAGGAAATCAAGAAAATCTGAATAACGATAACCAGAGTAACATTAACGTGGTTAATGAAAATCCGAGCATCAATAACAATGGAAATCAAGTGGATAATAGTGCTATCCAACATATAGTGGCATAGGGAATTATAGATGCAATGCCATTTATTCTTCAAACTGTTAAGGATGCTGATAATAAAAGTAAGCATAGCAGTAAGCGACCTGTTGAACCAGAAAACAGTGTGAACAATGGACCTATACTTTAATTGCCTATTCCCAAAAGAAGAAGAACCATGCCTTATGGTTGTTCTTATAAAGAATTTTGGTCTTGTAAACCAATGGAATTCTCGGGCAACGAAGGGGCCATTGCTACCTTACGCTGGATAGAAAAGACTGAGGCAGTTTTAAGGATAAGCAAGTGTGCTGAAGAAGATAAAATACTGTTTGCTTCTAATTTGTTTAAGAATGCAGCATTAGAATGGTGAAACACTATCCTCCAAACAAGAGGAAGTAATCAAACCTACAATATGGAATGGGAAGAATTTAAAAACAAAGTAGAAAGGAAATTCTGCCCACCCAATGAGAAGGAACAGATAGCAAACAAATTCCTAAATCTTAGGATGACTGGTGTAGATAGTAAGGGGTACACTAAAATATTCTTTGAATATGCTATAATAGTGCCAACTCTTGCTTCACCAGAACCAGTATTAATCTCTCGTTATATTTGGGGATTAATTGGGGAGATTAGACACATAGTCAAGGCAGCTAGACCTCAAACCATAGAAGAAGCTGTAGAATTAACAAATACCTTGACTGATGAATTAGTCCGTACTAGAGAAGAGGATCAAAGGGGAAATTTAACTCAAAGGCTTACACAAGAATTCCGTTATGGAAATTACAATCGTAGGAATATGGGTTCTACCTCTGCAACATACTGCAAGGTCTGCAAGAAAAATCATTCGGGAAAATGCCCCATTCTCTGCAATTATTGCAAGATGCCAGGGCACAAGGAAGAAAATTGTAGAAAGAAATCCAGTAATGGATTGTGCTACAACTGTGGAGAAAAAGGTCATTTCAGGCCAAACTGTCCGAAATTGACCCCAGCTGCAGACAACAAGAGTACTAAAAATGCTAGAGCATTTGTTCTGACTGAAGAAGAAGCCCAGATGATCCCAGACGTTATAGATGGTACGTTTTTAGTTAATGATATATTTGCTAAAGTATTATTTGACTCTGGTGCGAACCAAAGTTTTATTAATACTTCGTTTTGCAAAATTCTAAATCAGTCATTAACTAAACTACCACAAGAATGTCTAGTAGAAACAGGTAATGGAGAAACTGTTAGGATTTCTGAAATCTTGCAGGGAGCAAGCATAGAAATTTTAAATCAGAAATTTATAGCAAATCTGTATCCCATGAATCTGGCAGGATTCGATGTTGTTTTAGGAATGGATTGGTTAATAGCCAATAAAGCCAATATTGTATGTGATCAAAAGTCAATTCAAGTAAATTCACCAAAAGGTAAAACGATCACAATTAAAGGAGATAAGCCTTCTAGGTCCACTAAGCTCATCTCTGTGATGAAAACTGCAAGTTGTATAAGAAAAGGTTCTATAGTGTATTTGATTTCTATAATCACTAACACTAAAGGAAAAGAACTAAAAGATATTCCAGTAGTGTCACAGTTTTCAGATATCTTTCCAGAAGAATTACCAGGACTACCTCCATACAGAGAAGTTGAATTCAGAATTCATCTGCTACCAGGAACATCACCAATTGCCAAAGCACCTTACCGTTTGGCACCCGCAGAAATGAAAGAATTAAAGAAACAATTAGATGAATTGTTAGAAAAAGGATTTATTCAGCCAAGTTCGTCGCCATGGGGAGCGCCGATACTGTTTGTTAAAAAGAAGGACGGATCAATGCGTATATGCATTGATTACCGTGAATTAAACAAGGTTATGATTAAGAATCGGTACCCATTACCGAGAATCGATGATCTGTTTGATCAACTGCAAGGAGCTCGATTTTTCTCTAAAATCGATTTAAGGTCAGGATATCATCAATTAAAGGTACAGGAAGAGGACATTCCTAAAACCGCATTCAGAACGAGGTATGGCCATTATGAATTTACTGTCATGCCATTTGGTTTAACCAATGCCCCAGCTGCATTTATGGACATGATGAACCGAATATGTAAACCATATTTGGATAAATTCATAATTGTTTTCATAGATGATATTCTAATTTACTCTAAGAGTAAAGAGGATCATGCAAAACATTTGCACGCACTTTTAAGTCTGTTAAGAAAGGAAAAACTTTATGCTAAGTTTTCTAAGTGCGAATTTTGGTTAGAACATGTGCAATTCCTTGGACACCTAGTCAATCATGAAGGAATTCATGTAGATCCAACAAAGATTGAAGCAATTACTAAATGGAAAACCCCTGAATCACCAACCGAGGTTAGAAGTTTCTTAGGATTGGCTGGTTATTATAGAAGATTTATTCAAGATTTCTCTAGAATAGCCATTCCCTTAACTAAGTTAACCTGTAAATTTGTTAAGTTTGAATGGGGATTAAAACAAGAAGAAGCCTTTAGAATTCTTAAGCAAAGATTGACCCATACACCCATACTAGCATTACCAGAAGGAGCTGAAGACTTTGTAGTCTATTGTGATGCTTCTAAATTAGGTTATGGATGTGTATTGATGCAACGCCAAAAGGTTATAGCTTATGCATCTAGACAACTTAAAAATGATGAAGAGAATTATTCAACTCATGATTTAGAGTTAGGAGCTATAATTTTTGCTCTTAAGATTTGGAGACATTACCTTTATGGTAGTAAGTTTACCATATTCACTGATCATAAAAGTTTAAGGTATATCTTCAGGCAAAAGGAATTGAATATGAGACAAAGACGCTGGATGGAGATGCTCAGTGATTATGATTGTGATATCCAGTATCATGAAGGAAAAGCAAATGTAGTGGCAGATGCTTTAAGTCGAAAGTATCATGAAAAGCCAAAAAGGGTACGTTCTCTTAAATTAAATCTACAAGTAGATTTAAATGAGCAAATAAGAGAAGCACAAGAATCAGTAATCAAGGATGATTCTGAAAAATTAAAAGGTATGTTAAAGGAATTAAAACCAGGAACAGATGGAATTTGGAGATTCCATGAAAAGAGAATGTGGATACCTAAATTAGGAAACCTACGTCATCGTATACTAGAAGAAGCCCATAAATCTAAGTATACAATGCATCCAGGAAGTGATAAAATGTACCAGGATTTAAGGAAAAATTTCTGGTGGATAGGAATGAAGAAAGACATAGCAGTCTATGTTTCTAAATGTTTAACTTGTTCACAAGTTAAAGCTGAACACCAGAAACCCTCAGGTTTATTACAACAATTAGAAATGCCAGTGTGGAAATGGGAATTGATAACAATGGATTTTGTTACTAAATTACCCAAAACTAGGAAAGGAAATGATACAATCTGGGTGATTGTAGATAGACTAACTAAGTCAGCTCATTTCTTACCAATGAAGGAAACAATTAGTATGGAACAATTATCTAAATTGTATGTAAATGAAATTGTTTCTTTACATGGTATTCCTTTATCAATTGTTTCTGATAGGGATAGTCGATTTACCTCTCATTTTTGGTCAAGTTTCCAAAAGGCAATGGGAACCAAGTTAAAATTGAGCACAGCTTATCATCCTCAAACGGATGGACAAAGCGAAAGGACAATCCAGACAATGGAGGACATGCTTAGAGCTTGTGTAATTGATTTCGGAGGTAATTGGGACGATCACTTACCTTTAATATAATTTTCTTATAATAATAGTTACCACACAAGTATAAATGATGCACCATTCGAAGCACTTTATGGACGAAAGTGTCGAACCCCACTCTGTTGGGCAGAAATTGGGGAAAAGCAACTATCTGGACCTGAGATAGTGCAAGAAACAACCGATAAGATTATTCAAGTCAAGGAACGACTGAAAGCAGCACGTGATCGACAAAAGAGTTATGCTAATAACCGACGCAAGCCATTAGAATTTCGAATAAGAGATAAAGTATTGTTGAAAGTCTCTCCTTGGAAAGGAGTAGTAAGATTCATCAAACGAGGGAAGTTAAGTCCCAGGTATGTTGGACCTTTTAAGATTATTAGAAGAATAGGACCTGTAGCCTATCAACTACAACTGCCAGAGGAAATGGCAGGTATACATGATGTATTTCATGTATCAAATCTTAAAAAGTGTTTAGCTGATGAATCACTGATAGTACCTCTTAAGGATATAGAGGTAAATGAACAACTCAAGTTTGTAGAAAGACCTCTACAGATTGAAGACAGGAAAGTCAAGAACCTCAAGCATAAAAGACTAGTGCTAGTCAAAGTAAAGTGGGACTCCAAAAGAGGACCAGAGTACACATGGGAGCTTGAATCAGAAATGCAAAAGAAATATCCGCAATTGTTTCAATAGATCTCGAGGACGAGCTCTAAATAAGGTGGGGAGAATGTAACAACCCTCGGTAAAACCAACACCCTAAATATTATGACACTCTAGTATATTGTAAAATGTCCCCATATGTCTTATGTTACACCCCGTATGTGAAAACCGAGCCCGAAACATTTTATAGCATATAAAATAAATAAAAAACATGAAATATTAAGCTGAGGTGGGCCGCATAGGACCTCACCTCAAGCTTACGCGGGCCGTATCAGGGTTTAAAACTTGATATCGTTGATTTAGTTAGTTAAAGCGGGCCGCGTAAGACCCCGTTTAAGTTGATGCGGGCCGCGAGTGTTCCAAATGGTGGCACATCCCTGAGCTGACACGTGTCGACATCGTGGCGAAGCTAGGTAGTGATCCGGATCAGCTATACTTTGACCATGTGTTGACGCGGGCCGCGTAAGGCTTAGCCTTACCTTACGCGGGCAGCCTGAGAGTCGGGTTTTGCAACTATAAATAGAACGCATCAGTTTTCTTTTTCGTCGCTCATTTGTAACATCCTTAAATTTATACTTGAATTAATTACTAATTTATACCAAAAGATGATATCTTAACATAAGTTTCAAAATGTATCATATACCTTAGTCATCTAATGACTAGGTTAGAACATACAAAAACTTTTGTTTTTAAATTTCTTTACAGTCCTATTACAAACATTTAATAAGTTTAACACATAGCGGAAGCTTCAAAATTCGTGTTCGGTTCTTCAACATAGCTTGTCCATCATCCGTAAGATCCACTTAATCACCTAGGGTCAAAACCATTAAGAACATTAGTTTTGACTTCATTACATAGGACATAGCATATGATTAAAACATCAATTTAAAATAAAAAAAAAAAAAATTTTCCTGTTCCACCGTAAATTACGGCATTACCGTAATTTACGGTGAGTCTTAAGACTTCTTGGTGCGCCGTAAATCAGGAGCCTTGCACCGTAAACAATTCCCATTCACCGTAAATTACGGTACTACCGTAATTTACGGTAGTACCTGGGATTCCATGTTTTACTTTGTTTAGACTTTACATCAAGACCCCAATCCTGGAAATTCAGTTTTCTTCTATGATACTAACAATAAAAAAAAATCTTGTAATTCTGATATGTTATGTAAGAACCAAATCAACAATCAACCTAACCTAATCAAGAACACTAGTCATGTCTTGCTTAATTATTCGACCCGTTCGGCTTGTCTATGGAATTTCTTCCTTTTTGACAACTACCAACGAGTTCAATCCATCTTTCGACCGAATATTCAATATAGCAATATCATAGCTTTAATTCATAACAACTTGTATCTTATAATTCGATTTAACCAAATACATTAATCAAATTTTTACTTAATGTAACGGGTCAAGTTACATACCTTCAAAGTTTGCCCTTTAAACGTGGTTCGCCACCCGTTTGTCCGCTTGGCGTTCCTGCGTCCGTTCCTATAGAGTCCATTTATGATGCGTTTTAGAACTCTCTTTAAATCATAATTCGCATAACACACCAAAACATTATGATTATGCGTTTAAGCTCCGAATTTCAGTTTTAAAGCCTTCATAGAGGCATTTCAACAAACACTTCATAGGCAGATTTTTACATGATTAAACATCACATCTTTAGTTTATTCATTTAACCCTATTTTCATATAAATCAACCAATTTACATGAATGTTAGCTTCAATTTGCTGAAATCACTTCCAGATTGCTAATTTACACAAAATCAACAATCTATTTCCTAGTGTTTATTCTAGTACACATAATTTACAAATCACCTACAATGATGTTCTTAGGTTTCATAACATTTTCTTATGATTTCAACTTATTTTGATCTAGGGTTCGTCCCTAAACACTATAGTTGTTCCATGATCATCATAACATACACATGCAACCCTAATTCCAGATTTTTCCCAAATCATCAAAATTCCAAGTTGAGAGAAATCCTTAAATTTTACATACCTTGTAATCCTCTTGTGATAAGGATCACGATTCTATGCTCGGATTTTCGTTTGGACCAGATTTGCTCCTTCAATTTGTGAATTTTAGTAGAATTCTAGGTTTGATAAGAAGTGGGTGTCGCCCCTAAGGTTTCTGGTCGACCAGGGATTTTCAAGTGGGGGTTAAGTTGTGTTTTGTTTGTTTATTAGAGTTAAAGTTTCAATTTCAACAACTTAAACCCCTTCACTTTGATCAATATTGATTTTAGTGAACTTTAACTCTACTTTATGGTTATTTCTAGACTTTTAACTAATTAGGTTAAAATTCCTAATTAGTAAATTCTCGTTTATTTAAACCTTACTAATTCCAGTTTAAGGTTTTACATTTTTTTCGGGGTGTTACAAGTCCACCCCCCTTAAAAAGGGTTTCGTCCTCGAAACCGCAATACGTACCGAACAAAGTAGGGTGAAGTCGTCGCATCTCCTCTTCGGGCTCCCATGTAGTGTCCGAACCCTTCCTATGCTCCCATTTGACTTTGACTTGGTCGATTTGTTTATTTCGTAAACGTTTGACCTTTCTGTCTAAAATTTCAACCGGTCTCACCGCATAATTTAGACTATTATCCACTTCGATATCCTCGTAATGGATATAGGTTGTTTCGTCTGCTAGGCACTTTCTTAATTGAGATACGTGAAACGTGCCATGGATCCCACTTAGCTCCTCCGGTAGTTCAAGACGGTAAGCTACCTTGCCAACTCTCCCGATAATTTTAAATGGCCCGATAAACCTTGGGCTTAACTTCCCCTTCTTTCTAAATCTAATAACACCTTTCCATGGGGACACTTTTAGCATGACCATGTCACCCACTTGAAATTCAATTGGCCTTTTCCTTTTATCTACATACGCCTTTTGCCTGTCTTGAGCCGCTTTCAAGTGTGCCCGAACTTTATCGATCTTTTCGTTCGTGGCTCTTACTATGTCTTGATGGGCGAGTTCACGTGGACCCACTTCACCCCAACAAACCGGGGTTCGACATTGTCACACCCCCAAAATCCACACGCGGAGTATCACCGCTTGGAGGCGTGACTGACCAGGATCAAGCCACCAATCATATAGAACAATGTAAAAAGTAAAAGTAATTGCAATTCAACCAAACCAATCCATATGAAAGGTGTTCCAAAACATAAATATGTTATCACTGTTTAGCGGAAGCGTATAAGTAAAACCCAACATAATATAGTACGAAAAGTCATAAGTGTTTAATGAAACAATCACGATCCAAGCCCACAACGACCAGCTCCTCCCTGTGCAAGCTCCATGTATCTAACGACCTGCAAGGCATGTAACAGAGGGTCAACAACTAGTTGAGCGAGTTCACAGAAAGTAAATGCGTAATAGTAAGTTCGTATGTAACATGTGGCTCTACTGGGCCGATAGTACGTTCTATTGGTGGGGGCTTCCCATGTTGTATATCCACTAGACTATTCGTAACCATAAGTATCCTTCCCAATCCGAGGATAGTAATAAGTATGAGTATAAGTATAAGTGTCCTTCCCAACCGAGGACAGTACGTATCGAGTACGTAGGTTTAGCGCTGGTGTCCTTCCCCATCCGAGGACATTAGTACCTAGGATTTTTGTATGTGTTAACACTAGTATCCTTCCCAAACCGAGGATAGTACGTATGTTATACGTAGATTTTTGGCACAGGCATCCTTCCCAATCCGAGGACCGTGGTAAGTAGTCTAGTAGTGATGTGAGTACAAGCAATCATTCAATCCCATTCCCAACCCACCTGGGGAATCCCATGCCTTGGTAAGAGTGTGAACTCACCTTGGTTTTGCTCGGTATGCTAAGTATGTAAGTGCTCGCAAATAATCAATCACGTCCTAAGGTATGCACGTATACATAATCAGTTTGTAGTCACGAGGTACACGTATAAGCATGTAGTACGTATTCACAATCATACAAGTCATGTTTAACATTTAACAGCAGTTAGATATTCCAGTTAACACTCAACAGCAGTTAACTCAAGTTACTGTGCTGATTACATCTTTGGCGAAACACACATTTTGGCGAAACACAGTAGTTGGCGAAACACAATAGTTGGCGAAACACGCATTTTGTTTCGTCGTGGACTCCTTTGGCGAAACAGAACTTATAATTCGTCGATGACTCTTGGCGAAACACTTTCTGTTTCGCCGAGAGTTCTGTTTCGTCGGATGTCTGTTTCGCAGACACAGTTACAGCAGTTACGAAATACGCAGAAACCCTAGTCATGCTAGCAGCCGTCATCAGTATCAGAAATCATATGGAGGTCAATGTGCAAATAGAATCATCATAACTCAATCATCCATGAATCATTGTCTAGCATAAACCCTAGTTTATGTGTACAACATATAAATTAACATACAACATCATATCATTGAACCCTATCCATATGCTAACTTGTATCCAGAATCAGAACATAATAACAATATCCAGAACTGAGCATTCGATTGTAGTAAGTTTCGCATAGCATTGTATATATATCCTACTACATCATACCTATCGAAATCTATATCATCATCCTCTTATAATCACAGCAGTAACACACAACAATCATACACACAAGCAAGAATCGAGATATCACAGAGACATGAAATCGATTAATAAACACACACTAACCGATTCGAGATGAGCAAACACGGATTCGAGAGCTAGGGATGATGGTAAATGATGGTTGTTGCCGTCGCACAGAAAAGAGGGAGTTCTAGGGTTTCCTGATTGCCTAACTTGTGAAACTGAACCCGTTTCACGTAAATATTCACGAAATAACGTTCTGGGCCGTACTGGGCTTTCGCGAAACTGGGCTCGGTGAAACTGACCTGTTTCGTCGAGTGGGTTGTTGGCGAAACAATCTGTTTCGTCGAGATGTACTTGGCGAAACACACTTGTGTTTCGTCGGGCTCTTTCCTATGTTAAACAGTTTATGTTTCTCGACATGTTAAACAATCAAACACATAATCATGTAAACACAAATACATTTATTATCATACGAAGTGTACCGTTACAAATCAGACGAGTCAAACAACTAAATAGTCAAAGTCAACGTACATTTAATGCGAAAGTGAAAGTCGAAAACTCGAGTTGTCACATTATCCCCAACTTGAAAGAAATTTCGTCCCGAAATTTAGCATGCGGTTACTGAGGAAGCTAGGTAAGTTGTATCGTTTACTGGTTTTCCTGGGGTGTCACATCATCCCCCCGTTGATTTGGAATTTCGTCCCGAAATTCTGCAGTAGTAGCTTCAACCTCAGTAGTAGTTGCATTGGTTCCGAACAACTGGGGATACTTGAGTTTCATTTGATCTTCACGCTCCCAGGTGAACTCTGGGCCGCGACGGGAGTTCCAACGAACTCGTACAAGAGGGATTCTCGTGTTCTTGAGGACCTTAACATCCTGGTCCGTGATTTCAACAGGTTCCTCAACGAAGTGCAACCGCTCGTCGATAGTGAGTTCCTTCAAGGGAACTATGTGGGTCTCATCTGACGTACACTTCTTCAGATTCGACACATGAAAGACGTTGTGAACTGCACTGAGTTCAGGTGGTAAGTTCAGTCTGTAGGCCACTTTGCCTATTTTCTCTGTAACTTCGAAAGGTCCGACATAACGCGGATTGAGCTTGCCTCTTTTGCCAAAACGAACCACACCCTTCCAGGGTGAGACTTTAAGTAGCGCTCGATCCCCAACCTGGAATTCGAGTAGTTTCCTGTCTTTATCAGCGTATGCTTTCTGACGGTCACGAGCTGCCGCCATGCGTTGTCGTATTTGAGCAATCTTTTCAGTAGTATCAACTACCATTTCTGGACCTGTGATTTGACTATCTCCCACCTCTGCCCGACAGAGAGGTGACCGGCATTTACGCCCGTACAATGCCTCGAATGGAGCAGCTTTAATGCTGGTGTGGTAGCTGTTATTGTATGAAAATTCCACAAGTGGCAGATGTTTTTCCCAACCATTGCCAAAGTCAATTACGCACGCCCGAAGCATGTCTTCTAAAGTTTGAATAGTGCGCTCAGACTGCCCATCCGTCTGAGGATGATAAGCTGTGCTCATGTCTAAACGAGAGCCAAAAGATTTATGCATTGCTTGCCACAGTTCTGAAGTAAAACGTGCGTCACGATCAGAGATGATGGAGGTGGGCACCCCGTGCCTCGAGACCACTTCTTTTAAGTAAATGTCTGCTAAGGTAGAGAACTTGTCTGTTTCTTTGATAGCCAAGAAGTGAGCAGACTTTGTGAGTCGATCCACGATCACCCAAATAGTATCATTTCCGCGCTGAGATCTAGGTAAGCCAGTAACAAAATCCATGGAAATTTGTTCCCATTTCCATTGTGGTATCTCAGGTTGTTGGAGTGGTCCTGACGGTTTCTGATATTCTTCCTTGACTCTCGCACAAGTCAAGCATTTGCTAACGTATGTGGCTATGTGGGCCTTCATGCTAGGCCACCAGTACGTAGTTTTGATATCGTGGTACATTTTATCCGCACCAGGATGTACCGAGTAGCGAGACTTATGAGCTTCATCCATTACTAGTTCACGTAAGTTGCCATAAAGTGGAACCCAAATGCGTCCTGTGACGTAGTAAGCACCATCTTCCTTTTGTTCTAAACGTTGTCTTGACCCACGTAGGGCTTCAGCCCTGACATTTTCTGGTTTCAATGCTTCTACCTGAGCATCTCGTATCTGAGAAGGAAGACTAGACTGTATGGTGAGTTGTAAAGCTCGCACGCGCTTAGGCGCGGTGTCCTTTCGACTGAGGGCGTCAGCCACAACATTGGCTTTGCCTGGGTGGTACCTGATTGAGCATTCGTAGTCGTTTAGCAGTTCGACCCATCGTCGTTGTCGCATATTCAGTTCCTTCTGTTTGAATATATGTTCGAGGCTTCTGTGGTCAGTGTAGATAGCACATTTGGTGCCGTACAGGTAATGTCGCCATATCTTAAGTGCAAAAACAACCGCTCCCAGCTCTAAATCGTGTGTTGTGTAATTCCGTTCGTGAATCTTAAGTTGGCGCGAAGCATAAGCAATGACTTTATCCCTTTGCATCAATACACATCCAAGACCTTGGATAGATGCGTCGCAGTAGACTACGAAATCTTCCGTGCCTTCAGGCAATGAGAGGATAGGTGCGCTACAGAGTCTATCCTTTAAGTGTTGGAACGCTGTTTCCTGTGCATTACCCCAACGGTAAACAACACCCTTCTGTGTCAGTAGTGTAAGCGGCTGAGCAATCTTTGAGAAGTCTTTGATGAACCGTCTGTAATAACCCGCCAAACCCAAGAATTGGCGTATTTCTGTTGGTGTGCGAGGTGCAGGCCAGTTCTTGATCGAATCCACCTTGGATGGATCGACATGAATCCCATCCTTGTTTACCACGTGGCCTAAGAAGTGGACTTCACGAAGCCAAAAGTCGCATTTTGAAAACTTAGCGTATAGCTGTTCCGTTCGAAGAAGTTCCAAAATAAGTCGTAGGTGCTGCTCATGTTCCTCCCGACTCTTCGAATAGATCAGGATGTCGTCGATGAAAACAATGACGAACTTGTCGAGATAAGGCTTACACACCCTGTTCATAAGATCCATGAAAACCGCAGGCGCGTTCGTTAATCCGAATGGCATGACCAGAAACTCGTAGTGGCCGTAGCGTGTTCTGAATGCTGTCTTGGAGACGTCCTCATCCCGGACTCTCAGTTGATGATACCTTGACCTTAGATCAATCTTCGAGTAATAGCTCGACCCTTGCAACTGGTCGAATAAATCGTCGATGCGTGGAAGGGGATAGCGATTCTTCACAGTCACCTTGTTCAGTTCGCGGTAGTCTATACACATGCGGAAAGTACCGTCTTTCTTCTTTACAAATAGTACTGGAGCTCCCCAAGGCGAAGAGCTAGGACGTATGAAACCCTAGTCATGCTAGCAGCCGTCATCAGTATCAGAAATCATATGGAGGTCAATGTGCAAATAGAATCATCATAACTCAATCATCCATGAATCATTGTCTAGCATAAACCCTAGTTTATGTGTACAACATATAAATTAACATACAACATCATATCATTGAACCCTATCCAGATGCTAACTTGTATCCAGAATCAGAACATAATAACAATATCCAGAACTGAGCATTCGATTGTAGTAAGTTTCGCATAGCATTGTATATATATCCTACTACATCATACCTATCGAAATCTATATCATCATCCTCTTATAATCACAGCAGTAACACACAACAATCATACACACAAGCAAGAATCGAGATATCACAGAGACATGAAATCGATTAATAAACACACACTAACCGATTCGAGATGAGCAAACACGGATTCGAGAGCTAGGGATGATGGTAAACGATGGTTGTTGCCGTCGCACAGAAAAGAGGGAGTTCTAGGGTTTCCTGATTGCCTAACTTGTGAAACTGAACCCGTTTCACGTAAATATTCACGAAATAACGTTCTGGGCCGTACTGGGCTTTCGCGAAACTGGGCTCGGCGAAACTGACCTGTTTCGTCGAGTGGGTTGTTGGCGAAACAATCTGTTTCGTCAAGATGTACTTGGCGAAACACACTTGTGTTTCGTCGGGCTCTTTCCTATGTTAAACAGTTTATGTTTCTCGACATGTTAAACAATCAAACACATAATCATGTAAACACAAATACATTTATTATCATACGAAGTGTACCGTTACAAATCAGACGAGTCAAACAACTAAATAGTCAAAGTCAACGTACATTTAATGCGAAAGTGAAAGTCGAAAACTCGAGTTGTCACAGACATTTCCTACCGTAAAGCAGTTCGTATGGTGCCATTTTAATACTAGATTGGTAACTGTTGTTATACGAAAACTCGACTAACGGTAGGTGAACATCCCAACTGCCTCCAAAGTCGATTATACACGCCCGTAGCATGTCTCCCAATATTTGTATCGTTCTTTCACTTTGTCCATCCGTTTGAGGATGGTACGCAGTGCTAATGAACAATTTGGTCCCTATTTGTTCTTGGAAATCACGCCAGAAATTCGAAGTAAACCGGGTATCCCTATCTGACACGATGGACACCGGCACTCCATGACGTGCTATGATTTCATTGGTATAGACTTCTGACATCTTTTCTGACGTATAAGTCTCACGAATCGGAATGAAGTGAGCACTTTTCGTCAATCTATCCACCACTACCCATATGGCATCAAAACCACGATTCGTCTTAGGCAGCTTGGTTAACAGGTCCATTGTAATATGTTCCCATTTCCAAACCGGAATTTCTAACGGTTGGAGTTTGCCATAGGGTTTCTGATGCTCCGCCTTGACTTGTAAACATGTCAAGCATTTTTCCACATACTTCGCCACATCCCTCTTCATTCCGGGCCACCAATAATTTTGTTTCAAATCATTGTACATCTTGGTCGCACCCGGATGAATTGAATAACGGGATTTATGAGCTTCATCAAGTAGAAGCGCCTTTACTCCACAGGTATGTGGGACCCATATCCTTTCGGATCGAGTCTTTAACCCGTGATTCCCATCCGACAAGTCTTTCAACTGCCCAATTATTCTTTCCTTCTTCCAATTCTCTTCTTTTACTGCTTCTAATTGCGCTTCTCGAATACGTTCAAGTATACCCGAGGTTACCACGAGTTGCATCGACCTCACTCGTATTGGGACACAGTCTGCTTTTCTGCTTAGAGCATCCGCTACCACATTTGCCTTTCCAAGGTGATAGTGTATCTCACAATCATAGTCCTTCACCGTTTCCAGCCATCGCCTTTGTCGCATATTTAACTCCTTCTGATCGAAGAAGTATTTCAGACTCTTGTGGTCGGTGAATATGGTGCATTTTACCCCATACAAGTAATGCCTCCATATTTTTAATGCAAATACCACCGCGGCCAACTCGAGATCGTGCGTGGGGTATTTCTTCTCGTGTATCTTCAATTGTCTCGAGGCATAGGCTATTACCTTGCCCCGTTGCATCAACACGCAACCGAGCCCCGATAATGAAGCATCCGAATAAACCACCATGTCTTCGACTCCGTCCGGCAATGTCAGTACCGGAGCTTGAGTTAGCCTTTCTTTTAGCGTCCGAAACGCTTTTTCTTGATCGACTCCCCAAATAAACTTTGCTTTCTTTTGGGTTAACTTTGTTAGCGGCGATGCAATCTTGGAGAAATCTTGAATGAATCTCCTATAATATCCAGCAAGCCCCAGAAAGCTTCTAATTTCCGAAGGGTTCTTCGGAGGATTCCATTTTGACACCGCCTCTATCTTTGACGGATCCACCAAAACTCCGTCGGCATTTATGACATGGCCGAGAAATTGTACCTCTCGTAACCAAAAGGCACATTTAGAGAATTTTGCATATAACTTATCTCGTCTAAGTGTCTCTAACACTTCTTGTAAGTGGTGTGCGTGTTCAGCTTCATTTTTCGAGTACACCAAGATATCATCGATAAACACGATGACCGACTTATCCAACATTGGCTTGCAAACCCGGTTCATGAGGTCCATGAAAGCCGCGGGCGCATTTGTTAGCCCAAATGACATTACGAGAAATTCGTAATGTCCGTATCTTGTGCGAAAAGCCGTCTTCGGCACATCTTCTTCTTTGACCTTTAGTTGGTGATACCCCGACCTAAGGTCAATTTTTGAAAACCAACTCGCGCCTTGTAGTTGGTCAAATAAGTCATCTATCCTCGGGAGCGGGTATCGGTTCTTTACCGTGAGTTTGTTTAACTCCCGATAATCGATACACATGCGCATACTCCCGTCCTTCTTTCTCACAAACAACACCGGTGCGCCCCAAGGGGACACACTCGGCCTTATAAATCCCTTGTCAAGCAAATCTTGAATTTGGGACATTAGCTCTTGTAATTCCGACGGTGCAAGTTGGTACGGGGCTTTTGCCACAGGTTTCGCGCCCGGAATCAATTCGATACCGAACTCTACTTCCCGTTCAGGCGGTATCCCCGGTAAATCTTCCGGAAAAACATCTTCATAATCTCGTACTACCGGTACATCTCCAATCTTCCGTGATTCTTTCTCGGTCTCATTCGCATAAATTATGAATGCCTTGCATCCTCGCTTTATGAGCTTGTGAGCTTTCAACATCGAACATACTATGGGGTTGCCTCGTTTTTCGCCATATATGGTGACGTGTTTTCCGCTCGGAGATGTTAGTTTTATCTCTTTGCGAAAACACACGACCTTTGCATTGTATTGAGATAGCCAATCCATCCCCACAACTACTTGGAATTCTCCCATCGACATCGGGCTTAGATTTATCAAATATTCTTCATCATCGATGCTCAGTTTACAATTTTCATATACATCACAAACAATAAAGCTTTTGTTATTACCTATCTCTACTTCTAAAGGCACAGGTAATTTCGTTAGAATAAATGAAGGATGTCGAATAAACCCATATGAAATAAAGGATTTATTCGCACCCGTATCAAATAACACGTGTGCGGGAATTGAATTTACAGCAAATATACCTGAGACCACGTCAGGTTCAATCTTCGCTTCTGCGGTGGTTAATTGAAAAGATCTTGCCTTTGCTTTTGGGGCTTCACCTTTCGGTTCTTGCCCATCTTTCTTTCCAACCAGTTCCGGGCATTCCGACTTTTTGGGACCCGTTCGATAACAGTTGTAACAAACCGTCACCTTCTCCGGGCACGACATAGCCATATGTCCCGTTTTCTTGCATATGGGACAAGGCTTATCCTTGTAACGACATTCGCCTTTATGATTCTTCCCACAAATTTTGCAACCTGATGTACTACTTTTAGCATCTGATTTCTTTGCTGATTCATTCGTTCTTGCTTTCTTGGCAGGGCTTGGATTCACATCTTGTGCCCTTCGTTCACCCCGTTCTATACTCTTCTTCAACTCGATCTCCCTTTCCCGAGCAGCATTGACAATCTCGGTAAGGGTCTCGTACTTTGAAGGGGTTATGAACTCTCTATACTCCGCGCTTAGCATGTTATGATAATAATAGACCTTTTGCTCTTCATTCGTTATCAAATCATCACAGAACTTCATCTTGTCCATAAACATCCCCGTGATCTTGTCTATGGATTCACCTTTGTGTCTGAGCTGCATGAATTCTTCCTTGATTTTATTTATGACCGCCTTGGGACTATGGTGTTTAAGAAACGGCGTCTTAAACTCCTCCCAAGTCATGGCCTTAGCCGCTTCACTACCAATCTCCTTCTTTTTGTTATCCCACCAATCTTTCGCTTGACTCCTTAGTTGACCCGTACCATAGGCTACGTAGTCTTCTTCGTCACAATGGGTTCTCTCGAATACCCCTTCGATGTCACTTAGCCATCGTTGGCACACTATTGGGTCAACCTCCCCATTATATATTGGTGGTTTACAAGCCATGAATTCCTTGTATGAACAAGGCTTTCGTCCTCCACGCTTTTCCTTTGCTACATTTGAATCATCTTCCAGCTTCTTGATTCTTTCTTCTACTATTGATAAAACCGTGTTTTGGATTTTATCAATAAAGCCCGACAAACTGTTTTCGATCGCCTTTCCAACCTCTTCGGCAATCACTTCCCTCACTTGTTCGGTGACTCTTGGCACCGCATTATCGTTGCCTCCATCAGCCATTTCGATTTCTTAAATGTTTACATAGATTGTTAAACATTTCATTTATAACACATGCTTTACTTGTTTTGATTTAATCAAGTTCGTAACTTGATTTAATCATTCTTGTTTTAATTCAATCAAGTTCGTAACTTGATTTAATAATTCTTGTTTCTATTCAATCAAGTCCGTAACTTGATTTGATCATTCTTGTTTCATGCATTTCTTGTTTTTGAGTGAGCTTACACACTCTTTTCATGCATATTGTTCATTTCTCATTCTATACATAGTACATAATTTATTAACAAAACAAGTTAATTCTTACCGTACGATCGATCAAGCTTGAACCGAACACTTATTGACAACCTTGAGCTCTGATTACCAACTTGTAACATCCTTAAATTTATACTTGAATTAATTACTAATTTATACCAAAAGATGATATCTTAACATAAGTTTCAAAATGTATCATATACCTTAGTCATCTAATGACTAGGTTAGAACATACAAAAACTTTTGTTTTTAAATTTCTTTACAGTCCTATTACAAACATTTAATAAGTTTAACACATAGCGGAAGCTTCAAAATTCGTGTTCGGTTCTTCAACATAGCTTGTCCATCATCCGTAAGATCCACTTAATCACCTAGGGTCAAAACCATTAAGAACATTAGTTTTGACTTCATTACATAGGACATAGCATATGATTAAAACATCAATTTAAAATAAATAAAAAATAAATAAATTTCCTGTTCCACCGTAAATTACGGCATTACCGTAATTTACGGTGAGTCTTAAGACTTCTTGGTGCGCCGTAAATCAGGAGCCTTGCACCGTAAACAATTCCCATTCACCGTAAATTACGGTACTACCGTAATTTACGGTAGTACCTGGGATTCCATGTTTTACTTTGTTTAGACTTTACATCAAGACCCCAATCCTGGAAATTCAGTTTTCTTCTATGATACTAACAATAAAAAAAAATCTTGTAATTCTGATATGTTATGTAAGAACCAAATCAACAATCAACCTAACCTAATCAAGAACACTAGTCATGTCTTGCTTAATTATTCGACCCGTTCGGCTTGTCTATGGAATTTCTTCCTTTTTGACAACTACCAACGAGTTCAATCCATCTTTCGACCGAATATTCAATATAGCAATATCATAGCTTTAATTCATAACAACTTGTATCTTATAATTCGATTTAACCAAATACATTAATCAAATTTTTACTTAATGTAACGGGTCAAGTTACATACCTTCAAAGTTTGCCCTTTAAACGTGGTTCGCCACCCGTTTGTCCGCTTGACGTTCCTGCGTCCGTTCCTATAGAGTCCATTTATGATGCGTTTTAGAACTCTCTTTAAATCATAATTCGCATAACACACCAAAACATTATGATTATGCGTTTAAGCTCCGAATTTCAGTTTTAAAGCCTTCATAGAGGCATTTCAACAAACACTTCATAGGCAGATTTTTACATGATTAAACATCACATCTTTAGTTTATTCATTTAACCCTATTTTCATATAAATCAACCAATTTACATGAATGTTAGCTTCAATTTGCTGAAATCACTTCCAGATTGCTAATTTACACAAAATCAACAATCTATTTCCTAGTGTTTATTCTAGTACACATAATTTACAAATCACCTACAATGATGTTCTTAGGTTTCATAACATTTTCTTATGATTTCAACTTATTTTGATCTAGGGTTCGTCCCTAAACACTATAGTTGTTCCATGATCATCATAACATACACATGCAACCCTAATTCCAGATTTTTCCCAAATCATCAAAATTTCAAGTTGAGAGAAATCCTTAAATTTTACATACCTTGTAATCCTCTTGTGATAAGGATCACGATTCTATGCTCGGATTTTCGTTTGGACCAGATTTGCTCCTTCAATTTGTGAATTTTAGTAGAATTCTAGGTTTGATAAGAAGTGGGTGTCGCCCCTAAGGTTTCTGGTCGACCAGGGATTTTCAAGTGGGGGTTAAGTTGTGTTTTGTTTGTTTATTAGAGTTAAAGTTTCAATTTCAACAACTTAAACCCCTTCACTTTGATCAATATTGATTTTAGTGAACTTTAACTCTACTTTATGGTTATTTCTAGACTTTTAACTAATTAGGTTAAAATTCCTAATTAGTAAATTCTCGTTTATTTAAACCTTACTAATTCCAGTTTAAGGTTTTACATTTTTTTCGGGGTGTTACATCATTCTCATTTCTCAAACTCGAATTTCTGTAGAAGAGGCATAATATTTGGGTATTATACCCCTAATTAGCGAGGTTCTGCTCCGTTGTAAATATTATAACCCCAGTTTCGTAATAGTTACGCTGCCCGATTGATTTAGGGTTCCGTAATAACTGTCGTGGTTCTGCCCGACGTAGTTATTGGAATGCCGTCTCAGGGAGGGTATCATTAATAATTTCAAAGGGTTATGATACTAATCAATGTACATTTGTATAAATTATAGATTATATCCAGGAAACCCTTACAAGAAGCCTAAGATAGCAATGTGAGTTTATCCTCTTTTTGCTAAACTTTTTGGTAATGTTTTACCAAACCTTAAATGTTTTACTATGAAATTTAGCAGTGATTGAGTCTTTGTAGCTCTTCAATTACTGCCGGTATGTTGGGGTTTTGTATACAAAATGTACTACACTATGAGTAGTAAGTCGAGGATGACAATACGTTACCATTGGACAATGAGTTAGCCAATGGGTAATATGACCCACAAGTCAGGATTGACAGTACTAATGGAGTAATTGTGTAGACATAAACAATGTGATAGCTCTCAATACTGTTCACTGTGACTTTTTAGTGAAACTTGATTAAACTGGGATTCACTCACCAGTATTTCCGACTGACAAATGTTTTTAAAAGACGTTTCAGGTAACCCAATGTGACAGCCAATTAGTAAAAAGCCAGCTGGAGAGCACTGAAGGCTTGGGAAAATGTGGCTATAAAAGTTACCAAATAAACGATGTTTTAAAATTCAATAAAATAGGGTTTATCCCTATAAATGTATTGTACTAAGAAACTTGGGTTTTACCCATGTGATTATTAATATTAAATGAGGTGGTTTTACTCTGATAAATATTTCCTAACTACGGTCCTGATGTAAATTCCGCTGTAATATTAAATAAACCTGATACCACCGAAACTCTGTGATCGCGTCCGCCCATTCCCAGGGATCAGGGATCGGGGGTTGCGACACTATTGCACGCCTAAAACATGGTAGACTAGTTGTGTAACACCCCGTGTTTCTGAAGTCAAAGTCAAGGTCAAAGTCAACGACCGATCGCGCGACTTGACTGGTAGTGAATTTCTTTTATGTGTTTATTTTAGCTGTATTATGTGGAGTAATTGTCAATAATCGCAGTAATCGACGTGTGTTATTCGCTATTTAATCGACTTACGACTATGAACTATAGGAAGTAACAATGCGATAAAGTTAACTAAACGATACTCAAACTACGCTAATCGAATCGACATCGAATGGTAATACGAATCGCAACTCTGAATATGCGTTCTGGATATTGTTTTACGTGTGTGTTAATTAGGTGTTACTTGTGCATGTTTATTTATGTTGTATGTGGTGATCTATCGAGACGCAAATCGTAACTCAATCGAATCGCAATCTAATCGACACACGAAACGCAAGTTAAATATGATGATTGTATGTTAGATATAGTAGTTGGGATTAAAAGTAATTTGGTAAGAAACTCTATCGCGTCGCACGCTCGAATCGCATCGCAACGCGCTACACTTAAATCGAAACGCCAAAACTCGTCGCGGCAAGCACTCGAACCAGGTGCCAGCTGACCGAACTGCCACCCGACCGGGCAGCCACCCGATCGAGGTGCCACTCGATCGGGCTGCCATCCGGGCGAGTTGCCACCCGAGCGACCAGCCTATTCTTCCCTTTCCACTTTGGGAAACCCTATAAATACCCATCACTTTCCACTTTGGAAAAGTATCAGCTCACACTTTCTCTCCACTCGAACCAGCCTCTATTTCTTCGGATTTCTCGCGATTCTTGTAAGTTTTCTTCTAGATTCTTGTACTTCCTTGATCTACACGCACTCCTACACCTTTCTATCTTTTAAATCTTAACTTTTAACCGTGAAATCACTAGATTTAAGGTGTTCAAAGATGATGTCGTCATGGTGTTCTTAGGAACTTCATGTTTTGGCCTTAATCCACCAAGAACAACTTGAATATGAAGGATTTCCACATAAATAAACAAAGATCTTTCATAGATCTGAACATATTCACTGTGAAAAGGATTGGAAGATGATTTCTCTAACTTTCTTTCAACTCTTTTACACTCAATGCACTCAAACCCAGTGGAATCGGAGCTAATACTGATCGTCTGCTCGTTCTTAGTGATGTATCAGTGTTAGATCCAAGTTCCATCTGTAGGATAGTGATTTCAGGTTTGGACATGAACAACCGTCTCGGACCGTGCACTGTCGGACTAGGGTGATTCCTGTTCGGTCAGGTCATTGGGGACGAGATGGGGTTCCATTGTTTACACCAGCTATCACGACGCCTCGCTCAAGTTACAACACTTCAAGCAAAATCAAGTAACAGCACGATCAGATCGTTGGGACGAGTTGCCGTTCGATCGGACTGCTGTCCGACCGGGTTGCCACCCGCTCGACCCACTGTCCGATCGGGTTGCATCTTGATTCAAAACTTAAACAATTTTCAACATGTTCAATAACAGGGTTGCTATCTGATCAGATGAACATCCGACCGAGTGACCGCCCTGCTGTGAACTTGTTCTCACTGAGAAGCCTCGCCATTCGAGTCGCCGCCCGATCGAACGACCGTTCGATCGACCGACCTGAAAGATAGATATACTTATCTGTTTTCAAAATACTACAACAAAAACCTCAAAAGACAAGCCATCATACACAAACACATCCATGCTAAATAAATGTCTGACCGACCGAGTGGCCGTCCGATCAGACAATCACCCGAACGGGTCAACATCCGCACGAATGGCCGACCGGCCGGATTGCCATCCGACCGGGTCACCATTCTGCACTTGGTAAGTTTTCTCGATTTACGCGCCGCTTATCTTTTATGCTATCGTTAACTGATTCAGGCTAACCTCGCTCCACGCGCTCCCTTCAATCCATCAACGCTGTGAGTATACTCGAACCCTTTTTGCTTTATGCACTTTTGGGAGTTACATACGTTACGAATATTCAAACCACATCGAACACACTACTTAATACTTTAACGCTGACCGTTACCGCATGTACTACGTGACTAAATGAATGCTTGTTTGTTATGTTTACACATGGAATGGTGTCTACCTGCCTTAACGATGATAGTACTATAGTTTGGACTCAGCACCTGTTCGCAGGGGTTGTTAAGGACAATTACTTGCAAGGATTACGGTGGTAATCATGTATTGCGAACTGCCTCGGGCAGTCAACCCGCAGTCATTGGTATCGATATGTCTATGTCGATAACTAACGTGTTTCATTTCACTATGCGTACGTGCTGGTTATGCGTAAACGAATTTCGAACTTATTTATATGTATCAAACTTGTATGCTCACCTTTACACTATGTGTATTGACTTTTACTTTAACGTATGTGGCAGGTGCTTAAGTTGTTTATATGCTTAGCTTGCTGTGAAATTAAGGCAAGGAAAGGTCTAGGATGCCCTGTTTACTGGTGATGAAATTGAGGCTAGGGATGAGTCCTAGAAACCAATAAACAATTATTCCATTTTGTAAATCTGAGTTGTCGGAACAGAACTACTTGACTAGATTTTGTCTGTAATAATTATGTTACTTCTTATGTCATGGTATGGGACGTGATGCTTTAAATAATTGGTAATTATAATTGTTATGGAAACTTCTGGACAATCTGTTTCGCTCAGTGCCGCGCCCCGATGTTTCCGCCATCGGTTGGGATGTGATAGATTGGTATCAGAGCCATAACTATAGGGAATTAGGAAAGACTCAAGCTAGTCCGGGTCGATGTCTTAGAAATGACCTAGACTATAGTTAGGAACCAATAGTCCAACTCGTACACACCCGGCATGGTTTTTTGTACGAAGCTACCTACTATTTCACGACATTCTCGCTTACACTACACTATCACTGCATTCGAATTTCGAAAATGAACGAGTAATTGGGTCGAGATTAGGTGTGAAAGCCGCAAACTCTCGACTAAATCGCTTGTTCGACCCACATTTTTATCTATAAACACGAGAATATGCGTTGAACCAGGAGTGAAATCCACACTTTGACGCATAATCCTCTTCTATTTTATCGAAACAGGAACAAAGTTGTTACGCCAGGGGTGAAACCCTAACCTTGACGACTTGTTCCGCCCTTTACTTAGTTTTACAAAACTCTCACCAAAGACTCGACGGACTCCAACGACTTGAAGTCATGGTATGACTAAAGGAATGCAGGCCGGACGCCCAAGAATCGAGGCAAGGGCACAGTCCTGAAGGTCAGAGTATGTACAACAAGTCTTTGAGAATAGTCGAATCACTTTGGGATAGTCAATGTCTAATAGCCGCAGACGATCTATCTCTCGATTTCTATGTGTTTCGATTTTGAGCCCGCAACTGCTGACTCTGATGATTCGTCGATTTTATGTGTTATATGTGTGTTTACCTGCTTATGTGTTTTAATTCTTGGTGATTTACTCGATTTTCACTAACGCTTTGATCGACACACACAACTCGCACTACACACTATCTCAAGACGTTAACAAATCGCTACTACCATGAGGAACCCCGTACGCTATGTTGCTTGCTATATTATTCGCGCTATACTACTCGCCACGATAATCGCGATCGCTATTTCCGAACGCTCACAAACTTTGAATGATAGGTTTCTATATTCTGACTGCCTCTTGTGATTATGTGCTTCTGTGCTTTTATGATTATGTGCCTTACGTGCTTATGTGCTTATGTGCTTCTGTGTTTATGTGAATCTGTGGCTATGTGCATATGTGATTAAGTGACTGTGATCCTGAGCTTTAGTAGTATTAAACGTGTGAGGTGAGAATCGATTATAACGTGTCTGAGACCTATGACGATGTCTGTTGCAGACAATGTCCACTGGACCATCATCTGGACCCCGTCACCCACGTCTCACTCGCCAAGAGCAAAGAGACAAACGTCTTGCTGCTATCATCGCTAAGCAAGTAGCAAAAGCCGTGGGTGAAGTATACGAGAATGTGAGCAAATCGTCTGAAGAGTCCAGAACCGAAACTCCTAAAGCTACACCCAAAGCTGCCTTCAGTTTCAAACAGTTTAAGGCATGCGGACCGAAAGAGTTCATTGGCGAAGATGGCCCTACGGCCTTGTTTCAATTGTTTGATTCCATCGAGGTCACACTATGACAGAGCGGTTGCCCCGACGACCTCCGCACTCTCAACGCGACTGGCGTCTTCCAGTCCCGCGCTTTAGACTGGTGGACGGCTGAGAGAAACAAACGTGGGAACGATGCAGCCTACGGTCTGTCGTGGGACGATCTCAAGGAAGTCATGTTGGAAGAATTATGCCCTCCTCATGAGCGCCAAAAGTTAGAAGACGAATTCTGGCACATAAAGCAGAAGGATGGTGAAAACGCTGCTCTCACTGCTCGCTTCAAGCAGCTCAGTACTATCTGTCCTGATTAGGTCAAGACTCCTGAGATCGTAATCAAGAAGTACATCCGAGCTTTGCCCGACTGTGTTGCCGATTTTGTGCAAGCGGCCAAGACAACGACGATCGAAGAGACTTACCTACTGGCCGCTGAAATCAACGACAAGCGGGTCAAGGCTGGTGTCTGGGATAAAGCTTCGAAGAACCTGCATCAAGCTACCACCGCCGCACCAACATACGTACACATAGGGCTATAAACGAACCGGACGTTCAGCGAACAGTTCGTGAACCGCTCGGCGGGAAGTTCGTTTATGTTCGTTCGTTTAATAAACGAACGAACATGAATAAGAAATTTCGTTTGATTAGTTAAATGAACAAACATGAACAAAGGTCTCGTTCGTTCGATTGTGTTCGTGAACGTTCGGTAAGATGTTCGTGAACGTGTTCGTGAACATTCGTTGATTTGCGTTCGTTTATGTTTGTATGTTTGTGTTTTAATTGAATATCTTTGTACTTTCTTATATTTTATTTGTACTTTTTATATTATTAAACTTTTATTTATTTTATTTCCCTAATAATTAAACTAGGAAACTCACTTTCACCTTGTTTATGCATCATTTCACTTTCATTTCTCATTATTTACATCCACGAATACGATCGACCTCCGTTCCATAATAAGGGATTCAAGTTCAAGTGCTACTCTCTGGGCCATCTATCTTTATCCTTCGTCGTGTTCGCCAAATTTATTTGTGTTCGTTTGTGTTCGTGAACCGTTCGCGAACACGCTCATTTCCTTAATGAACGAACACAAACATAAAATTTCGTTCGGTAAGTGTTCATGAACCGTTCGTGAACACATTTATTTCCTTAACGAACGAACACGAACAAGGCCTTGTTCGTGTTCGTTCGGTTCGTTTACAGCCCTACGTACACATTCTTATTTTTTTTTTTAAAATATGTATACCCTGATTCATACTCAACTAGTACAAGCTATGCGGATCATGCGACGATCAAAATAATCGCGGGTGCACACGGGATTATAGTGATTGGCTCATGAAAACCATAGAGTGTACTACTGTGTATGGTAAGACACGGAACGTAACATGACACTGAATACGAAACGGACGTAAGGTGGTCAAAACATGGTGGATACGCCGCTGGTACTTCCTATATATAAGTGTTTTCACCATGTTACCAAATTTCGTAAAACGTGTCATGAGAAATTCAGTGTTTTACAGACCTATTTAGACCTAATACAACTTTAGACAACTCACAAACGCATTATATCTGATTATCCACGACGAGACTTCATCCTTAACACACTGCGTTCATCTATCCAACACCTATGTTATTCTTATACTTGCACTCTTTAAGAGCCATTCGTTCATTCTATACTCGTATTATTCTCCTTTATCTTTTCTTTCATACGAACCTCGTTCACAATCAAGCTTGTTTAAACTTTCGAATCCTAACTTATCTTATTACCTCTAGAACCGATTTTCTATTCTTTATTCTTGTGTAAACGCATTTAGTAGGTCGTTAATACTTTATCTTACCAAACCTCCTCGTTCCACTCGAGAAGCATTTTCTATGAATATGTGGTCTTATACTATCTTTAAAGCTTCCTACGCAATCTATTTTATTGATTTCAAACCATTGTATAAAGACCTCCTTCGTAAATACAATACATTTGTAAAACAACCCCAATTTTAGCCATTCAAAATCGTTTTACCTATACACGTTTACCCCTGCTTATGCCTCAAAACCATTTTAGCCAGACAAATCATTTTACAAACTTATTTATATTCTCCCAAAATTTCGTACTTTTCAAAATGTTTCAAAATTTCAAGCCTCAAACTTTTTCCAAAACTCTTTAAAATCTACCTCTTAAATAAATTTCGGGACGAAATTTCCTAAAGGAGGGGAGACTGTAACGCCCTGCGTTTTCATACTTACTATATTTAGAAACCATTGCTTGAAATTCTACTTTTGGAAAACTTGCATTCTCGTAATCATCCTTTCTTCTTAATCAAATGTAAAATACGGGACTTGATTCATAAATGAAACCCGTACTTTGTTAATTACATGTTATACCTACTTCTTACATATTCATATGTTTAACTTGTGAAACAAACGACACATATTCGTAATACTTGCAAACGTATGATAACTCTACCAATACGTGACATACACACTTTGTACAATACATACATACGAGTCTTATGCTTAATCATATTCATTTTTACACTTATGTAACCTTTAGAACATGTTTTATATGCTTAAGTACCTTGATTTAACCATAAAATCCGTAATTGACCACTTTTGGACAAGTTAGAAATCAATAAAACATAAAATAAACTTTTGTGCTTTCTGCCTGTGGCTTACGGACCGTAAGCCTCCCACCCTTACGGTCCGTAAGGGTGTCTGGCGGGCAGCATATTCAAACAACTCGCGAATTTTGCACGAATCCCACCAAAACTCATCTCCCCAATCACTCCAAACCTCCATTAAACACCTCCAATCAACCCTAACTCCTCCCCTATAAGTACCATGCCTTCTCCAAGCCTTTTTCCACTTTCACCACTCTCTAATCTCTCCAAAATCACTCTCAAGTTCTTGCAAATCAGAAATTCGGGCAGATTCATACACCTTTACAAAAGTGAGCATAACTTGCTCAAAACTCAACCAAATCACTTGATTCTTTTTCCTACTTGCTTAGACAATCATTGGGTTTGATTCCTTGATCTCTCCTTGGAGAAATCAGACCTGGAATTGCCCTAAAAATGTCCATAAACTTTCTGTTATGTTTTAAACTCTTTCAAAACTTGTTTAAACTTATCAAACTTGAGTCTAACTCATCTCACACCTATGTCCTAACGCTTACAACCTATCTTATGGTTGGTTAGGCTTAAAAACAAGGCTGCGAAATGTGAAATCAGAGGTGTAAACCTTACATATTTTCTGTTTTAATTATGGTTTTAACCCACAAGTCATGTTCAAGTTGCAAACTTGATGTAGGAGTGATTATGGAACAACTTGGGTTTTTCCAACATAAAATCCCCACATGATTTGATGATTTCTCATAGCTTAGATTATTTACATTCTTGTACTAATCCTAGTTCATGACCCTCCTTGTTTGTTGTTACAACAAGTGTAGTGGTGAACATATACGAGGTGCCTAAATGGAAGCTTGTTCTTCCTACCTCCTACATGACTTCTATGACACATTTTGAGGTACCTAAATGAAGATATAATCTTCTACCTCATGCTTGAAATACATGTACTAAGGACTTATTAATATATACTACCTAACCTAAATAATATCTATGTACATTCGAACCTTTGATGTTGAATTCATGTTCATTTGTCAAAGTAGTAAGACATCATCTAGGACCTAAACCTTGTTATGATTCTTATGAGTGTTCAACTCATGAAAACATTATTATAACCCTCGTGGTTACCAAGTGTCATACAAGTGTTACGAGTTGAAGATGATTATGTTAATATAATACTTTCATGTTGTTTTATTCCGAATCTCGACTCTAAGCATACTTGAACTTTAACCCTTATACATTCGGACTCTAAATCTCTATTCGTCAACAATTGGATAATCGGAAGGCATATGCAAACTTTGTGAGTACACTCGACCCATTTACATTTTAAACCACTTTTGGGTTGCAACATGTTACCATACAAAAATTACACTTACACACACTTAAACATACTTTGTGAACTCAATCCATTACACATGCTACTTGTTATGCTAGATAATACATGCTTCATGCCATTACTATGTTATACCCTCGCTTAACAATTATAGCGCTATAGGAGTAGCACACCACCTGACGGGGGATTGTTAGGTCATTATACTATACGGTCTCATCACTTTTGTGGCGAGGGATGCTAAATACTAGTGGACACTTTGGGTTTATACGTAATGATATGCATGCTAGTTACCTTGCTTACAAATTGCCATGTGGATTCGAGTAAAATGCTTTTATACTTATGCTATACTTATTCAAACCTTGTGTACTCGCCTTTGCTTTTGCATTGAACTTTATTAAAACATGTTGCAGGTTTAGCGATGATGTTGATGATGCATGGAATCTAGTAGGATGCTTAGATACACACTTTAAACTTTGTATTTTATTTGTATTGTATTCCATTATTCATGTTGTACTTGTTTCAAACTCTTGTAATTGATTCTTTAGAAATGAAATGAAATTTACTATTTAAATACTTGTCACGATTATTAGTGTTATGATGTCTCGAGCAATCTTCACACTTCGTCTCATCCCAATGTTTCTGCCATTGGTTGGGGTGTGACAGATTGGTATCAGAGCCATAACTATAGGGAATTAGGAAAAGTAGGAATGATTTTACCTAGTCTATAGTTTTAGAGCCTTATTCATATGTTTTGTTTGAACTACTACATGATACTTTATTTGTTTCTTATTTATGCTCTTTGAAACATGTATATCACTCGTGGGTAATATTCGACATGTTATTCTTATGCATTAATGCTTGTCTTATTATGTGTTAATACTTGTTTCGTTGTTCGATCCTTTACATATTATTTTGACCTATTCCTCTAGGTGTTAATACTTGATTTATCATTTCATTATTTATGTACCATTCTTGATATGCCCTCTTACGTGTTTATACTTGTTTGCGTATTCCTTTGACATACACTTCCCTCATGCATTTTACTCGGTATTTCTAAATCCAAAAACACTCATAATACACAAACGAGACGACTTCCCAAAATAGGCGTGAAACCCACAATTTGGTGAATGACTCTCAATCCTTCTACTTTTCTTTTCTTACACGAAATTCACCACCAAGTTAGGAGTGAAATCCTCACCTTGATGGAGAAATTCAAATTTCAAATTCTAGTGGACCCTCGTCAAGTGTTGAAATTAAATTTTGACCCGACGGGTACCAACCACACTTAGGATACGAAATCGTCAAGTTAGGGGTGAAACCCGCACCTTGTCGACTAGTTCCATTCTTTGATTTTCATAAATCCCGCCAAGTCTCGAAATTTCAATTGATTTGGGACATGTAGTAACCGGAAGGGTAAATACCGTTAACCGACTTGTCGGTGAGAGTATTCCACCTATTAGGCCAAAGCATACTCCCCAAATTCGAAAGACTTTTCGACCACTTTGGTTAGTCAAAAGTTCCGTTTTGGAACCATCCAAGTTTTAATCAAACATGTGTTTCTATTATTTATTTTATACGATGAAACCTTTCAAATTCGAATTTACTTTCGATATTTTCTTCTCACACACACATCATACTAAATCTTTTTCAAACACTTATACATATGCATGATTTCATATAATTTAAATCCATATTCCTTGTAACGATAAGTAGAGACATATCATCGAGATAGGAGTGATTTCCTTACCTTGACGATTAACTCCACTCCCCTTTCCTTAAAAACGACCCCACCAACGAGTTAGGGGTGATTCCCTTACCTAGGTGATCGTTACCAAAACGTCTCTTCAAAATATCTTATATGCAAACTCGAACATGTTTTATACCTAAGTTATTGATCATTATTCAAAATACATACGTGTACGATTTCAAAATATATTGCTTTATCAAGCGTATTTTCTATCCTACAACCTATTTTCACCTAACTCATATACACGAGATTCTTAAACTCATCTTAAACGTTTTACTATACAAATTTCCAAACCTTACGAAATGCTACCTATCGAGTTAATCGGTCCAAGGAATCTCTTGCCCATGAACTCCATATTCGACTCAATCACTAAAACGCACTCATGATAAATATCATCAAACTAAAGACTTTCATTCTCAATCAGAGGAACAAGCCAACCTTTCTTTTACACCTATAAGATCTTATAGACGCTATATGATCGTTTTACCAAGGACTCTTTTCAACCTCAATAAATCATTTGTTAGAACTTTTAACAATCACTAAGTCCTTTTGCTAAAATTCTTTTATAAGGATCCTCGTTTTCACAAGAACCTCCTAAATTCATAATTTCTTGTTTAATAAAACGAACTTCCTTTCGATTGAAAACCTTTTTCCTACACCAATTTACAAAACTCGTGGGCAAGAAGACTTCTTGGAGACTGACCATCTTCGGATTTCGTAAACTCTTTTAAAACAAAAGTAGCATTTCCATTCATTACAAAATGCATTACGCTTAACCAATGAGTACTTTATATCCTTTTTCATATGCAAACTACATTCTACCTTTCAAACCAAGTTCAATCTAATTTTGATACGATAAACTCAACGTTTCGTTTAAACAACTATACATACATGTCATCATACACGTTTTAGTCATTTTAACGCGGCAATTTCATTTATAATAGTTCGTATTTACATACTTAACCTTTTGAACGATTTTATGCACTTAAATCTATGATGTCCCAACATACACTATATACGTAAAATTTTAATATTCATACCTACACTTACTTTCATACGTTTTATGCTTATACTTATACATGTACTACTTATACGTTATATGCTTATACTTATACACATACTACTTATAAGTTTTATGCTTATGCTTATACACATACTACTTACACCTTTTATGTTTGTGCTCATACATACATGCGTATTCATACTTAAGCTTATGCTCATACTCATACATTCGTACCTACACGCGAGCGTAATCCGAGGGATTCGCTTGCGTGGGTCCCATACATACTTAAGCATGGACTTGCTTACATACTATATTCTTATACGTACACATAGGGCTGTAAACGAACCGAACGTTCAGCGAACAATTCGTGAACCGTTCGGCGGGAAGTTCGTTTATGTTCGTTCGTTTAATAAACGAACGAACATGAACAAGAAATTTCGTTCGATTAGTTAAACGAACAAACATGAACAGAGGTCTCGTTCGTTCGATTGTGTTCGTGAACGTTCGGTAAGATGTTCGTGAACGTGTTCGTGAACATTCATTGATTTGCGTTCGTTTATGTTCGTATGTTTGTGTTTTAATTGAATATCTTTGTACTTTCTTATATTTTATTTGTACTTTTTATATTATTAAACTTTTATTTATTTTATTTCCCTAATAATTAAACTAGGAAACTCACTTTCACCTTGTTTATGCATCATTTCACTTTCATTTCTCATTATTTACATCCACGAATACGATCGACCTCCGTTCCACAATAAGGGATTCAAGTTCAAGTGCTACTCTCTGGGCCATCTATCTTTATCCTTCGTCGTGTTCGCCAAATTTATTTGTGTTCGTTTGTGTTCATGAACCGTTTGCGAACACGCTCATTTCCTTAATGAACGAACACAAACATAAAATCTCATTCGGTAAGTGTTCATGAACCGTTCGTGAACACATTTATTTCCTTAACGAACGAACACGAACAAGGCCTTGTTCGTGTTCGTTCGGTTCGTTTACAGCCCTACGTACACATTCTTATTTTTTTTTTAAAATATGTATACCCTGATTCATACTCAACTAGTACAAGCTATGCGGATCATGCGACGATCAAAATAATCACGGGTGCACACGGGATTATAGTGATTGGCTCATGAAAACCATAGAGTGTACTACTGTGTATGGTAAGACACGGAACGTAACATGACACTGAATACGAAACGGACGTAAGGTGGTCAAAACATGGTGGATACGCCGCTGGTACTTCCTATATATAAGTGTTTTCACCATGTTACCAAATTTCGTAAAACGTGTCATGAGAAATTCAGTGTTTTACAGACCTATTTAGACCTAATACAACTTTAGACAACTCACAAACGCATTATATCTGATTATCCACGACGAGACTTCATCCTTAACACACTGCGTTCATCTATCCAACACCTATGCTATTCTTATACTTGCACTCTTTAAGAGCCATTCGTTCATTCTATACTCGTATTATTCTCCTTTATCTTTTCTTTCATACGAACCTCGTTCACAATCAAGCTTGTTTAAACTTTCGAATCCTAACTTATCTTATTACCTCTAGAACCGATTTTCTATTCTTTATTCTTGTGTAAACGCATTTAGTAGGTCGTTAATACTTTATCTTACCAAACCTCCTCGTTCCACTCGAGAAGCATTTTCTATGAATATGTGGTCTTATACTATCTTTAAAGCTTCCTACGCAATCTATTTTATTGATTTCAAACCATTGTATAAAGACCTCCTTCGTAAATACAATACATTTGTAAAACAACCCCAATTTTAGCCATTCAAAATCGTTTTACCTATACACGTTTACCCCTGCTTATGCCTCAAAACCATTTTAGCCAGACAAATTATTTTACAAACTTATTTATATTCTCCCAAAATTTCGTACTTTTCAAAACGTTTCAAAATTTCAAGCCTCAAACTTTTACCAAAACTCTTTAAAATCTACCTCTTAAATAAATTTCGGGACGAAATTTCCTAAAGGAGGGGAGACTGTAACGCCCTGCGTTTTCATACTTACTATATTTAGAAACCATTGCTTGAAATTCTACTTTTGGAAAACTTGCATTCTCGTAATCATCCTTTCTTCTTAATCAAATGTAAAATACGGGACTTGATTCATAAATGAAACTCGTACTTTGTTAATTACATGTTATACCTACTTCTTACATATTCATATGTTTAACTTGTGAAACAAACGACACATATTCGTAATACTTGCAAACGTATGATAACTCTACCAATACGTGACATACACACTTTGTACAATACATACATACGAGTCTTATGCTTAATCATATTCATTTTTACACTTATGTAACCTTTAGAACATGTTTTATATGCTTAAGTACCTTGATTTAACCATAAAACCCGTAATTGACCACTTTTGGACAAGTTAGAAATCAATAAAACATAAAATAAACTTTTGTGCTTTCTGCCTGTGGCTTACGGACCGTAAGCCTCCCACCCTTACGGTTCGTAAGGGTGTCTGGCGGGCAGTAGATTCAAACAGCTCGCGAATTTTGCACGAATCCCACCAAAACTCATCTCCCCAATCACTCCAAACCTCCATTAAACACCTCCAATCAACCCTAACTCCTCCCCTATAAGTACCATGCCTTCTCCAAGCCTTTTTCCACTTTCACAACTCTCTAATCTCTCCAAAATCACTCTCAAGTTCTTGCAAATCAGAAATTCGGGCAGATTCATACACCTTTACAAAAGTGAGCATAACTTGCTCAAAACTCAACCAAATCACTTGATTCTTCTTCCTACTTGCTTGGATAATCATTGGGTTTGATTCCTTGATCTCTCCTTGGAGAAATCAGACCTGGAATTGCCCTAAAAATGTCCATAAACTTTCTGTTATGTTTTAAACTCTTTCAAAACTTGTTTAAACTTATCAAACTTGAGTCTAACTCATCTCACACCTATGTCCTAATGCTTACAACCTATCTTATGGTTGGCTAGGCTTAAAAACAAGGCTGAGAAATGTGAAATCAGAGGTGTAAACCTCACATATTTTCTGTTTTAATTATGGTTTTTAACCCACAAGTCATGTTCAAGTTGCAAACTTGATGTAGGAGTGATTATGGAACAACTTGGGTTTTTCCAACATAAAATCCCCACATGATTTGATGATTTCTCATAGCTTAGATTATTTACATTCTTGTACTAATCCTAGTTCATGACCCTGCTTGTTTGTTGTTACAACAAGTGTAGTGGTGAACATATACGAGGTGCCTAAATGGAAGCTTGTTCTTCCTACCTCCTACATGACTTCTATGACACATTTTGAGGTACCTAAATGAAGATATAATCTTCTACCTCATGCTTGAAATACATGTACTAAGGACTTATTAATATATACTACCTAACCTAAATAATATCTATGTACATTCGAACCTTTGATGTTGAATTCATGTTCATTTGTCAAAGTAGTAGGACATCATCTAGGACCTAAACCTTGTTATGATTCTTATGAGTGTTCAACTCATGAAAACATTATTATAACCCTCGTGGTTACCAAGTGTCATACAAGTGTTACGAGTTGAAGATGATTATGTTAATATAATACTTTCATGTTGTTTTATTCCGAATCTCGACTCTAAGCATACTTGAACTTTAACCCTTATACATTCGGACTCTAAATCTCTATTCGTCAACAATTGGATAATCGGAAGGTATATGCAAACTTTGTGAGTACACTCGACCCATTTACATTTTAAACCACTTTTGGGTTGCAACATGTTACCATACAAAAATTACACTTACACACACTTAAACATACTTTGTGAACTCAATCCATTACACATGTTACTTGTTATGCTAGATAATACATGCTTCATGACATTACTATGTTATACCCTCGCTTAACAATTATAGCGCTATAGGAGTAGCACACCACCCGACGGGGGGTTGTTAGGTCATTATACTATACGGTCTCGTCACTTTTGTGGCGAGGGATGCTAAATACTAGTGGACACTTTGGGTTTATACGTAATGATATGCATGCTAGTTACCTTGCTTACAAATTGCCATCTGGATTCGAGTAAAATGCTTTTATACTTATGCTATACTTATTCAAACCTTGTGTACTCGCCTTTGCTTTTGCATTGAACTTTATTAAAACATGTTGCAGGTTTAGCGATGATGTTGATGATGCATGGAATCTAGTAGGATGCTTAGATACACACTTTAAACTTTGTATTTTATTTGTATTGTATTCCATTATTCATGTTGTACTTGTTTCAAACTCTTTTAATTGATTCTTTAGAAATGAAATGAAATTTACTATTTAAATACTTGTCACGATTATTAGTGTTATGATGTCTCGAGCAATCTTCACACTTCGTCTCATCCCAATGTTTCCGCCATTGGTTGGGGTGTGACAGATCACTACTACACCAATTCAAGCTGTACCAGCTCAACAACAACAACGTCAAGTAGCGGCGCATGCGGCAAATGCACCGCTTGCTAAGCGTGCATATACTGGGCCACACCCGCTTTGCCCTACTTGCACCTACCACCACCCGACTGGTATCGCTTGCCGATTTTGTGCTCATTGCAATATGTACGACCATTTCACTACCAACTGCCGTGCTCGATAAACTCCTGTTCATCAAGCTCTTCTCACCGCTCCTCAAGGCCAACAAGCGGCTCAGGCACCCGCAGTCAACGCCAGAGTCTGCTTCGCATGTGGCGATCCTAACCATTTCGCTAACATGTGCCCGAACAGGGTTGTGAAACAAGAGCCCCAGCAGCAGCAGCCTCAGCAACAACAACAGCAACAAGCAGCACGTGCTCGAACTTTCAACATCAACGTACGCCAGGCCCAAGCTGACAACAACGTGGTCAATGGTACATTCCTTATGAATGGTATTTATGCTTCATGTCTGTTTGATACTGGTGCCGATAACTGTTTTGTATCGTTTGAGTTCGAAAAGCTCCTTAATCGTAAGCTCGCCCATCTCCCCTCGACGTTCGATGTCGAAGTTGCCACCGGAAGAACCATCGCCGTCAACTCAGTTCTTCGTGATTGTACTCTTGAGCTCAACAATCACATCTTCCCAATCGACCTTATCCCGATCCAACTCGGAAGTTTTGATGTCATAGTAGGCATGGACTTTCTTCGCGAAAACCATGCTGAAGTTGTTTGTTTTAACAAGATGATCCGATTCTCGCTCGCTAATGGAGACCAATTGTGTGTTTACGGTGAAGTCGCGTCGAAGAAGCCCCAACTCATGTCGTGTGTCCTGGCTAGCAAGTATCTCCGCAAGGAATACCAAGCTTACTTGGCCCACATTGTAGTAGCAGAGAAAAAGGAAGTTAAGGAGGTAGTCGAGGTGCCTGTAGTTTGCGAATTTCCTAATGTCTTCCCTGATGATCTTCCAGGTTTACATCCGAGTCGTGATATCGACTTTCGGATCGACCTCATTCCTGGAGCCAACCCCGTTGCTAGAGCTCCTTATCGACTCGCACCATCCGAGATGCGCGAATTGTCGAGTCAGCTCTAGGAATTGCTTGACAAAGGCTTCATTCGCCCTAGCACCTCTCCTTGGGGCGCACCGGTCCGTTTCGTCAAAAAGAAGGATGGGTCGTTCCGGATGTGTATCGACTATATGGAGTTGAATAAGCTGACAATCAAGAATCGCTATCCACTGCCTCGTATCGATGATTTATTTGACCAGCTACAAGGTGCTACATGTTTTTTCTAAAATCGAACTACGTTCAGGCTATCATCAGTTACGCATTCAAGAGGAGGATATACCCAAAACCGCTTTTCGCACTCGATACGGCCACTATGAGTTCGTTGTTATGCCTTTTGGGTTAACCAACGCACCCGCGGTTTTCATGGATCTGATGAATCGCGTGTGTAAACCCTATCTCGATCGCTTCGTCATCGTATTCATCGATGATGTCTTGATCTATTCCAAATCGAAAGCCGAACACGTGCAACATCTACGTTTGGTTCTCGAGCTACTCCAAGGGAATCAACTCTATGCCAAGTTCTCTAAATGTGAATTCTGGCTGGAGGAGGTTCAATTCCTCAGTCACATTGTAAATAGTCAAGGTATTCATGTCGACCCCGCGAAGATTGAAGCTGTCAAGAGTTGGGTTACACCTAAGAACCCGACTGAAGTCCGTTCTTTTCTCGGACTAGCGGGCTACTATCGCCGATTCATCGAAGGATTCTCTAAAATTTCCGTGCCGCTTACTGCCCTCACGCATAAAGACAAACCTTTTGTTTGGGGAACCAAACAGGAGACTGCCTTTCAAACACTCAAGCGCATGCTTTGCAATGCTCCTGTTCTCACATTGCCCGAAGGAAATGACGACTTTATTGTCTATTGTGATGCCTCAAACCTTGGTCTTGGCTGCGTTCTCATGCAACGGGACAAGGTCATTGCCCACGCATCTCGTCAACTCAAAATCCACGAAAGGAACTATACAACCCATGATCTCGAGCTAGGCGCAGTTGTTTTTGCGTTAAAGATTTGGCGACACTACCTGTATGGTGCAAAGTGTACGATCTTCACCGATCATAGGAGCCTACAACATATCTTTGACCAGAAAGAACATAATATGCGTCAACGCCGATGGGTAGAACTTCTCAACGATTATGACTGTGAGATTCGTTATCACCCTGGCAAAGCAAATGTCATTGCCGACGCTCACAGTAGACGGAGTTATTTGCTCATCATCCGTAATGTCCAAGCCCAACATGATCTCGAAACCCTTATCCGCGAAGCCCAACATGCATGCTTTACTGAACGCACACTACAGAAGGAGAGAATCTACCACGATGGAGCCCAGCTAGTGAATAAGTCTAATGGGATATTTCATCATCTGGATCGAATCTGGATCCCTAAACGGACCGACTTGAGAAAGATACTAATGGACGAAGCCCACAAATCCCGATATTCTATTCATCCCGGTGCCGATAAGATGTACCAGGACCTTCGCTACAAGTACTGGTGGCCGGGAATGAAGAGGGATATCGCTCTATACGTTGGGAAGTGCCTGACTTGCTCGAGAGTCAAGGCTGAACATCAAAGGCCCTCTGGCTTGCTTGAACAACCCCCAATCCCTATGTGGAAGTGGGAAAGCATAGCTATGGACTTCATAACAAAACTCCCGCACACGCCATCAGGTCACGACAACATCTGGGTTGTTGTTGACCGTCTGACTAAATCCGCTCACTTTTTGCCGATACGGGAAGACTACAAGGTAGAAAGATTAGCCCGAATCTACACCGATGAGGTTATTTGTCGACATGGGACGCCTTGCGACATCATCTCTGACCGTGATGCTCGGTTTACCTCGCGATTGTGGGAGACGTTTCAAACGGCTCTCGGTACTACACTTAATCTAAGTACCGCTTTCCATCCCCAAACCGATGGTCAGACTGAGAGGACGATCCGTACCCTTGAAGACATACTCCGTTTGTGTGTCATAGATTTTGGTGGTAATTGGGACACATACTTACCTTTAGTCGAATTCTCGTACAATAACAGTTATCATGCCAGCATTCAGATGGCACCATTTGAGGCACTATATGCAAGAAGATGTCGATCGCCTATTGTGTGGCACAAGATCGGGCATTCGCAATTAACCGGTCCCGAGATATTGCAAGAAACAACAGACAAAATCTTCCAAATTCGAGACAATCTAACGAAAGCCCGGAATCGTCAGAAAAGTTACGCCGATAGACGACGCAAGCCACTTGAATTTGACGTTGGCGACCATGTACTCCTAAAGGTATCACCTTGGAAGGGTATGGTCAGATTCGGCAAGAAAGGAAAACTCGCGCCTCGATACGTTGGACCCTTTAAGATTCTGGAAAGGATCGACAAGGTGGCCTACAGACTCGAACTACCGGAGGAACTTAGCAACGTTCACCAGACTTTCCACGTCTCAAACCTCAGAAGGTGCCTAGCTGAGCACGATTTACATGTTCCCTTAGAGGATCTGCAAGTGAACGAAACATTACACTTCGTGGAAAAGCCCGTTGAGATCATGGATCGACAAACCAAGCAGCTCAGACGCTCACGCATTCCCATTGCGAAAGTTCGCTGGGAAGGCAAACGAGGCGCAGAGTTCACTTGGGAACTCGAAAGTGACATGAAGGCGAAGTACCCGCAGTTGTTTGTTAGGGCTTTAGCCTAATTTCGGGACGAAATTCCCTTAACAAGGGGAGGCTGTAACACCCCGTGTGTCACGACCCCCGACCCACCCTGGACGGAATCGAGAGCCGCGAACAGCCACGTGGTACCGGTGATTATTTTGAAAAATATTGCAGCGGAAATTTCACCAGGACCGTGAGTTAGGAAAAATATTAGAGTTTAGAAAACACCGGATTTTATTTATTAAATAGATGGGATAAACCCCCGTTTTACAATGGTAGCTTTAATAAAGATAATTACATAAAACAATATTTCTAAATTTTAATTTAATTAATAAAATAAGCCACTTCTTGATGCCTTTCAGTGCCGTATCCATCTTTTACTCCCATCTACTGTAATTACCTGAAACGTGTTTTAAAGAGGTTTTGTCAGCGGGAAATACTGAGTGAATCATTCTATTTATTAAAACGACACATTTGTTATAATTTACAGTATTAAGGAAGATTACAATGTTTCTGATATCAACCAACTACCCACAGTACTTTGTCACTCGACCCATTGGCCCATTCGTCCAATGGTGTCTGTGATTATGGTCATATCACCCCTTGGCTGCCCCAATGGTGAAGATTATCAAGTAATGTATACAAAACCCCACATACCGGCTGTAATTGGTGATTACATAAACTTAATCACTATAATTATAACCTTTGAAAATAAACATGATTTTGCAAGTAATTAGATAAAAAGAGAATGACTCACTTATAATCATGCAGATTCATACGTCCAAAGTTTAGTCTACAGATAATCCTTGATATATTGCAGATTTATACAGGCAGAGCTTAGCCTATTGATTTAGCCTTGTAACCTAGTGCACACGAACTAGGTAGGTAACTTAATACAGCAATTACGATAACTCACGAGATCAACCCTCACAACGAATGACAAAGTGCTATGCTTAAACATCCATCGAATTAACGATTAATGACAAAGCATCACCCTAATGTGGGCAGCACTTAAACATCCATTGAGTACATTGATCAATCGGACAATGAATCGTAATAGCGATCGAGTTATTACCCTGTATCGTAGCAGAATTCAAGCTAGTGTGTGTTTTTGTAGTAATCAGAGAATACCTCGAAATGTAAGACGAATTCGTTCGTCGCTCCAACGCAGGAAATCAAGTCCCAACATCCTCTATTTATACATGAAAAATGGACCCCCTCGCGTGACGCGAGGGGTCACCCTCTGGGCGTCGCGTGACGCGACGGGTCACATCTCTCCATAAGGTTGCCACGTGTGTTTGGAGTTTAGCTGAGTCGACGGATTCTCGAATTTCAATTTAGACAGCGAGATATGTGGATAATCGTCGAATAGGGAATACCCCCCTGAGTTTTAGGGGCCCTGATCCTGATTCTGATTGTTATGAAAATTTTAGGGTTTGTGCAGGATTATTTAGGGGTCTTAACTAAGGTTTCCTTTTGTATAAAATATAATAATAAATTATAATTTTGGTGAGAGTTGTTATGGTTTGGGATATTTTTGAATATAATTATATTATAAAGAAAAAGGGAATAAATAGTGAGAAAAGAGAATTGACCCACTTGGTAACTTTAGGGTTCAACTAGAAAGCCTCCTGGTATAAATTTTTGGGTATAACTTCTAAGCTATATAAAAATATACAATGCACTCGTGTTAAGTATAGTACCCCTAATTCAACCTTGTCCCTATGTCCCGAGACTGAATCCGAACAACTTAGTCGGGCAGAGCCCTGACATATGTTATGTGGCTCAGATCAATCGGAAAGGGTAGCGGTGATCGGAAGTTAAAACACTTAAAACAGAGCAAGGCTTTATTATAGTGTAAATAATAATAAAAAAATATATACATATGAATATAAGAAGGGGGAGGCGATACTGACTACACCAAATGATGGTTTTTCTTATTTATAGATGTCTAGCCAAACTTTAGAATGTCCACCTAAGTGGAACACATGTTCCATCAAGAAAGAGTAGTAACTATCCATACTACACGTATACTAGCCTACACCTATCCTTTATTTGAATATTTTATTAATTTATATTTGATTCTTATCTTGTTAATCGACATGTATACATATATTTAAGAATCTCAATTGTTAACATCTACTTTATTATTTTATTTATATATTTTATTTCATAAGAAATTCTTAAGTAATTTTATTTCTTTACGTAAGTTGTTAATTATTATTATTATTATTATATTTTATTACTTTATATATTATAATTAATTCAACTGCTTTATTTATTTGGCGTTTATAACTTATGAAATATAACGTTTTACAAAATAATGAATATGTTATCAAAATGAGAATATTTTTGTTTACATTTGGGTCTAAGTTTCATTAAAAATAGAGTAGGTTCAAAATACAATATATTTTTATAGTTTAATTAGTAAACGGTTCCTGGCCCGTCTAGGTACTTTATATTTTTAACATTTAACTTACCCGTAAGCTACCTGTCTAATAATATAAGTTTTTACTGACTTTTTATTTTATTAGAAAGGTCACTCATATCCAGGTCAATTAATTAGTATAATATTTCAACCAACAATATAAAAATAGTGTTTAAAACTATTTGGGTTGAATATTTATATTAAAAATAAACTAGTTACTAATTACTAGTGGTTAATAAATTTTACCAAACCTATAATTTATATGATAAAAATAGGGATGTTACATTCTCCCCGCCTTGTTTTAAATCTCGTCCTCGAGATTTGGGTTATGATATTTCTTTTAGACTCATGTCACGTTTTAGTTAATAAAAACAATATTAAAGTAGATGACATAGAATTAAAATATTAAATTTTGTGAATACGAGTTGTACCATAAGTAGGATTCAAAGGTTTAACTGAATTATGTCAAGAAATTGATGACAAATGAATGAGATGAAATGATATAATTTCCAAAGTGACTAGGTTCAAGCCAAAAGATATATGATCAATAGATATTTTAAAATGAATGTAAAGGACTTTTAGAATCAATAAAAATTCTTTGTCAAAAGAAAGCTTACTTTAATTGGCAACTGAGGAAGACTTAGAATTAACAGGTTCAAAAAGTATGAAAAATGATTTGTCAAATATTTATGATATAAGAAAATCAAAGTGTTGAAATGAGTGAATTGCAAAGATACACTAAAAGACAATAAAGTTAGTGTATCATTATTTAGAGTTCCAAGTTGTTTTAATCGTGAAACAATGTGATAGTATACTATTAGTGACCATATTTTTCTTACTATGTCCTAGAGATCGAAATATAATAAGAACGAGTTGTTTTGACATGACCAACCATTATATTATATTTGTAAAGCAAATGTAATATAGATTATTTGTTACGCATTTTTACTATATGTAAATGGTCACCACTTTTTAATTTATTTTAGTATTTTACTATACTATGTAAAATAACTTATAGTTACTATATATTACAAAACACTGCAATGAAGTTATTATATTACAAAATATTTTAGTATTATTATTTTGTAAAAGAAATCAATATTATTTATAACGTTAAATGAAAATTAAAGATGTAAAAATATTTATTGTACAAAAGTATTTGTAAAATAATTTGTAAATATATATCACTTAATAAATCGATTCTATGTGATTACTTATTTTCATTTTGAAACCATATAACGTTGTGAAAATATTGAAAACGGAGACTATTATAATGTTCTTCTAACCCAACGTAGTTGATGACTACCATATTATTCTTATATAGTTATTTTCTTGCCAAAGCGTTACGGTACATACTTACCACAAAACATGTGATAGACAATTATTTATATAATTTTATTCGTCATTATAATTCTTGTATTGTTTTATCCTTAAAGTATATATATTTTTATATGTATATATAAAATATTTTTACATATAATTAAAATTTACTAATTAAGTATGATAACTTAATTTATATATATGAACTGATCATTATCATGATTGGATATTGGTTAGTGCTGCCTTGTTTAAGCATAGGTGATCAGTCCATGCCTAACTAAGGCTAGACTATTCAATACCTGCCCTTGACAATAATCCTAGTATCTGAAAATAATACTAACACTTCTGTTATTTACTAATAATAAAATTATTAATAATAAATAATTTAAACATAAACTTAAATGAGAGTATACCTCAACATAATTTTTATACATATATATAAAAATATAAATTCTTTACCTCAATGGTTTAATATTGACTTGATATCAAAGAGTTATCGTTTTGTAATAATGCGGTTTATAGTGCAAAGAACGGAATGATATTTGAGTTTGGATAAAATAACAAATCGGAATGAAACCCTCCAGTGGTCTTCATAAATCAAACGAACCACATGCGAAATAAACAGTGTATGTGTAACGTGTGGATTTACCAAGAAATGAAATAGATCAATATTTGCTACTATGGAAGAAATCCTTATAGTATGATGACCATTAAAGGAAGTAAAAATACGAAAGTCAACTTATTATATGTAGAAGTCAGAATTTCAACGAAAGAAATATAAGAACTTTATCTGGGATTTCGTATGATAACCATTGTTAAGTGACATTACCAAGGAATGTCGAATGAAATGAATTAGGGGATTTGCAAAGGTATGTGACTCCTTTTGCAGTGATAATAATTATGACTCTGATTAGACTGTGCATCGATGGTTGTGAAATCTTGTTATAACGTACCTTAGCGAAATTAATGTCGTTTGTAAGATTACGTGGCACAGTGCTTCTTTTTTATCAGTAGTTCTTCTACTGATGGAATTAGCATTGGTGTCATCATGCCCAATTTATATTTTCCAAAGGTCTTGCCTTGGAAGTCGTGTGTGCTATACTTTGACTTCTGTGGACTTATGATTAAATTTTCATGTGTTTTCTTGTACGTTATCACAACTTTACATGTTTCTTACTTGCGTTAATAGTTTATGGTAATGCGTTAGAAATTCTTTACACTTTTGATGGTATCCCAACTTAATGGTTTCCATTGTTTACACGAGCTACAAGACAGATGATCAAACGAAATAATGTTTGATATTGGAAAAGAAATTCCTGATAAAGAAATCTAGACACATATGCTTGTGCTTTATTCCTAATTAACTTTTAGAATTTCTTATAGATATATATATTTATATAATCATATATTTCACATGCTGAAATAAACATACCATTTATCAGGTCAATGTATTTAATAGATTCATATTTCCAAAAACCAGTCAAATATCTGGTCATGATACTATTTAGGGAAATCTTGTCACTTGTTTGACATATTATCTATCCCGTCTTATCCGATTCGCGCCGGAGCGGTAACCTTAGTATATCTGGACAAACTGGAGAGTCTACTACACCATACCCAGTCTTGCCAGAGAAAATTTTCTATTTCCCATAAATAGTATCTTTTCAAAAGTGCCTCTTTTATTAGGCTAGAATTAGGGAAATTTGTATTCCCGTAACATATTTTATTCTAGACCAATTAATATCACTAAGCAATAATTACTATTAATTCTTGCTTATTTATCATATCTTGCAATATTCTAATTACCATTCTTATGGTATATCAAAAATATGATAATTTATTCACATAAGTACTTAGCTTATCTTGAAGCTGATACTAAGGCATCTTTTCTTAAGTTCAAGTCTAAATGCTATCATGTGTGCTACCAGTTAACAGCAATCTCCTAACTCTTTTATATAAACTTAGGTATTATTATTACAACACTTATTGGCTTCAAGCAGTGGCTCTGATACCACCTTCTGTCACGACCCCCGACCCACCCTGGACGGAATGGGGAGCCGCGAACAGCCACGTGGTACCGGTGATTATTTTGAAAAATATTGCAGCGGAAATTTCATCAGGACCGTGAGTTAGGAAAAATATCAGAGTTTAGAAAACACCGGATTTTATTTATTAAATAGATGGGATAAACCCCCGTTTTACAATGGTAGCTTTAATAAAGATAATTACATAAAACAATATTTCTAAATTTTAATTTAATTAATAAAATAAGCCACTTCTTGATGCCTTTCAGTGCCGTATCCATCTTTTACTCCCATCTACTATAATTACCTGAAACGTGTTTTAAAAAGGTTTTGTCAGCGGGAAATACTGAGTGAATCATTCTATTTATTAAAACGACACATTTGTTATAATTTACAGTATTAAGGAAGATTACAATGTTTCTGATATCAACCAACTACCCACAGTACTTTGTCACTCGACCCATTGGCCCATTCGTCCAATGGTGTCTGTGATTATGGTCATATCACCCCTTGGCTGCCCCAATGGTGAAGATTATCAAGTAATGTATACAAAACCCCACATACCGGCTGTAACTTGGTTATTACATAAACTTAATCACTGTAATTATAACCTTTGAAAATAAACATGATTTTGCAAGTAATTAGATAAAAAGAGAATGACTCACTTATAATCATGCAGATTCATACGTCCAAAGTTTAGTCTACAGATAATCCTTGATATATTGCAGATTTATACAGGTAGAGCTTAGCCTATTGATTTAGCCTTGTAACCTAGTGCACACGAACTAGGTAGGTAACTTAATACAGCAATTACGATAACTCACGAGATCAACCCTCACAACGAATGACAAAGTGCTATGCTTAAACATCCATCGAATTAACGATTAATGACAACTTAGTCGGGCAGAGCCCTGACATATGTTATGAGGCTCAGATCAATCGGAAAGGGTAGCGGTGATCGGGAGTTAAAACACTTAAAACAGAGCAAGGCTTTATTATAGTGTAAATAATAATAAAAAAAATATATACATATGAATATAAGAAGGGGGAGGCGATACTGACTACACCAAATGATGATTTTTCTTATTTATAGATGTCTAGCCAAACTTTAGAATGTCCACCTAAGTGGAACACATGTTCCATCAAGAAAGAGTAGTAACTATCCATACTACACGTATACTAGCCTACACCTATCCTTTATTTGAATATTTTATTAATTTATATTTGTTTCTTATCTTGTTAATCGACATGTATACATATATTTAAGAATCTCAATTGTTAACATCTACTTTATTATTTTATTTCATAAGAAATTCTTAAGTAATTTTATTTCTTTACGTAAGTTGTTAATTATTATTATTATTATTATTATATTTTATTACTTTATATATTATAATTAATTCAACTGCTTTATTTATTTGGCGTTTATAACTTATGAAATATAATGTTTTACAAAATAATGAATATGTTATCAAAATGAGAATATTTTTGTTTACATTTGGGTCTAAGTTTCATTAAAAATAGAGTAGGTTCAAAATACAATATATTTTTATAGTTTAATTAGTAAACGGTTCCTGGGCCCGTCTAGGTACTTTATATTTTTAACATTTAACTTACCCGTAAGCTACCTGTCTAATAATATAAGTTTTTATAGACTTTTTATTTTATTAGAAAGGTCACTCATATCCAGGTCAATTAATTAGTATAATATTTCAACCAACTATATAAAAATAGTGTTTAAAACTATTTGGGTTGAATATTTATATTAAAAATAAACTAGTTACTAATTACTAGTGGTTAATAAATTTTACCAAACCTATAATTTATATAATAAAAATAGGGATGTTACATTCTCCACACCTTGTTTTAAATCTCGTCCTCGAGATTTGGGTTATGATATTTCTTTTAGACTTATGCCACGTTTTATTTAATAAAAACAATATTAAAGTAGATGACATAGAATTAAAATATTAAATTTTGTGAATACGAGTTGTACCATAAGTAGGATTCAAAGGTTTAACTGAATTATGTCAAGAAATTGATGACAAATGAATGAGATGAAATGATATAATTTCCAAAGTGACTAGGTTCAAGCCAAAAGATATATGATCAATAGATATTTTAAAATGAATGTAAAGGACTTTTAGAATCAATAAAAATTCTTTGTCAAAAGAAAGCTTACTTTAATTGGCAACTGAGGAAGACTTAGAATTAACAGGTTCAAAAAGCATGAAAAATGATTTGTCAAATATTTATGATATAAGAAAATCAAAGTGTTGAAATGAGTGAATTGCAAAGATACACTAAAAGACAATAAAGTTAGTTGTATTATGTGGAGTAATTGTCAATAATCGCAGTAATCGACGTGTGTTATTCTTTATTTAATCGACTTACGACTGTGAACTATAGGAAGTAAAATGCGATAAAGTTAACTAAACAATACTCAAACTACGCTAATCGAATCGACATCGAATGGTAATACGAATCGCAACTCGAAATATGCATTCGGGATATTGTTTTACGTGTGTGTGTGTTAATTAGGTGTTACTTGTGCATGTTTATTTATGTTGTATGTGGTGATCTATCGAGACGCAAATCGCAACTCAATCGAATCGCAATCTAATCGACACATGAAACGCAAGTTAAATATGATGATTGTATGTTAGATATAGTAGTTGGGATTCAAAGTAATTTGATAAGAAACTCTATCGCGTCGCACGCTCGAATCGCATCGCATCGCAACGCGCTACACGCAAATCGAAACGCCAAAACTCGTCGCACCAAGCACTCGAACCAGGTGCCAGCCGACCGAACTGCCACCCGACCGGGCAGCCACCCGATCGAGGTGCCACTCGACCGGGCTGCCATCCGGGCCAGTTGCCACCCGAGCGACCAACCTATTCTTCCCTTTCCACTTTGGGAAACCCTATAAATACCTATCACTTTCCACTTTGGGAAAGTATCAGCTCACACTTTCTCTCCACTCGAACCAGCCTCTATTTCTTCAGATTTCTCGCGATTCTTGTAAGTTTTCTTCTAGATTCTTGTACTTCCTTGATCTACACGCACTCCTACACCTTTCTATCTTTTAAATCTTAACTTTTAACCGTGAAATCACTAGATTTAAGGTGTTCAAGGATGATGTCGTCATGGTGTTCTTAGGAACTTCATGTTTTGGCCTTAATCCACCAAGAACAACTTGAATCTGAAGGATTTCCACATAAATAAGCAAAGATCTTTCATAGATCTGAACATATTCACGGTGAAGAGGATTGAAAGATGATTTCTCTAACTTTCTTTCAACTCTTTTACACTCAATGCACTCAAACCCGGTGGAATCGGAGCTAATACTGATCGTCTGCTCGTTCTTAGTGATGTATCAGTGTTAGATCCAAGTTCCATCTGTAGGATAGTGATTTCGGGTTTGGACATGAACAACCGTCTCGGACCGTGCACTGTCGGACTAGGGTGATTCCTGTTCGGTCAGGTCATTGGGGACGAGATGGGGTTCCATTGTTTACACCAGCTATCACGACGCCTCGCTCAAGTTACAACACTTCAAGCAAAATCAAGTAACAGAATGATCAGATTGTTGGGACGAGTTGTCGTCCGATCGGACTGCTGTCCGACCGGGTTGCCACCCGCTCGACCCACTGTCCGATCGGGTTGCATCTTGATTCAAAACTTAAACAATTGTCAAGATGCTCAATAACAAGGTTTCCATCCGATCGGATGAACATCCGACCGAGTGACCGCCCTGCTGTGAACTTGTTCTCACCGAGAAGCCTCGCCATTCGAGTCGCCGCCCGATCGAACGACCGTTTGATCGATCGACCGACCTGAAAGATAGAGATACTTCTCTGTTTTCAAAATACTACAACAAAAACCTCAAAAGACAAGCCATCATACACAAACACATCCATGCCAAATAAATGTCTAACCGACCGAGTGGCCGTCCAATCGGACAATCACCCGAACGGGTCAACATCCGCACGAATGGCCGACCGGCCGGATTGCCATCCGACCGGGTCACCATTCTGCACTTGGTAACTTTTCTCGTTTTACACACCACTTATCTTTTATGCTATCGTTAACTGATTCAGGCTAACCTCGCTCCACGCGCTCCCTTCAATCCATCAACGCTGTGAGTATACTCGAACCCTTTTTGCTTTATGCACTTTTGGGTGTTATATACGTTACGAATATTCAAACCACATCGAACACACTACTCAATACTGTTAGTCCCGAAAAACCCTAGATATCACTCGACGGTTCAATCGAACGCGGAATGTAAGATCAAACCGTATGAACAAAAAGAAATTTTTCATTACAAATCATAGTGTCACTGCTTAGATCGCACACAGTCTCAAGGACTGTCTGGTACGATCTTCGAGAACCTTGCACACAATCTCTAGGATTGTCGGGTACAAGGTTCTCCTTTAGGGGATTACATTTTTGCTAAAAATGGAGAGCTCTACTACAATAACCTAGATAGGACTATTTATAGGAGCCTCTACCCTATTGGCCCACATGGCCTAGCCCAAGCCCAAAATCTAATCTAAACCCAATTAATACATAAATTAATACAATAAAGATAAGCCGTAAAACTTCTGGACCTAACAAATACTTTAACGCTGGCCGTTACCGCATGTACTACGTGACTAAATGAATGCTTGTTTGTTATGTTTACACATGGAATGATGTCTACCTGCCTTAATGACGATAGTACTATAGTTTGGACTCAGCACCTGTTCGCAGGGGTTGTTAAGGACAATTACTTGCATGGATTACGGTGGTAATCATGTAGTGCGAACTACCTCGGGCAGTCAATCCGCAGTCATTGGTATCGATAGGTCTATGTCGATAACTAACGTGCTTCATTTCACTATGCGTACGTGCTGGTTATGCGTAAACGAATTTCGAACTTATCTATATGTATCAAACTTGTATGCTCACCTTTACACTATGTGTATTGACTTTTACTTTAACGTATGTGGTAGGTGCTTAAGTTGTTTATATGCTTAGCTTGCTGTGAAATTGATGCAAGGAAAGGTCTAGGACGCCCTGTTTACTGGCGATGAAATTGAGGCTAGGGATGAGTCCTAGAAACCAATAAACAATTATTCCATTTTGTAAATCTGAGTTGTCGGAACAGAACTACTTGACTAGATTTTGTCTGGTATAATTATGTTACTTCTTATGTCATGGTATGGGACGCGATGCTTTAAATAATTGGTAATTATAATTGTTATGGAAACTTCTGGACAATCTGTTTCGCTCAGTGTCGCACCCCGATGTTTCCGCCATCGGTTGGGGTGTGACAAGTTGATTCCAATAATAAAATTCTTCGAAAATTGGAGCAAGTAATTAAGATGGTCAAGTCGAGGTTATAGTAATAAGATCTCCTAAAGAGACAGTAGAAATTATGGTTCAAGAAGAACCTCAGGTACCTGAAAATAAAGAGATCTCGATAAGTTGTATCATGTCTAAGACATGTATGGAATCGAAACAAAATCGACGTCGTTATACTTTTGTATATAATATAGCGCTTGAAATGATGAAATGACGAGGATCAAGATTTAAGATCTGCCTATGTAACACCTCGAAAATTCGTGTGCATTGGAATAACGACACGTGTCCTGAAAGATAAAACGCGTTGTAAACCTTGATAAAATAAAGATGTTTTGGCAGGATTGAAAAGTGGCGTCATGTAAATTTTTACCTCTGAACACCTCATCTATAAATCCCAAGACCCAAGTGTTTATACATATTAAACATCTATTATGTCTAAAATCCAGAAATGGGTTGACAATAATGAATTGGAAATGCATGATAGGATCTCACGAAGAAAAGAATGGTAATCCTTAGTTTTCGGTACTTTCTAAAGACTCCAAGACTTTTCACACAACATAACATGGTGGTGCATACTATACGTGACCCAAATTTGAGGCCCCATATTGATAAAACACGGCCAACAATCGTTTATACTCAGTTGCCCTTTCAAATCATTGAAAAGCCAACATTTTGGTCCCTGATGAATTGTTGCGCACCGCAACAAATATTTGTTACGGTGCGCAAGCACCTGCCCAGCACCAGAAAACAGGCAGCAGCCTGTTATGCGCGATTGTGACCATTCTAGCCGGTTTTTCTCACACGTGGACGACCCCTAGGCACCCCTAAGCACTAGGACAAGTGTTAATCAGTTGTGGATGGGTGCTAGACTAAGATGTCAATAGATTGTGGTGTCTTTGAGCACTATATAAAGCCTTCAAGTTTACAAACTTTCCTCACAACTTCTCCTGCATTCTTGGATCATTTCTGGAGCTATCAAGCAGCCTCAAGTGATCAAAATTCGTGCATAGGACTTTTGTAAGTTGCCTAACCTTCTCTAATTAGTTTTAGCTTAGTTAATTAGCTAAAAGTCAAACCATCGTAATTACGGTTTGACTTCGAGATTAGTCAACAATGGCTCAGTCATATCTCGAATTAAAAGTAGTTATAGCTTGGTATTTATGTGGGTAATAAAACCTCAAAAGGGTTTCCCCTGATCACCACTCTAACCAGGTCAAAAGTCGGGTCAAACTAGTTTAGAAAAAGTCAACAGGAAGCTTAAAATGTCATTTATGCATAATTAACATTATAGACCATATACAACCTGGTTGATCATTGTTATAACTTAGTAATAAGTGTAAGAACATGTCTAAACATGTTCAACCCGACAATTTCCTGTTTAGACCCGGTTCGGAACCGAAAGTCGCATAGTTTGACTTTCACTTTGACTTTCAGTTCTGACCCGTTAAGGCATGTTTTAGAAATGCCTCGGAGCTTTTATTGGACTAGGTTACATGTTAGAACAACCCTATGTGATTATACACCTTGGTTCATTAGTTATCCAATTAATATGCATGTTTCCGTTAATTGCTCATATGTTGACCGTTATGCCCTTATTACCTTAAAACGTGATTTATGAAAATGTAAAAGTATAGAAACCTTAGTTACTGATATATAAACTTGTATGCAAGGTTTGACATCAGTTTGACTTGTATATTAAGAGTTATGCTCATTATCGCAAATTTAAAAGCTTTATGTTAATAAAACGGCATAATTAGCGTATAGCCTAGTTAAGCCTACTTTTTAATACCAAATATTTTACCCACTGATGTAATATATTATTTTAGGATTTTTAAAGATTTTTAATTAATTTTAGGCTGAGCATAGCTAGTAGTCGTAGGCTTAATCCGGTAATTGTCGGTTTTGCCCTTACGGGCCATAAAACAAGTTTTACATATCTAAACGACTCCAAACCTTTTGCTACTAATCACATATGATAAATAAATTATTTTAAGCCTTCTGGAAATATAAAAATATCAGATTTAAGTATCGAACCCGGAAATGTCCTTTAATCGCCTTATTTAGCGTTTTTAACGCATAGTATGTTTTAAAATCATATTGAACATACCCGGGTTGATACCTACTGATATTTTAGGCAAATTAGAATGTTTTGACAGTAAGCAAAGGTTGATAAACTCAGACTTCAGTTTTGAGCTTTTCGGCTTATGTGAAATTACCAAAATACCCATACGGGGCATAGTTTGGTTAAAAATGATAAATTTCACATACATGCTTTAACCTACTGATATAACTTAGCAAATTGAGTATATTTGCTGATTACATCAGACCTATAACTCAGATTGTTACTTAAACTCTTTTATAAACTTTTAAATGACCAAACTACCCCTACGGGGCCTAGTTTGTGTTTAAACACGTTTCGGGCATAATGAAAGACATCTTACTGATGTCACAACATATTTGAAGAATATTAACTTAGGGAAACCTGTATATGGCTCTTACGGATACCCATTACGCTTATTACGCGTTCGGTTCGGTTTATGTAACAAGTTTACATAAATTAGCCGAAACGGGTCAAACCTTAACGGTTTTATCTCAAAATCCAGAATGTGAATAATAAACCCATATTAAACAAGTCTTCAAACTTTTCGGGTCTAAATCACATTCTATCCGGTCTTCGCTTAATCGTGCGTACGAACCGTATCTTTGAAACTAGCCGGTCTAAGCTTAAGCTTAATTAAAGATCCGTTAGGATTCTAATAGGTTATATTAAACCTTCGTTCCAGATTAGGAGAACCAGTAAAAGCTACGTGCATTTTGCTTATTGTGATTAATACTTGCTCAGGTAAATACTTTTAACTTATTTTCCCTATACGGGCTTGGGTTACGGTATATAGCATACCGCTTGATCGGGCATCAAATCTCCACCGTTAGGTGGGTAGTTGAATAATTTGATCGGCTCGTTTAAACAGTCTTGTTTACTTTACAGCCTTTGGGGGGTTAATGACCATGTCCCGGATATCCTTGGCATCATATTACGAGATGGCCACGACCTGAGCACGGGGTGTAGGCGTACACCCGTCAGTGTATAACTCTATGATGTGGTGTGTCTATTGATCTTTAACCCGGACAAGATCCGTGCTACTGAACGCATAAGTAACATGTAATTCGTTCACAAGATTATAATATTAAATAATTCTCCCAAGTTATAAAAAATGTTTATGCCATGTGTATCCAAACCAATTTTCAATCATTTTCCAAAATGAGTCAGTTGAATGTATTTACCAGTGTAAACTGACGTATTTTCCCAAAAAGACTGAATGCAGGTACTAAACGAAATTGGCTGGATTGTCTCCTTAGCATCAATAAAAAGTCTCGCAAGCTTAGGATGCCTGAAGTCTGTTGAACCATTGTTTCTATTTTATTTCGATCCGTTCTGTGGATAAACAATCGAACGTTGTGATACTTGATATTACAATAATTAAATTCGGTTGTATCATATTTTGAATTTGCTTCCGCTGTGCATATTGATATTGTGTTGTTTGACTATTACGTTACCAACCATGACGTCACGATACTCCCCCACCGGGCCCACCGGTGACACGTGGAAATCGGGGTGTGACAGCCTATGAATGAAAATACATAAGTGATTGGCCAAAATGGAAAGATACAAAGTATGGCAAATTTAAATTCTCTAATGAAATGGAAAGTTTTCGAACCAACAGTCCATACAACTGAATTTGTAAAGTATGTTGGATATTAATAGGGCTTTATGCGAATCATGTGAAAATCAAATTAAATGAGATAAGGCAAAAATGGTGCACGAGGATTTTCACAAAAACCCATGATTGATTATAATGAGACACATTCTCTAGTGGTGGATGTAATGACTTTCCAATATTTTATTAGTCTGGTAATATAAAGAGATAATTGATATGCGTCTTAGGAATGTTATGTATCACTTGAAACTAAAAATTTACATGAAAGTCCCTCAAGGATTTGAATTATCAAAAAAATCATGTAAAATGAGTTCTTGAGAACGATATGATTGTTGTATACAAATTCATATTTGAATACGTTGAATATAATTGGAACTCCTGATGAGTATCGTAAAGCATTTAAGTGCTTATAAGGTTAGTTGAAACATCTTAAGGATGTAATTCTTGTGCACCAATAACTATACATAGAAAACTTGTGCTTGGTTATTATGGCATCTTAATGTACAATGTATAAGCATGGTACAATATGGATTAAATATTCAAGACATCCTTGCATATGATATAGAAATCAATGATGAGGTATATGTAATAGAACTCCTAAAGAGTGAATGCACATACATTGTTTTTTCAAAGTTGAAATAAGTATGTATATGATTGCAAATGCCTGAAACATTGATTTCAAGTCCTCAAGAATGTATCTTTATGAAGTTAAAAATAATATGAACTAAAATAGTCAAGTTGAGTGTTGTACAACTCATGATATATTCTGATAAAGAGCAATATAAGTTTGATAATATTATCCATCTTTATCAAATTTTCTTTCTTAAAAGTTCACTATTATCACAATTTACAGTGATGATGTCTGAGCATCATCAAGAGAAACTGGTGAGCTTTTAGAAGGGGAATTTTTTTAATGACCCTAGCACAGTCTAATTATTACTCGACTTGCAGTTCGAGTATATTTGTAATCATACTTTTATTCATCTATCAAACTACATCTAGAAGATGTTGGTGGGACATTTTAGTATGTAGAGATTCTCATTTCAAAAGTAGCATGGCTAAAGTGCAATTGTGCATTAACTTAACTTTCTAGCTATGCATGATAATATATATTTTTTTATTTGAATTTATCAACATGATATAGCACATGTCCAATGAGGAGACATTTGAATGGTAAAGCAGATATGTCGATACCCTAAAGGTAAGAATGATATGTGTCTATATTTTACTAACCCATGAAAGCTAGTTCTTTTAGTCTTGTAGATATCAAGAATGTAACATAAATAGTCTTGGATCTTATGGTATTTGTTCGCAAGAGGAAGAACTAGAAGTCTCATAAGAAGATTTTACAACATTACTCAATATAAAGGATTGCACTTCAAGGCATCAAACGACAAATCATTCTACAAAAGTTTTGAGCAACTTTCGAGGATGATGGACACACTTCACTTAAAGGATACATATAATAAGGGGGATATTTATTCAAGTTGCACTCTTTTTCCCTTAACTAAGTTTTATCCCAATGGGTTTTCTTAGTAAGGTTTTTAATGAGGCAACATACTTGATCCAGAAGTATCAGGGGGAGATAATGTGCATTACACGTTGCACTCTTTTTCCCTTAGCTATGGTTTTGTCCCACCGGGTTTTCCTAGCAAGGTTTTTAACGAGGCAGCATCAAGCGTATTATGTTGATAACCAAGGGGGAGTGTTATAAATATATTATATTATGTGGTTATCAATTCCTTAAATAGATTAGCTTGTTCTCCAAGACTTCATCTCCTATATATATTCATTGTATTCCTTTGTAAAAGACACCTCAATTAATAACATCAATCTCTTTCTCTTTATTATTCTCTCTTATTCTTTTGCTAATAGGCTAGTTTCACAACAGGATAGTGAATATTAATATCTGGACCCGTATCCGAAGTTTCGGATATCCGAAGTATCTGAAGTTTTGGATATCCGGTTTTCAGATATCCGAAACTTCGGATACGGATTCGGATATCCAAACGGATATCCGAATTTATAAAAAAAAAACTCAAAAAAAAAATGTTTCGTGCATAGATTAAAACTAAACGTATATTCGATTTTCCAAGTTTCTAACGTTTAAAACAATCAACTTTTATAAATACACATCCGAATCCAATTATTTACTATTTTTAACTATATTTCAAACTAAACATAGTGCTCATACACTATATGTATTTAAAAAATTTTTGTAGTTTTCGGATATCGGATAACCTGATTATCCAAAATTTTTAGAATTTCACATCCGAATCCGAAAATTTGGCGAATCCGCAAATTCGGATTATCCATATTTCGGATACGGATATTCGGATATTTCGGATTCGGTTTCGGATCCAGATTTTTTTAACACTCCTAAGTAAAGGTGTTTCTTCTTTCTAAGTAGATTTAATAGATGTGTGAGCTAGTTGTTCTAAACCATATATTTGGATGACAATGGTACTAGAGATGGGGATGGAACCATTTTCATTATTCCCATAAACTTCATGTTTATATTCTTTCAATTACATTAGATTTGGCTTACTCATCTACTCGATTTCATCGCTTTAATCCGTTCGAATAAAAATCAATTTATAAACATTTAACCTACTCACAACGGAATAAATACATGACTATTTCCAACATCATATTCTAGCTCGTTGACCCGCTTGTACCGGATTCGTCTACATGATCATTCCAAACATAACATTCTTATTCTTTAACCCGTGCGTATAATTTAGATCGTCTACATATTCATTCTAAACATAACATTCTTATTCTTCTTATTCTTTGACCCGTTCATACCAGATCAACTGTATGACCTTATTAAACATTCCATTCTAGTCCGTTGACCCGTTTGTACCGGATCAACTGTATGACCATATTAAGCATTTCATTCTAGTTCGTTGACCCGTTCATACCGGATCAACTGTATGACCATATTTTGGGGCGTTACACCGATGGTCCGCTAATCTTAAATGAACTTCTTGCTTGGATGAAATATTCAAAAAAGATGGCGGAAACATCGGAGTGAGACAAAAACGAGATTGCTCATTACTCATAACACTACATTGTGACAAATATTTAAATAATAAATTTCATTTCATTGCTAAAAGAACCAATTTCATAGTTTGGAATAGGATACAACAAGTTGAAATAAAACGAATTACATTACAACAAATATTTAAAGTTTAAAATGCGTTTCTAGGCATCCTACTAAGTTCCGTGCATCATAAAGCCGCAACATGTTTTAAAGCGTAGTTCAATACAAAAGTATTGGCGAGTATATAAGTTTGGTGTACTAGCATATAAGTATAAAAATGAACAATCCACATGGCAAACCTAGTTATCAAGATTAACGTATAAACTGGCATGTGATTTACAAGTCAACCCTCTGATTACCGCAGGTATAAAGAATGAATAAACTTAACGTGACCTCTCGTTCACGGGCGGTGCGTTACTCCTATAGCGCTAAAATTGTTAAGGTGGACTAGCTAAGTTAATGACAAGTAGCATGTATGAATTCTAGTATCACAACATAAGCATATCAAATAGCATGTATAGCGGATTGAGTGAATAAATAAGTTTGTGTGAATTGTGTATTTTGGACAAGTTAAACATGTTACACCCAAAGTGTGTTAAAGCGAAAAGGGGTCAAGTGTACTCACGGTTTGCGAAGAAATTTCCACTTAGGGAGTTTGACGAGTCTTGAGTTGTTGGAACTTGGAACACTGAAGTTACCAATTTTGGTTCTTGAACTTTTTGCCCAAAGTTGAAAATATTGGGGATTTGAGAGAGTTTGGAAATAATTTGGAGTTGGTGCAAGTGTTTGGAAGGTGTTAGAGTTTGTATTTAAAAGATGGTTAAGTGGTTGGGGTTTAAATGAAGGTGGTTGGAATTTAAAACTGCAAAAAACAAAATCCACAAAGTGTCCCAAGCGAAAAAAAAATAAATAAAAAATGGATTGAAACCGACATTCTGGCCAAACCACATGGATGAACACCGTATTTAACTCTATTATTTATTATATTTTATAAAACTGATATATTGTATATATATATTAGGTTTTCATGCACATTCAGGTAATCAGGCGCGGATCGTTTAATACTAGACCCATCACATACCTGCAAAAATGTTAAGAGACATCTCATACTCGGTCCAATACCCGAATCCTTGTCTCATTACTCAAAACCGAACTATACTTCTAACAGTTGAATAATTTTCAAGTTACTTCAACGTTTTCATTAATTTAGGAATGTGCATTCAATGGTTATTACAAATTTACAATCAATGGTTACAAATTTACATCAGATTTAAACAACACTTTCACCAAACAACAACGACTAGCAAGCAGCCGGTCGGCCATCTTTCCTTGGGTCACTAACAGCAGTAAGCATCCCCCTCAAAACCTGCTGATGATCATAACTCAGTTTTCTGTTCTCATTCGGTTTCTTTAGCGTTTGAACGATAAGTTGACAAATAGCACCACCAGCTTTTGGTTCCAACTGATGACCCCTTTCTACCAAAAATTGTATTCGATCATCCGAGAGTTCGATGTGATCACCATCAATCACTGTCCAATTTTCATAAGACACGACATTTGGTATCAACTGCAAAACACAGTACAATGACTTTAGAGGTGGCAAAATGGGCTGGTTCGGATGTAAACTGTTTCTAGTAATGTTTCTAATGGGTTGACTTGCATTGACCCGCAAGCATACTTTGTCCATTATTTATTAAAGAGTTAATCTGTAAATGTGTTTACAAAATCTAAATAGCTACTATGACAACCTAACTTTTTATTTTCAACTCATTTCGCTTTTAGCTAGTTGGACCCATTAAGAATAAACCATAATCCTGTTTGATCCATTCATAATTTTCTTAAAAAAAAAAAAAGAATAAAATGTCATTTTCGTCGCTGAGGTTTGGCTAGTTTTGCAACTTTCATCCAAAGGTTTGTTTTTCCGCATCTGGATCCAAAAGGTTTGAAATCTTGCCATTTTCATCCGGCTCGTTAATTCCATCCATTTTTCTCCGTTAAGTCAGGGTTATTTCCATCTTTCTTTAACTTAAAGGGCAATTAAGACTTTTTCAAGGGTATTCGATCTTTTACAAAAAGTGAAAAAGACCGAATTGCCCTTTAAGTTAACAAAAAAGACGGAAATATCCCTGACTTAACAAAGAAAATTGGATGGAGTTAACGAGCAGGATGAACCTGGTTAGATTTCAAACCTTTTGGACCCAGATACGGAAAAACAAACCTTTGGACAAAAGTCGCAAAACTAGCCAAACCTCATGGTCGAAAATGCCATTTTACTCAAAAAATAAACAAGGAAAATGAGAGAGACCTTGTGGTAGACGCGTGGTGACTGAACTGCACTTGAAGGGTCCATGCCCAAGATAAAATAATTAATGAAAACTTGTGCAACTGCGGGAATAATGTACATTCCACCACTGCCTCCAATCACCCCTGCTAACTGTTCATCCTGTAAAACTAACATTTTCAAAGTCAAGACTAGCATGTTTGACTTTCAGAAGTCCAACTTTAGGTTAGAACCCCACGTAATACGCGGGTTGAATAAATGTAATTTTATATACCAAATAATAAAAAATATATCTTCAAAAACCTCGTTTATAACACGGGTTGAATAAATACGATTTTATATACCAAATAATAAAACAATATACCTTTAAAAATCCCGTTCATTACATGGGTTGAATAAATGTAATTTTTTATATTAAATAATAAAAAAGTTATATCTTTAAGAACACTGTGTATTGTAGGGGTTAAGTAAATTTAATTTTATGTATTAAATAATGAAAAAAGTTACATTTTTAACAACCTCCTGTATTGTATGGGTTGAGCATATGCAATTTTATATACCAATCAATAAAAAGTTATATCTTGTTATATCTTTATAAACCTTGTGTATTATACGAATTGAATAAATCTAATTTTATATACCACATAATAAAAAAAAGTTATATTTTAAAAAACCCGGTGTATTACACGAGTAATTTTATATACCACATAATAAAAAAAAGTTATATTTTAAAAAACCCTGTGTATTACACGAGTTGTATAAATGTAATTTTGTATGGTAAATAATAAAAATATTATATCTTTAAAAAACCTCATTTATTACACGGGTTGAATGAATCTAATAAAAAATTATATTTTTAAACAAACTAACGGATATACTCGATATATGATGGATAGAGTGATTGTGGTGATGGTTCTTATAAATGTCACGTAAACATAGTGAATACCGTATTTGAGTTGAGAGTTGAACATGAAAATAAAAGTATATAAAACCAATAAACACTGATTAATGTTTTTGTAAACATTTTCGAAATATTTTAGTTTAACAAATAAATAAATCATTTATATTATATTAATTTATATTTAGTGTACTTCTTTTCTTAATTTCAAGATAAATAATTTTGAAATCTAATAAATATTTCAAAATATTATATTATCTCTTATACGAATTGTTTAAATTTATATTAAATTTAATTTTCTAATTATCTTTTAATTAATATCTTATCTCTTATACGAATTGTTTAAATTTATATTAAATTTAATTTTATAATTATCTTTTAATTAATATTAATTACTAAAAAATAGATGGCTCCAATGAATGACATGTGTCCTCTCATTGGTTTCTTTTATTATATAGTATAGATATACAAAAATCATCTTTGAAGTCAGACATAGCTCATTTGACTTTCTAAAAGTCAAATCTAGGTACTTGTCCCAGAATTTCAAGGTCAAACATAATTCAGTTGACTTTCAAAAGTCAAACTTTGGCATTTAGTCTCCACAGTCTAAGCTAGATGTCTGTTATCTCTAACATATGGAGTCTGGCTAAAAAGAAAACGGGTCAAACGTTGACTGATGCATAAAACTATAGAACTCCTAAATTTTAATATTAAAAAAAGGGCTAATTTTATACAAATAATTTTTAAAGTTCAAATTTTCATAAAATCATATAGAACCTTTTTAACAGGCTATATCACCTTTACTACTTCCACAGTAGATAAAATAAAATCACCAATAACAATATATTATGATTTTGTACTAATTGGAAAAAAGCCTCATAAACCAATGATATAAATATGATTTTTGTACTGCTGATTAAGTAAATATGATATCTTTAACATTTCAAAAAGTTACCTCGTTTGACTTTCAAAAACCATAATATAAAGAACTTGGCTTTTTAGAATTTTACCTTAAGAACGATAATCGGTGTCATGGATGACAAGGGTCTTTTATTCGGTCTAATAAAATTTGAAGGCGAAGGAGGGAGGCTATCTAACGATATCTCTGTAGGAACAGAAAAATCGCCCATCTCGTTGTTCAGCACAATGCCTGTGGAACGAGACAAAACCCCGCCCCCAAAGGCGTAATTCACAGTCGTCGTCATTGATACCACATTTCTATCATTATCTACTATGCAAAAATGACTTGTGCCATGGTCTTGAAGCTGACTCCACCTAGTTCAGCAACAATAGATCACTTTAAAGATGTTTTTCTTCACTTTTTTTTTCTTCGGGTTATTATAGGTGATTTTAATGATGGCTTAACTTTTACAGTAAGTCCACATAATGACCAGAAAGGTACACAAGTTTGTATAATGACACAAACGAGACATAAAACACATCTTGAATGACTTAAACATAAGAGTAAAGTGCACGGATGGTCTCTACGGTTTACCAAAATTTTGGATTTGGTCCCTAGTTTTCCAAAAGTACACAGATGGTCCTTGTGGTTTGCACTTTGTAACGCATTTAGTTCACAGCTTTTTTCCAAAAGTTGGTCCCTGTGGTTTGCACTTTGTAACATATTTAGTTCACAGCTTTTTTCAAAAGTACATGGATGGTCCCTGTGGTTTGCACTTTATAACACATTTAGTCCTTAACTTGGACATACTAAAACCTTTAGAATTGTTGGTTGTTCCAAAAGTGCATGAATGGTCCCTGTGGTTTGCACTTTGTAACACATTTAGTCCTTAACTTGGACACATACTAAAACCTTTAGAATTGTTGGTTGGGGACTAAATGTGTTACAAAGTGCAAACCACATGGACCATCTGTGTACTTTTTGAAAGCTAAGGAACAAACCCAAAATTTTGGTAAACCACAGGGACCATATCCATGTACGTTATTCTAAACATAAAAAAGTATGACTAAAAAGGGACAAAAGTGATAGTACGTTGGTAAATACGTTAACAAAACAAAGTGTTTCATGCCAACCCAACTTTGGTCATTTCGACTCGAACAAAAAGTCAATGGTCCACCTCTAGCTTTGACATTATGGTTAAACAATGAAGACTTAATTTACCTAGGCATGTAGTATATAGAAGGAAAAGTTGTGTTGTCCAAAATCTTCTCTTGAATATTCTTTGCGAACGAGGGTGAAAGCATATCAGCTACTGTCTTACTTATATTAACATAATCCGGGTCTCCCAAATCCATCCGAAGAGCAAACATGTGCTTTAATGCTTCAATGAAACGATGTAATCCCAACGCTCCTTTTGCAGCATTTGAATTCTCGTAGCTTTCTAAGATGTTTGACACCTGTATTTTACAAATTTTATTAGAGTTTGCAATGTCAACAGATTTACTTATTAACGGTTCACTTTGGTATGTTATAATCTCAAACTCAAATGGGTCAAATTAAAAAAAGAGTAAAATGCCATATTCGTCCCTGAGATTTGGCCAGCTTTGCGACTTTCGTCCAAAGCTTTGTTTTTCCGCATGTGGATCCAGAAGGTTTGAAATCTTGTCATTTTCATCTAGCTCGTTAACTCCATCCATTTTTCTCGGTTTATTCAGGGATATTTTCGTCTTTTTATTAACTTAAAGGGCAATTCGGTCCTTTTCACTTTATGTACAAGCATTTAAAATACCCCTGACCAAATTCATAAGACCGAATTGCCCTTTAAATTAACAAAAAAAAAAAACGGAAATACCCATGACTTAAGGGAGAAAAATGGATGGAGTTAACGAGCCGAATGAAAATGGCAAGATTTCAAACCTTTTGGATCCAGATGCGGAAAAACAAACCATTGGACGAAAGTCGCAAAACTGGCCAAACCTCACACACAAAAATGAAACATATCCCTTAAAAAAATTAGGTAAAAGAGGAATATGTCAAACAGTCCTGAAACAAAACGGATTGTTGAGTTGCATAATTCTACTCAACAATGTGTTTTACTAAAAAGAAAGAAAAAAACATACCAGAGCTAGCCCCAACGTACCACTTGACGGGGGCGGCATCCCTAATATAGTGTACCCCATGGTATCCACCGCAACCGCATCCGTAACCTCAACATCATAGTTCCTCAAATCTTCCATTGTCAAAATCCCGCCTGCATCTTGAACATCCTTAACCAACTTCTGCCCTATCACCCCATCATAAAACGCTTTCGGCCCTTCATTCGCTACAACTTCTAAAGTCAACCCGAGTTTTCGGTTATAGCAAATGTCCCCGGCTTTTAAAAGCTCCCCATTTGGAGCAAACACTTGTTGTAAACCCGGATCACCTTTTATTTTCGCTTCATTGCTTGATATTTTACCTGCGAGATAAGGTGCAACCAAGAACCCGTCTTTCGCGAGCCGAATGGCTGGATCAAACAGTGTTTTCCAAGGTAATCGCCCGTATTTTAACCAAGCGTTATGAAGACCGGATATCTCTCCTGGAACACCCATTGATAATGCTCCTTTATATTTGGCGTCAAGATTGTTCTCATACATGTTCTGAGTGAGTTGAACAACATCAACAACTGACAAAGTGACAATACTCGCTATATAGAAAAAAAACCAAGCATTTACATTTTTTTCTTGATTTTACCAACTTTAAGTTACGCGTGAAACGTAAACCAAATTACATGTTACTACTGATTTTAGCAACTAACGCGTTATAACTTTTTTATCATGCTAATTGCTAATGTGGCACGCTTTGATGCCTTGATGTTTGCACATCACAAGCCATATACGAGCTAGAGGTGATAATTCTTGACACGACCCAAACACGATACGAAAAAAAACAGGTTTTGGGTCGATTAATACGACCCGTTAAAAGAACGGGTCGTGTTCGTGTTGACCAGTTCTAAAAACAGACCGGATTCAGGTAACCCATATAAAAACAGGTTGACCCGCTACCCGTTTAAGTATTTAGATCACGATGAACCTATATGAACTAGGGGCGGCAATTCTTGACACGACATGTTTAAAAAGGGGGTCGTGTTCGGGTTGACCCGTTTTAAAAAAGGCCGGGTGCGGGTTGACCTGTATAAAAACAGGTTGACCCGTTAACCCTTTTATTTAGAACACAATGAATGTATATGAACACATTGACCAGCAAGTTATACATTGTGCCTTCATTGTTACACCTTATACCATTTATAATTTCTTAAACACAAACTACAAACAGTTTTGCCTGCCAATTGTTCATTTTCCATATATAAAAGTATGATAGAAAGAAAAACCTCTGAAGCAGCCAAGGGAGCAGTTTCCCTAAAATCAAATGCAAGCGTTTGCGAAGTATCCGCTGACCGGACCACCATAAAACCACCACCTCCAACACCGCTAGCCATCGGATTCACAACTCCTAGACACAGAGCAGTAGCCACAGCAGCATCAACCGCATGACCGCCCTGTTGAAGAACCGATGCTCCAATTTCGGAGCATCGAGCATCATCAGCAGCAACCACTGCTCCCAAAGACTCAACTGTATTATCACCAACTTGTACTCTCTTTTTAAACAACCGTACGGAACTTGAAGTGCCTCCATATGTAACGATTGTAACTGAAAATTGTTATCTTGTTCATTAACATTATCTACATAGCAAAATTAAGGGCTGCAAGCGAACCGAATGTTCAACAAACAGTTTGTGAACCGTTTGGTGGGAAGTTCGTTTGTTTAATGAGAAAATGAACACAAACAAGAAATTTTGTTCGTTTTTAGGTTAATGAATGAACATGAACAGTAGCCGCGTTCGTTCATTCATGTTCGTGAACATTCGGTAACGTGTTCGTTCGTTTATATCCGTTTGTGTTTAATAGTTCATTAGGATTTTCAATTTTTGTATTTTATTCAAAATTAAATACTTCAAAATTCACACTAATAAAAAAAATAGTAGATATTAGTGTTTGCTATATTTTATTTAGTGTTCGTTTATGTTCGTTTGTGCTCAAATGTGTTCATGAACACTTGTTTGTGTTCATGATAATTCGTTTGTGTTCATTGCCTAAAATTAACGATCGAACACGAACGAACACGAACATGCTCAATTCCTTAATGAACGAACACGGACAGAAAATTTAGTTTGGTAACTGTTCATGAACAATTCCTAAACATAATTATTTCCTTATCGAACGAACACTATCGGTCGGTTTGCAGGCCTACCAAAATTCATAATATCCTAAATCTAAACAACAGTTGTTGACAGAGTCTGTGATCAATCAAAATTCATAAACTATAACGATTTTGATAGAGTTAATTTAATAAAGTAGATCAAAACTAAAGTCAAACAAGAAGGATTTATGATGCAAATTAAAGAAATTATATTTATTATACCGATGATTAACATGATGAACAAGTACAACAGAGTTGTTCTCCATTTCTTCTTCTGCTTATTGTGATCCTCTTCTTGAGACAGTAATGGAGTTTTCATGGTGAGTTTGGTCATCATCTTTGACAAAGTGTGGTATACATGAGGATTGGTGCTTTTTGTTTGTAAACCAACAATTTTTTTAAATAAAGTAAATTGCTATTTTGACCCATGTGGTTTATCCAGTTTAACTATTTTAGCTTAAAAAGGATTTTTTTAACATATCAGACCCTCATGTTGCATTTTATAATGTTTTTGACCCTTCACAGTAATTTTGTTACTTTTTGTGCAGTTAAGTGTAAAGGTAATTAGGTAATTATATACCTTAGGGGCTGTTTTTGATAATTACAAAGTTCTTTTAATATTTAAGAGATTATTAATGCAATTACTCAAGTTTTTTTTTAATTATTTCGTTATTTTAATGATTATTATTTAACAAAATATGTTTTATATATACAAATAAATATGTATTTTCATTAAGTGTTTTTGTTCTAAACATCGTTTTTAAAATCATTATTTTAACCTTTTTTAAAACCGTCTATCGTTTTTAAAATTATTCATTTTTAAACCGTATTTATTAAAATCGTTCTTTTTAAAGTTGTTTGTCTTTTAAAGTTTTTTTAAACGATTCATTTTATACCGTTCTTTTTAAAATCATTTTTAACTCTTTTTAAACAATTCGTTATTATAAGTCATTAACTTTTAATATCGTTTCTTTTTAAACCATTCCTTTTTGAACCGTTTTTGAAATCGTTCATTTTTAAATTTTGTATTCAGTTTACTTATAGCCGTTAGGGAAAAATAACTTCAGAAAATAAACGATTTCAAAAATCAAAAGAGTTTAAAAACGATCGATTTTAAACGAACGAGTGGTTTAAAAAACAAAGATTAAAAAAATGATGTTTATAAAAAGCAAAACCTTAAAAAAAATAAGTTAACAAGTGTAGGGAACAAAAAATACACAAATTTAATAATGGAAAGGTTAATAAAATAATGAACTGTGAATAAACAACGGTCCAAAGAAATGGAAGATTTGAAAAAGAAATAAAACATTCTAAAAAAAGTTTGAAAAAGAACGATCTTGTGCAAACTTTTTATTACAGTAGAAACTCGATAAATTAATACTCGATTATTTAATAAACTCTCTAAGATAATATTTTTTGCCGGTCCCGACTCGGGGATAGGGTGCTAAATTAATAATTCGCTAAAATTATAAGATAATACATTTTTGATAATTTCTTTAGACCCCATATAAAATATAAATTAATAATTCCTTATATATAGCATATTACATGAATGATTTATGAAGGTTTCTTGAAAAATGACTCAATTGTCTTTTGTTTTTTGTTGAAATCAATTTCCCCTTATATATAGCATATTCATGAACTTTTTCGCCTTCTCGATTATTAGTTCACCTGTCATATTCACATGTTCTTGATATTGAAGAATCCATTCATAGAGAGATTTTTCTAGGTCAGGAAATTTTGCCGGTTTGTGTTGCTTAACATCGCCTCTTTCGGGAGCAAGTGAGAGATACTCTAAAGACCGCTTAACTGTATTCGATATTGTCGCTTGACTCACCTGCAAACCATAGTTACTATGAACCCATTCTTGCAATTGCTTTTGAGTGAGACTTGGATTATCCTTGTTGTGTTTGCATAATGCTCTTCGAATCTCGTCTGTCATTGTTGTTTTTTTCACACCTTTAAGATGGGAAGCCATGTTGTGTGTATGATTTGTTTGTGTTAACCTATTTTGATATTGTATTTATATAGAAAATATTTTTAATGTCCATAAAGTGATACATTGAACACAAGAAGCATAATAAGGTGGGAGATTGAAGGTTTCTTTCAAATTGGGCCGTTCATTTGATATACATGCATTGTATACAATAATTAAGTGGAAGCTTGAAAGGTGTTTGTAAACTAAGTATTCTACTATAAATTAATAAAATATTAATTAATATATAAATTAATAATTATTAATTTATCGATTAATTAATAACTCTTTAATTAATAAATTTTGGTGGTCCCAAGTGTATTATTTTATAGAGTTTCTACTGTAGAATGTTTCTGTTTTTTTTTCAAATCTTACATTTCTTTTGTTTTATGCACGTCGTTTTGTAAAATTAAATGAGTGACTTAAAAAAACGAGTAGTTTAGAAATGTTTAAAAGTAAATGATATTAAAAAGAATGGTATAAAATAAAGTGTTTAAAAAACTTTGAAAGATAAAAGACTTTAAAAAGAACAATTTTAAAAAATAAATGGTTTAAAACAGAACAATTTTAAAACGACAGAGGGTTTAAACAAAATGTAAAATAACAAATTATTTTTTAAAGCGACTTTTATAAAAATAAATGGTTAATGGAAATACATATTTATTTATATATTTAAAACGTATTTTGTTATATAATAATCGTGAAAATAACATAATAAAAAAAATTGAATAATTGCATTAATAATCTCTTAAATATTAAAAGAACTTTGTAATTATCAAAAACAACCCTTAAGGTATATAATGACCTAATTACCCTTACACTTAACTGCAAAAAAAAGTAACAAAGTTAGTGTCAGGGGCCAAAACCGTTATAAAATGCAACCTCGGAATCTGATATGTTAAAAAATTTCTTTTTAGGCTGAAATAGTTAAACTGAATAAACCACAGGGGCCAAAACAGTAATTTACTCTTTTAAATATTATTGGAAGTTGGTGCCACGTCCTTTTCTGTTACTTTATGTGTTAGATATTTATATGGGAAAATGACAAGAAAGTTTTGGGTGAAAAGAGGAATGACGTTTCAAGGAATCACAAAGTCAAAATTTTTGGATTCAAAAAGTCCAAAATTTTAGATTGAAATATGGATGGTAATGCCGTAATGGAACAAGTATTAGGGTAGGTTTAGATAATTTCAATCTTATATATAATTGAGTATAAAAGTTTGTCTCATACAGTTTATTAAAAAGACCCGCTGGGTATACCGGGCTCAAAACCCGCCGAATATTTGTCGGATAACTATTGATCAATCGGTCCCCAATGGACATGGTGTGGTGGTAACGTGTCACCCCTTGTTCCAATGGGTTGAGTGTTTAAATTAGGGATGGACATTTGGTACCGGGTATATTCGGTATCGGTAGCGGTACCCACTTTCCCCGTTTTTTGGTACCGGTATATTCGGTACTTGTACCCACTTTTCTCACTTTTTGGTACCAAATGGGTATCGTGCTCATCCCTAGTTTAAATCAAGCAAGATGCAAGTATAGAAGTAGGTTAGGTTATCATTAAAAAAAGTAAGAAAACCATTAATCTAAAGGTTCTTGAAAAAGAAATGGTTCAATAGTATAATTATTTAGAAATAACTATTATACAAATGTTTCAACTTTTCTAGAATGAACTGTGTCAAGTTTTGGGAATTCTCATTGGGAATGGGAATAGTGGGATTTGAGAATATAAAGTTAAAATAAATAAAATGTGACGGGAATATAATTGGATAAACGGGTATATGTTATTGGGTAAATGGGTATATGTTATTGGATAATCGGGTTGGGTAAACGGGTATATCACCAAATCTCATACCGGTGAAAAAAATAAAAAATATTCACATACCCGGTCCCATATCCGATTACCCGACTCTATACTTGTCCCAAATATTTCGGGTTTTAAGTATTCCCATCAAAGTCAAGTTTTAGCGTCATCCCTGCATTGAATCTTACTTTAATAACTAATCACACAAATCATGTGACAACACTCATAATCTAGTCTCTTATCTTCTTCCCATACTCATACTATAGGGAAAATGTGATATTTTATTTATTTTAATCCCCTATCCCATAATTTGAGTGATTGTAAGCTGAAAAATGCATTATTTAATTGATTGTGAATACATATGGGGAATGGAATGTGAGAAGTTTTCAAAAAGTGACCAAAAATTTAGGATTAATGTATATTTTAGTTAAACTATATGGGTGATGAGGATTTCTTTGTGAATGCTTTATATTTGTCGTTTTATTCTTAATTTTTTTTATACTTATAATATCAAGTGTTTATTAGATTGCAACATGTTTTTTTTTTCTTAGACACTAGTGACATTAAGATTTTTGTAAAATCTATATCTATATCTATATTATATCATAAATAAAAAACTTTGAGAACATATGTTACTTCCTGATGCCCCATCACTCTTACTTTTCTGTCTCTTTCACCTAATAAATAACACTATTATATCATAATTTTTCCGTTTATTTCTCATATTAAATAATAATATTAAATCATATTTTCCCATTTCTCTCTTATTTATTTAATGTTTCTTTTCTCAACTATTTCCTTTATTTTTTTATCTTATTAATAACTAGTTAATATTTAACCGATCCAACCTCGTGTAATACACGAGTTTCTAAGCTAGTGACTAATATACCTTAACGGAGGGGCAGACCCAATTTTTTTTTGTTTTTTCGCGAGAAAGCACATAATAATGTAAGTCGTTCAATTTTTTAATGTTAACAAATTTTAAAATATATGAAAATGATTGAAATGAAATACTTATATACAAACAAATTTCGTGAGAACACGCACATGTATGTCGTTTGTAGTTTATATTACCTACATAAAACGTTTATAAATTATAACAAATTTTTATGGCACTTTTATATATACATAACATATAAATAATGTGTTTAAGGAGTACAACATTTTAAAAATATGAACCTTTTTTTTAACTGGTTTGATGTTTTGTATTTACATAGCATATACATTTGTGTTCAAGAAGTACATGTATATAATATGAGCATTTAATTTTTTAAAAGGCCATTGTGGAACTAGGCGAGATAGTAGAGGTGTAAGCCTCTTATGTAAAATATTTTATTATTAAAGATAAGGGGTTGTTATGTAATTAATAGAACTAGAAGGTGAGTTAGTGAATGTGTAACCAACTATTACTAGCTCAATGTTAGTTTAATTTGGTTGGTTTGTAAGAGTACTAACAGTTGGTTGGTTTGTAAGAGTACTAACAGGTAAATTAGCAATATGGAATGTTGGTTAAAATTTGATCAACTCTCTCTTTGAATTCTTCATTTTTTTCCTTGACGTTGGTTTCAAAGCCGATCCTCATCGCATCTCGGGTGACTAAGCAAAGTAAAAGAATGGCAGGCTACCAGCACCTGAACGCTTCGACTGATCCATTGCAGAACTAAAGACGACTATGGAGGCGACAATGACGAAGACGATGATGAACCATGAACAGTTAATGAGAAATTGTAGCAATGTATGGATGAATCAGATGTCGAAAGTAGACGCTATTCTTCAAGTTTTCTTAGCCATTCATTTCGTTAACACATCCCTTAGCAATGTATGGATGAATCAGATGTTGATAGTAGACAAGATTCTTCAAGTTTTCTTAGCCATTCATTTCGTTAACACATCCCTTTACTACAAACACATGTTTTTAAGTTTTCCTAGATAATTTTAAAATGCATTGCGTAATAACAGTAGTTTCTGATCAAGATAATGCATTGCGCAATAACAGTAGTTTCTGATCAAGATCCTATATTGTTGTCTGCTGATTCATTTCTATATATAAAAAAGAAATTCATGCAACTCCAAGGTGTTTCACTCGTCTTCTCCGCTGCATATCAATGCAAACGCATGCTTAACTGTTCAATCATAAGAGTCATTGTACTGAAAATGTAAATAGCTGGTGAGCAGGATTGTACCTAAGAATGCAATGAAACAATTCTTCTTCTCCTAACACAATCAAATTATCATCTAACACAACTTGTATAAAGAGCATCAATTTATCAACAAAACCCAAATTTGTAGAAAAAAAAAATATGGGTGAAAAAAATTAATAAAACCCTACCCATCTTTTCTACCTTTTCTTTTAGTTTTCTATCTTTTAATTGACTAAACACACGCACACAAATAAGGTATTTGCGGATGCTTTCAGGACTGCCAAAAAATGTTGGGGTCGTTACAGTACAATGTTCGATCTTGAATTTCTTGATTAGCCACATGGTAATCGATTAATTGAGCCTGTGCTATTTTACACACCATCAGCCCAGATGGAAGCATCCACCAGCCACCATCATCCCTGCAACCAAACACCACCACACATTCATAACACGGCATTGCTGATGTTAAAAGGAAATGAACAGGGTTATCTCTGGAAAGAATAACGATAACGATAACGATAACAATAACAATCAAAACTATACACTTTCACTTAAAACACGTTTAGTCCCTAAACGATTTTCGTGATTGGTTAAGCACTCAAGAATTCCTTTATTAGAAAATCACAAATATACCCATTGTGAATAGTCATAATGTACGAACATGACCCACTTTATAGTCTTACAAAAAAATTCTCAAAAAAATTATGAACAAAAATATACGCAAAAATAAAGTACATACAAAAGATATAGTAAATACTCAACAAGAACTCCAAAAAGAATATTAAAAGAGGTAAAGAAAAAGGGCTGATATTGCTTTTTTAGTAAAGTACACGGATGGTCCCTATGGTTTACCAAACTCCCTAGCTTTTCAAAAGTACACAGATGATCCCTGTGGTTTGCACTTTGTAACGTATTTATTCCCTAGCCAAAGCCAATAAATCTTAAGGTTTCAACATGTCCAAGTTGGAGACTAAATGCATTACAAAGTACAAACCACATGGACCATCCATGTACTTTTGCACAAAAGCTAGGGACTAAATACGTTACAAAGTGCAAACCACAAGGACCAACCATGTACTTTAAGCTAGGGACCAAATCCAAAATTTTGGTAAACCACAGGGATCATCCGTGTACTTTACTCTTGTTCTTTTGAAGGGAACCGAGTAATAGTATATATGTGAAATTTGTTCACATATTTCATGAACACAGAAGCAAAAATATACCAAAAAGGGACATTCATGATTTTTTCTATTTTAATTTTTTCAAAAGTTGTGGTTCAAGTCCACAAACTTTTTTACCAATTAAGTCCTTCATTTCTCGTATTTATAGTCAGGGACTAAATTGTACATTTTTAAGTATGAAGGCTTAATGATCAATCTTGAAAAAGTTTTGGGGACTAAACCACCTTCAGTGAAAATATGCAGGGTCTTTTCAGAGATAGCATATGAAAATATTAGCTTACATGCTTAAGCTCCACGCTAAAACATCTAGATTATTGTCACCGGGCGGCAGTTGATTTCCGTAATGAAAATATCCACATATGAAGGCCACCACCTGTTTCACAAACAAGCAACATAAGAAATTTGTTCAGAAACCTTGTAACTAGGGGTGTTTGGATGTGTTTTTGCTTTACAATGATTATGTGATATTGTATATTCTTGAATGAGATAATCGGTTGTTGCCCCGAGTCCAGACACTATCAGACAATCACTTCCATACCACAGATCCAAACACACCCTTACAATTGTTTATCATTAATTTTGGGACAATAGTAAAATATATAGACTATAGCATAGCCACTTTTACCAACAATCAAACATATGTGGGCACACAGCCACACACAGTCACACACACATACACAGACACAATTGTATATCATAATTTTTGGGACAATAGTAAAAACAGGTTTGGACATGTTTCTTGACACGACCTACCAACCCGACACAAAAAAAACAGGTTTGGGTCGACTAACACGACCCAACGGGTCGTGTTAAAAAAACTGGCCGGGTTGACCCGTATTAAAAACAGGTCGGGTTTGGATTGACCCGTATAAAAATGGGTTGACCCGTTAACCCGTTTGACTATTTAGAAGAGAAACTTTTATATTTTTGTTTTTTTCCGTTTCTATTTTACATAGTCATAGTAATGTTAGTTTTGACACATTATATTATTTACTTGTCACACTCATCCCCGACGTTAAACATGTTATCGATAACCCGCTTAAAACCCAACAACACGCTTATAAACCGTCAACTTCTATCACTGATTTAATAATACGGGTTACATGGGTCGGGTTTGGGTTGACCCGCATTTATATGTGTGCAGGTTAGGGTTGAAATCTTTGACCCAAATAATAATATGGGTCGGGTTTGGTTTTAGCATTTCAACCCGCTAACTCGCAACCCGACACAATTGACACTTTTACCAACAATCACACACACATCTATATATTATCTTTACAATACTAACCTTTTAATTAAAAAATGAAAAATATATATATAAAAACATTGATGGATTGATAGAGGTTATCTCGATTTTCTCATAACTTTGTGGTTCTCCATTGAACCGCACCCTATATTTATATATAGTGTCAGATATAAATAGTTGAATACAATATCAATACTGTTTAAATGATAATTTCAACTTAAAAAAAAATAGTTGAATACAGTATCAATACTATTTAAATAATAATTTCAACTTAAAATTTTGATTTTGTAGTTGTAAATTGTATATAGTTTATTTGTTTATGGCCCATAGGCCCGATATAGGCTTCGCTAGGGTTTCTTACTGTACATATTGAGGGTTACCTTCCATTGTGATTCATTCAGATATTCTCCCAATACTTTTTAGAGTAGTTTCAAACATTAAAATATCGTTAAGAGCTATTATCTATATTTTCTGCTTATTCGGTCCATTAGGGATATATAAGCCAAACAGACCCATTCATAAGTAAATGGGTCAAAATTTCCACCTTCAGTTAACAACCAAATGAGCAATGGAGTGTTGGGATAGAAAACTTACAACGTTCACCAAGGATGTGATATTCCACAAAGCATAAAAACGTGCAAGGCCCGATGAACGCTTAGGTGTATGACTAAATAAAGCACTGATTCCAGCAGGAAAAGGAAGGAGAATACCAAGAGGGGGAATAAACAAAACCAAATATAAATCTAGCACGGAATTCGAGTAAAGCTGAAGCAACATGAGCAAAACTATGATAAAATCTCCTAAAAGAAGAATAGAGATCACCAGCCCAACAAGATCCTGCCAAATTATAAAAGAAAAGCAAAATAACAACCTTAGTAACTGTCACCAACAACAACCTTAGTGCTGAGTTTCAAGCATTTAAAGTACCTGATGACCGATTGGTTTGACGTTGCAAATAATAAAAGATAAAGGGTACCACAACATGTTCTCTTTAAGCGTTTGTAAGCTGTTATTATTCAATATCCACCAGGATTCTCGCCTATGTGACAATAAGGATTCTGACTCTCGTCTATGCTCTTCAACTTTACGATAATAATTATTAACATAGCTGTACATCATGTAAAAAGAGATGAAATCATTGTATGGATAATATCGGTAGAATATATCAAGTAAAGGCTGCAAGAGATACCTTGACTGCACCTCAGGTAAACGATGGGGCTGGTCAACTGAAGGTGTTGACAGCTCATCCTCAATCGCACAGACTACCAATCCAAATTGATAATAACCAGACGCAGTAGGCTGAAAACGAGCTAAATCAACACGTATATAATAAACACTTAAAGTTGGATTTGCATATGTGTCAAGCCAGCTTATGATTGGTCTGAGTGTTGACTTAAGTTGATCACACCGCACAAGGCGTAGCTGGGCATTAAGACCCGCAACCAAACGGTACCAAATGGTGGACGGGACAGACTGCAAAAGAAACAGAGGAGAAAATTATCAGCCTATAAATGTAAGGACTAGAAGCAGCAAGAAGTAGAGGTGCGCAAAATAAGTAAAATATAAAGTAAATAATAAAAAAAAATTAACTAATAGGAAGCATGCACTAATTGGCATCATGCATCATGTGGTGGCCTTGATAGCCGAAAGACAAGAGAGTACATGCACTAATTGGCCTGTCTTAATTGCCGAGTGTTATGTGCCTTATGTCCAAGGTTTGATGCAAAACTACCATCGAGCCGGGGGTCTCACTAGAAGCAGCCTCTCTATTCCTACGGGGTAGAGGTACGGCTGTCTACATCTTACCCTCCTCAGACCCTAACTTAGCTTTGCTATTGGTGGGATTTACTGAGTATGACGATGATGATGAACTAATAGGAAGCATGTTTGAAGGGTAGAAAATTAGGGGTGTGCAAAACTCAGTGTCAACAGTAAACCAATATACCGAACCTAAACCGGACCCAGACCGATTATGTATGGTCCGTTTCGTGGTCAGTCCCGGTCCAGCCGAAAACATGATAATTCCCTAGAGTTAATTACACAGATAGTCCTTGTGGTTTATTGAAAGTAACACCTTTGAGTATGAACTTTTTTTTGTAACAGGTTCAGGTTCTGTGGTTGCGATTTTGTAACACCTTTTGAGTATTAAGGCTAACTGCTGTTAATTTTTCTGTTAAATCAGTGTAAAATGACTAAGATACCCTTATATAATTTTCTGTTAGTACTCAAAGGTGTTACTTTCAATAAACCATAAGGAATATCTGTGTAATTTACTCTAAAAATATAAAAACTCATATTTGTAAAAAAAATATTATAAAATATGCGACATAAAAATATGGCAAATTGGATTAAAATAATCCAATCTGGCTGTTTTTGGCCAATAATAATCCCAACTGAGTTTATTCCCGCCAGTGGTCCAACCTTTTTCATTTTGTTTGTATAATGGTCCGCCGTTAAAAGAAACATAATAGAGTTAATTTTTTTCGAATTACAAACCAATGTTTTAGGGCTTTTGATCAGAACGAGGATACGAGTCGAGTGATGTAAATTTACCTCGAAATAGTGCTCCAAACGACGAAAACGGTGCATCAATTCGGGTGTTTAAACTCCTAATTAACAAAAATCAAGCCGTTTGGAGAACTGTTTCGAGGTAAGTTTTACATCAATCGACTCGTATCCTCGTTCTGATCAAAAGCCCTAAAACATCGGTTTGTAATTCGGAAAAAAACTTAACTAGTTAACTATGCAGTTAATCTCGGCGATATCTCGGTGATATCTCGGTGATATCTCGGCGATATCTCGGTTATCGGCCCCTCACCAAAATATCGGTTTCCGATATCGGTCATATATCGGTCAACGATAATATCGGTGGTCAACGCCGAAATATCGCCGATATCTTGCAAAAAACGTATCGGTTGTATCGCCGATATATCTTTTTACAAAAAAAAAAAGATATTTATGGAGAGATTTCCGGTGGCCGGGAGCAAACCTGCAACTTCCGGTGGCCGGAAGCAAACCTGCAACTTCCGGTGATATCTCCAAACGTTTCCTTTTATTTTTAGGGTTTTAAAACCTTTCAAAAAGAGTAAAAATAACATTTATGGAGAGATTTCCGGTGGCCGGAAGCAAACCTGCAACTTCCGGTGGAGAAGTAGGAAAGAAGAGAGAAGGATAAAAAGCAGCAGGTTTGGGTTGCGTATTGGGAAAGAAGAGAGAAGGATAAAAGCAAACCTGATTACTTTATTGTGATATGACCACTGCCTGTACTTTGACTCCTTGTCATTTAAATTTTAAAATGACCACTTCCTTTTTACCACCTCTTATATATATAAATATATATATTTATGCATGATATTAGACTTCTAGCATATATATAGGCTCTAGATATGAATATAAATATAAATATATATATATATTTATGCATGATATTAGAAATTACCGATATCTCACCGCGATAAACGATATCTCATATATCGGTCCTTGACCGATAACCGATATTTTTCCGCATTAACTGCATAGCTAGTTAACTCAATTAAGTTATTTTTTAACGGCGGACCATTATACAAACAAAATGAAAAAGGTTGGACCACTGGCGGGAATAAACTCAGTTGGGATTATTATTGGCCAAAAACAGCCGGGTTGAATTATTTAAATCCAATTTTCCTAAAAATATTTAATAATTATATTCCTAAAACTAATATACATACAATTACCAAACGTCTATTACGAGGGAAAACACTGTAGTAGGGACTATGTTTAGTTTTTTTGTTAATTTTTTACGTAACTCGTTCCAAAAAAATTGAACAAAAACTGTATCAGGTCAACCCATCCACACGCCCATTTTGACCTATTACCCAACCCGTTGAACTCAATTTGCCACCTCTAAATTCAGAGGACCATCAAACAGTGTATCTGGGTCAAAGATTAAAGTCAAACTACGAAACCTGACTCATGAGGCTGGTTAAAATGTTGTCACTATGCAGGACAAAAGGAGCCATGTAACTTCCGTCGCCGCCAAAAACTAAAGAGAGGGGAAATCTTTGATGAAGTGACGGAGGAAGGTCGTCTCTCTTCTCATCTCCGCCAAGAAAGAAATCCACATACGCAAGCATCATATCAGAAGTTGCAGAGACCTGCATTTTACCAGATTAAAACATTATGTTTTCAGTCACTCAGTTGTACAAATAGTTAGGCCTGTAAACGAACCGAACGTTCATGAACTTGTTCGGCGGAAGTTCGTTTGTGTTCGTTTATTTAATAAACGAACGAACATGAACACACGCTTTGTTCGTTCATTTATGTCGTGAACATCCGTTTATGTTAGTTCATTTATTTACATTTGTTTATATCCGTTTGTTTATGTTTGTTAGTTTCAAATTAAATACATAAGTAGTTATATTAATATAAATATTAACATAGAAGAAACTTTCTAACTACTTATATAAATAAAACTAATTGGTAATAGGGCTTTCAAGTAATAAATGGGTTTTCGAATGGAATTATCGTAATTAATCCCTAATTTATATAAGAAATTACTTTCTGTTCGTTTGTGTTTAGTCAATTATATTCATTTATGTTTTGTTCATTTGTGTTGTTTATTGTTTGTTAAATTATGTTCGTTTAAGTTTGTTTGTTTATGTTCATTTGCGTTCGTGAATTGTTCGTTTAAACGAACAAACATAAACAAAATGAACATGAACAAAAAAATTTGTTCGAGTATATGTTCGTGTTCGGTTAAAGTCAAGTGAACGAACACGTACATGCCTATGTTCGAGTTCGTTCAGTTCATTTACAGGTCTACAAATAGTAATTGACTAAGGAAACAATGACTTTTTAGTCCTTCCAAATAACTTCATAGTTGACCAAGTTTACGTTTTTTTCCAGAAACTATTAATATATTTATAAAAAATATGAAAGTGCACTCGGGGGACGCCCCGCTTGCGGTATGCTCATATAATGTATATATGTGTGGGCGCTCGGGGGGCAAAAGTGAAAGTGCACTAATTTTAACGTTATTTTACTAATTTCGTGAAAATAATGTTAAAAGAGAGGATGGTTAATCATGCATCATGTGGTGGCGTTGATAGCCGAAAGACAAGAGGGTACATGCACTAATCGGCGTTTGTCTCAATTGCTGAGTGTTATGTGCCTTATGTCCAAGGCTTGATGCAAAACTACAATCGAGCCGGGGGTCTCATTGGAAGCAGCCTCTCTATTCCTACAGGGTAGAGGTAAGGCTGTCTACATCTCACCCTCCTCAGACCCTACCTTAGCTTTGCTATTGGTGGGATATACTGAGTATGATGATGATGATGATGATGATGATAAAAAATATGATACAGAACAATAATATAATTGATTAAAGAAAATGATATAGGAGGTATTATGCACTTGGGGTGTTGAAAGGATAAAAGAATAACCTTAAGCCCCTCATACAAAGCACGAGAACGACATGAACGCAAGCACGCGTGATCATACTCTGATCTAACAAACTCACGTAATCTTTGTATCTTCTTTTTACGACACCATTGAAGCCATGTCCAAGAAAACGGATATGAAATAATAGAAAGAATATTATATATTGAACCTTCCCACCATTGATAAGCTGCTAGAATATTAATTTCTTCTGCAAACCTATTGAATGCATCTTCATACCTGCCACGAGTGGTTACATTGATTATTGATAAATTGCAAAACCTTTCAATTTATACATGTACATTGCTGATGTTACATATGAAAAACAAAATGCTCATGTGAATTCTTTTAATAAAAAGATAACGATTTTGAAAACTTTTATTTGAAAATAATTATCAAGTGTCAGCATATATCAAGTAGCATATACACTATAGAGACAATTTCTGAAAAATTAGCATAAGAGTGACCTAATAGTTGCACAGGTCATTCGCTGCTATACTCGGTAGCTACAGCCAATAATAAAATACAAGATGGTTTCTGTTTTGCCCCTAATTTAGAGTTACTTGCTAACATAAAAAAAAAAAAGTGTTTAGTTTGTTTCTATTCCGTGCTGTCCTATAAACTAATAGCACCATGATGGTTTAACTTTTAAAGAGGATGTCAAATCCTAGAAAATCACATACATAACTATGGGTATGTAACCACTACAATGATATTTACTAGAGGTGGCAATTTCGACCCATTATTATTATTATTATTATTATTATTATTATTATTATTAATATATATTAATTAGCAACCTTTGTGTCTCACTATTCACTTTATCCATTCACATGCTGCCACGTGGGCAGCCATGACTTTTTTTTTCTGTCTTTTATTTTAATTTTTTATTTACACCCCTGCAGTTTAATAAAGTTCTCATACAGTCCTTAACTGCAATAAAGTTACTCTTTTTCCTTCTTTTGACGACTAGACCGAGTGTTAGCACTGTACTGATACCGTCGCAACGCGCGTGATAAAATACTTAAGTTATCACACTGCCCCTAAACTTAAATAAAGTTACTTTTTTTTCCATTTTTACCACTATACCGAGTGCCACTAACTGATATTGCCGCAACGCACGGGGTAAAATACTAGTTTACTTATTAATGGTCGATTTGGTTGGTGCATTATCTCAAACGGCCAAAATAAAAATAAAAAAAGTTGGCCAAAAGGTGAACCAACCAAATGGATTAAAAATCGCCCACAAAGTCGCATCATTCAAAAGATTATTTCTGTAACAACATTGGCTTTATAACCATAACTAACGTGTTAATTATTTATAAAATATCAAAATAGACAAAAAAATGTTTGCAGGCCAACCCAACCCGACCCGTTTTAGTCCGTTTTAGAATTTTACCCACTTTAACCCATGCCCGTATTGAAGTATACCAAAGAGAAGAAACATACACAATTTCAGCTACTTGTTCTGAAGGAGAGTGAGGAAGATGCCAAGGTTCACTAAAAGTATTAGACCCCAAGAAGTACATACGGTGCACATGATTTCGGGATTCCTCATTTCTGTTGGTTTCAAGAACCTGAAAGGAAGAAGCAACATTATTTCTACAATTACAAATAAAAATCAGGACCAAGTATGTGAAACTAGAGCTCACAATTTCGACCCTTTTACTTATAAAAGGATCAAACAACTCATAAGCCGCCACAAGCACTGTTGTGCGTAAAACCTCCAAAATCATTCTATTAAAAAGTAGATCATCACTGAAATAATATATTTATGTGTTCATATTTGACACACTAAATATTTTATCAAAAATCTAAAAGTTTTAAATAAAAGGTTTTTCAAGTCGTCCCACACAACCTGTTTCGATCCGTACCCATAAGTGCCCGAATAAACTCTCCTAAATCATTTTATTCAAAACATCAGATTGTTACAGAAATGATATTGCTTTTGTAATCATATTTCACACTAACCACATATTGAAAATCCAAATATATGTTACAGAGTATTTCAGGTCAACCCATACCCGTATCGTACCCGTACCGATTTTGGGTATTCGGTACATGTATCGGTACGGGCATGGGTAAAAAATGGTACTGGTACCTAATTTTATATAGCACTAGTTCGTATTATGGTACTTGTTCGTATTACGGTATTATGCTACTCGTATCCATTTTACCTATTTGGTACCCATATTGTATTACTACTCGTACCAGTTTTACCTTATTTGGTACCTGTATTGTATTGGTACTCGTACCGATTTTACCTATTTGGTAACCGTACAAGTGCTCAAAAGATTAAAAAACAAAGTGGTACCAAAGCGGGTACCGTACCCGTACCATACCGTAATATTCGGTACGGTATTCGGTACCCAGTTTTGTTCAGATTCGGTACGGGTACCGTTAATAGGTACCCGACCCACCCACTTTGACACCTGGAGGTTACAAGTTAACTTGAGAATAAACCTCATTTAATGACTCCAAGAAAGGAACTGAGCGATCCAATTGCAAGCCGCCATGCCTAGCTGGTACTAGGCTAGAGATTTCATCACCACCAACAAATTTCACACGAGCAACACTAAGTACAAGAGCAAAAAGTATAAGCAAGCTTAGGAGCATGAAACCAAATAGCCACGGCCCGCCAAACGTGTAAATCAACTCCTCAAATGTTGTATAGCAGTGTGGCATGTGGTATCTCTCGGAAACACACTTATAAGGACAAGGAATATCAGCAACACCACCTGTTTTATGAAAATATGCATCGTTAAAAGCAACAAACCTACCCCTTAGTATTTAATTTTAACATTATAACCCACCCAAGTATGAATCTGATTTCATATATAGCAATTTCAGCAAAAAAAGAAAAGCTAAAGCTGAATGACGAAATGCACTTGAATTGTTTTGATAATTAAAGCTTAAACCTATAACATGAAACACGTCACTGAAGCTATCTTTGTTTTTTCTATATTTTTAAAGGCATTTTCATCCTCAGACAAGTCTTTTTCGATATAATTGGTATTAGGGGTGTGCAAAAAACCGAATTAACCGACAAGACCGAACCAAATATAAAACTGGTGGGTCGGTTACTTGTTTTTTTTAAACCGAAAGTAGCGGGTCGGTTATGGTGATCAATATTTCCATACCCGCCATAACTGAACCAAACCGACACGTAGTAAACTATTTGTCAGATTTTTTACTTTTCACGAGTTTTTCAATATTTGATGTTTTTGGTGGAGTGTTTGTTTGAATTTATGTGTTATATATATCGTCTTGGTTAAATGTTTTGTTTGAATTTATGGATTAAACCATATTGCTTTGTTTGAATATTTGGTAATCACGGTTAACCGAACCATAACCGACCCACTATAACCTTCAAATCCAAAACCTCCATAACTGATTGGTTATGGTTATGGTAATCCATTAACCGGCATCTTGGTTATGGTTATGAGCCAAAACCGACCCATGCACACCCCTAATTGGTATGAAACATAATAATTGGATGGTCTCTAAAGTAATTTCAGTATATGGATGGTCTACAAGTTTTCAACCCATTGGATGAGTCAGTGTTTTAGCTAATCTTTTTAATTTGACCCGTACGAGAAAAATGAATTAGATAAAGAAATTAAGGCCACCTCGTAATCAGAAAAAGAAATTTAACCATGTCAGAATCTCAGGACTTGAGTTGGGTATTCAATCACACATCATGTTACGCTTATTAAGCATCAACTAGACTGAATATAAGCGAAAATACCTCGAACAGGGGTAAAAATGGCACGATATGGAAACTCTAAAGTTGGACACTCATAGCAAAGGGATCGTTCAGACCCGCTAACATTCTTGTAGGTACCAAGTGGGCATTCCTACATCCAAATTATTTCAACTAATGAAACTACTAAGAGTGAAAGAAGCCAACATCAAAATATAAATACTAAAATATCCTAAAGAATAACCTAGTATGATTTTTATATTACTAAAGAGAAATAACCCTACCTCACAAAAGATACCATAGAGCCCTTTTGGACAGCTTATTCCAGTTATAGTTCCATTGTCCCCAGGTTGGCCAAGACCTTTACTAACTCCTCCTCTGCATATATAATGAAGCAAAAGCATAATAAGAGTATGTAAACACAAAAGGCTGACGGCCTGATGTCAGAGAAAAGGCAAGACCGAAGAAAAATGATCATAAAATACCTACATATAACAAGAGTATGAGTCAAAGCACCTATATATGTTACAGAACTATGTACACTTGGGTAGCTCTGGTATGCAGCATGAAATAGATCAGTTGGGTTGACCCGCTAGAATTTTTTTAGTCAATTTCTAAAAAAACTTTCAAATAATTAATGCATTAATATGATTAAGAGTAAAATGCCATTTTCGTCCCTGAAGTTTGGCCAGCTTTGCAACTTTTGTCCAAAGATTTGTTTTTCCGCATCTGGATCCAAAAGGTTTGACATCTTGCCATTTTCATCCGGCTTGTTAACTCCATCCATTTTTCTCCTTTAAGTCAGGGGTATTTTCGTCTTTTTTGTTAACTTAAAGGGCAATCCGGTCTTGTACATCATGCTAAATGCTTGTAAATAAAGTGAAAAAGACCGAATTGCACTTTAAGTTAACAAAAAAGACTAAAATACACCTCATTTAACGGAGAAAAATGGATGGACTGAGCCGGATGAAAATGGCAAGGCTTCAAACCTTTTGGATCCAGATGCGGAAAAACAAACCTTTGGACGAAAGTCGCAAAACTAGCCAAACCTCAAGGACGAAAATGGCATCTTAGTCTATGATTAAGATAACAATATTTTTACAAGAATAATCAAATGTCTGACCAGATGAATTAGGAGTTTGTATGCATTATGTATGTTAAACGACTATCAACCCGACACCTGAACAACCCATTTGCTCCGTTCCCTTTTTTGCTGAAAAACTTATTTGACCCATTTGAGATACAACACTGCCCAAACCAACTATCATAAATAAATGAGTCAGAAGACTCAAAACTACCACCTCTATGAAATTAAATAAGAAAGTAGTGATTAGTCAAGAGTCAAACCCAATATTGATGCTTCCATTTACACTTGCCACGGGCTGATATTCATCGCCAACTGTAACATCAGACCAATGAAAATGAATCCTACCGCCGCCACCGCCGCCAGCATTGGGACCACCATAGCCGCCAACGGTTGAGATTGAAGATGTATTGCCAAGTGTTAGTCTATCAACAAATAGAAGAATACTTCCACCAGATCCACCTCCTGGACTAATCGCAGGGTTAGGATTGACATTTTGCTTTCTCATGTTTTCTCCAAAGCTTTCTCCATCAGCTGTGACTGAGCCGTAGATGTACAAACTTGACAAAGAGCGCTCCAGTGAACCCATCACTATTTCAAATTATTTTAAGTTGAAGAGAAAACAATGTCAATGAAGAAATTCGAAATATGAAATTTTATAACATATGACATTTTTTATACTTTTTTTATTAACATTTTTGTATCAATTTATTTAACTAGTATTTTGACCCGCTGCGTGTTGTAGCGGCGTGGAAACTTAAAGTAACTTGAACTTATACCATCAAATATTTGACCAGACTCGTTTTCGAACAAAATTTACGTCAAAATGTAGACCAACTGAAAACGCACATGAACATAAGCACGAAGATGTATTATATTTGACCCGACTCATTACCAAGAAAATTTATGTCGAAACATAAACCAACTTGGATTTATAACGAAACGTACTTAAAAATAAGCACGTAAGAAAATAGTGTTTTTTTACGTTAAAGAATGGTACCACACGTTGCGGCGGAGTCGAAACGTAAGATAACTCGAATTTATCCCGCCTAGTGAAAATGTATTATATTTGACCCGACTCGTCTCCGAACAAAACGTAGCCCAACCAAAAACAAAACGTAAACGTAAAACTCGAGGGGTACAAAGTTTTTAGAAAGTTGAGGGGGCGAGTGCAATGCTAAAAGTTGAAGGGTTGAATACACAAAAAGAAAGAAAAAAAAACATGGATGGCATTGTTGGTAATATGGCAAAAAAACAATAAAAAATAGAGTTTGTGTCTTGGGTACTATTCCTAAGACACCCTTGGGTGAGTGGCAATGCTAAAAGTTGAAGGGTTGAATACACAAAAAGAAAGAAAAAACCATGGATGGCATTGTTGTAAATATGGCAAAAAACAATAAAAAATAGAGGTTGTCTTAGGTACTTGAAGGGGTATGGTCTCAGATCTCGCGTCAACATGAGCGCGAACGACCATTACCCTTATCAAAAACCCCCACCAGCAATAACTTACCTGTGTTCGTGCGGGCACACGCGAACACAGCGGTCCAATCTGTCCATTGATGAGAAGACTTACCTTAAGTACGGAAACAAATGTTACGCATAGCGATGCGGCCTGACACCGCATCCTATGAACATTTTCGTCACGACAAGGGATCTGGACAATAGTAACAGTCACTAAGCGGCGATGCGGCATGGCACCGCATCCCGCATGCATCTTGGATAGAACAAAGAACGCGGGAACAACATCAGTAACCGCAAGCAGCGATGCGGCCTGGCACCACATCCTGCCTACAAGGCAAGTGGGTCTGACACTCAGTGCAAGTGGCACTGAGAACAGTCGCCTACTAACCCACATATGTGCAACAGTCTGACACCACAGCAGGACGTGGCATCACCACCGTAACTGACAGGTCTGACACACCTACAGAAGACTGTGCAATGTCAGACTAGCCACTCAACTACCCTCCTTCACTCCTCGGCTATAAATACCCATCCCAAACCAGGTTTGAGGTATCACTTCTCAACTCTCTCACTACTACTACTATCACACTTTGCTTCCCAAGCAAACTACTGATTCTCACGCCGGAGAGTGGTAACAAGGAGCACCCCCCACCTCATCCTCCTTGTTACGAGTCACGGCTTGTTTCCTTGTGCAGGGAACCAACCAGCGGACGATCCAGCCAGCGATCCTCGGAAAGAAGGGATTAACCCTACTTGACGAGACCAGTGAGTTAACCCCACCCGGTTAACCTAAGACACCTTCTTTTGTTATAATAATAATAATAATAATAATAATAATAATAATAATAATAATAATAATAATAATAATAATAATAATTTCTATGATATCTTTATACCAAGTTTTATGACATTCTTTTCTATCAAACCTTGTATATGACAAGTTTACTTTTATAACAATTTTGTTTAATTACGACAATAAAATAACAGAAGCCAAAAGGTCCTGGTTAAACCGCCAAAATGATGAAATTAATGGCCAAAATGTTTCTACTACATTAAGCACTCAGAGACTCCTATATTTGCTTGAGAATTATGTGGAGATATAAGATACCAAACACAACATAAATTAACATTAAAGATCTAGAAGCTTACGTATGATACCACCGCCAGCAGTTGCACCACCCAAGCTATCATTCCCACTGCCACTACCAAGCTCACAGGGGAAATCAGCATCACCATAAGTATCACCACCCTCCACAATCATACTGTTATTATAATACCCATTGCCACCTCTGCCACCGTGGCCCCCACCACCACTAGGGCCCGCACTCAAGAACTTTCCTTTACCCGCTCCACCAATGCAGCCTACATTATTTCAACTCTCAATTGTATTAAACATCATTAGTGGATTCGTATTGCTAGGCCTAAAATGGAAATAGTATCTTAATAATTTCAGTTTTTCGGTCAACCATCTTTCATAAAATTGTAAACCCTAACCAAACCAACTACTGCCTTTTTCAGGTTAGGTTAACCGAAAGACCTGTTGAATTTTTCAGTTCCGGTCATGAACATATCAATGATGCATGTTTCCAGACACAATTAGAACATACAGAAAGAAAGAAAATAAAATACCTAACCCAGAGGCAATTACTGATCCAGAAGGTTGAATAATTACAGTTCTGACCCATTGGAAATGAACAACAGATCCTTCAACTGAACCTTCAACAATTACTTCTTCAACTCGGCATATCTGCAGAAGCATGACGTCTAATCAGTACACCTGATATGAAAAAATAAATGTATTTAAGGTAAATAATGTATCACCTGCAGAGTAAAGGACAATGAAGAGTTCACATTGCAATCTTCAGGCGGATGAATTAATTCCATGGGGCAAACCTCAAGTTCACAATTTGACCTATCATATATCAATATATCATCTACTAAAGTTTGAACCAAAGCTTGTGTTAGTACTTACTACTTAGTACTAAATTGTAAATACTTACAAGTATTTATTAGTTGTGTTCTGCAATGGACCTCGGACCACAGATCCAGGTTCAACCTACATATCTCGCCAAACATTTTATTATAAATAGACTGACACGAAATGCGCCATGCGTCTTGAAGTCAAAGATGGCATCAAAAGATATGCAATGATAGCTTTAGATAATGACATAAAAGATGAAAAGATACATGTACCTCAAGGAATTTATATTTACAATATCTTACTTTTTACAGTCATTAAACAGATTTTATAACAAAACTGTTATACCAAAGAAATTGCTTTTTACAGTCATTTAACCTTTTATTTACAAATGGGTTCATCCCGGTTGTATTTTATCTAAATGGGTCAAATGAGTCAAATAATAAAACAGATAAAAGAAAAACCAGTCAAACATGTTGAAAGTCACCTGAGGTCTATTTTGCATACAACCTCAAATCAATTTTTTGTATCGTAAATGTAGATTACTACTGTAATAATACTGTTTGTAATCATGACTGATCCACAGGCTATTCATTAAAAAAATTAAAAAGGACAAACAGTGTTTGCGGGTCAATCCAACCCGTCCCAATTGGCCACATTGCAACTGATACTAAAACATGGCCCATTTCGACCCAATACCCAACCCGCACATCTTGTCACCTCTACTCGTAATAAAAGAGATAACGTAGCAAACAATGATATACAGTTACTAGTTGCAAATATTTGATGCACAACTATATTATCAAGAAAGTGTGAAATTATAATGCCCTGAAAAAACCAAATATTTTCAAAATCAACTATTGGACTAGGATGCTATCATGCTATGCAGTTAATGCGGTAAAAAATGGGATATCGGTCAAGGACAGATATTTGAGATATTAGTTATCGCAGTGGGATATCGGTAACTTTAATATCATGCTGAATATATATATAGCAATTTAACACTAATAGTTCAGTATACTCTCCTACCATTAACAAATTTTTGCAACTTGCAAAACACTAACAACTGTAGCAAGTAGGAACTAATTAAGACTTAAAACATAACAATTAACAATTAAAACTTTATACACTAATAGCAGCAATAAGAAGAAAGACGAACTGTAGAACTAAGAAGATAGGTATTGATATCAGGGAAATCGATGATATATCGATCAATATCGCTGATAATATCGGTACCGATATTTTACATGGGGACCGGTAACCATATATCACCGATATTAACTGCATAGGCTAGAACAAGGGAGAAGCATGTCTGAGTTTGCCGTTCAAACAGGAAATAAAAAAGCAAGTAGCCTTACATTGATACAGCAAAATATTGATAAAACCAGATGCTGAGCTTCTATAACATTTCCTTCGCCAGTCAAATTCAGTGAACCTTGTCCATGAATACCAAGATTTGCATTTGATTGTATCACAGATCCACCCTGACGTAATCAGTTATACGATTTAATTACTTAAATAGTATAGTAAGTCTCTGAATTAACTTTTGCAAGGAAATAGAAGATAACTTACCTTGAGAACCAGTAAGTTGCTTGCCTCGAGCAATGAAGTGGCAATAATTGGATCGCCCTCACTGTCACCATCTATTATCATTTTGGAGTTCAACATCAAGTGCAACTTAACAGACATTCGCAAAGCCCCATATATCTAAAAGGATATATATCAAATAAAACAATAAGCCTACCACTGATTTTTTTTATAATACATGATAAAAAGTTAAGAACAAATAAAACGTATCCGTGTTTAGGTAGAACATATATCTAGGGGTGAGAAAATGTCGGTTCGGTTTGGTTTTTACACATGATCGAAATCGATTGGTTAAGTCGGTTCGGTTAATTCGGTTAAAATGTCGGTTATCGGTTCGGTTTCGGTTATGTTCGGTTAATTACCAAGAACAAAACTTGTGCAAAATTACAAACTTAAAATAGTTAGTCAAGTGTTTTGAACCATTTTCAAGCATACAAATACATAAAAACACATGAAAAATACATAAAAATATGTTTTAAACACATGGAAATACATGAATATATGTTTCAAATACATGGATGTACATGAAAAACATATAAATATATAACTATCGGTTTCGGTTATGGAAGAAAGGAAAACCGAAACCGAAACCGAAACCGTAACCGAATGATTCGGTTTTGGCCATATCTTAACCGTAACCGATTGTTAAGTCGGTTTCGGTTATTTTCGGTTCGGTTTTCGGTTTTTTTGGTTATCGGTTTTCGTATACTCACCCCTACATATATCTACGCAAGTAAAAAGATTAGTATAGCATAAGCAAGCAGAGCATATGGCCCTAATTTCATTTATAGGTTTTAAAACATGTGTAACAAACAATTAAGACCATAACGGTAAGAAAGAGCCATACTCAAGTCAAGCTTGTGAAAATCCTATAATAAAAAAGAATCCTATTATATGAAATGACAATAATTTTCCCCAATTGAACTACTTAATTTACTCAGTAACAGTAACCCCAAAAAATAAACAAATGTAGAAGAGAAAGATGAAAGTATATTGAAACAGGAACGTATATAATGCCTCTTACTTACTTTGATAACTGAATCGCTCATTAAAAGTTCTTCTGCAATTAGCTCAAACTCTGACACGGCATCATGGGGAAGACCAAAGCTTAAAACGGCTGAGGTTGATAAACTAAGCTGTCCCTGAACCTATATATATGGAAAAAAAAAAAAAAAAGTTATGTAGCAAAAGTCGTTCAAACCAAAATCAAGTGGTAACAAGTTAACTGTGAAGCAATTGGAAGTTTGGTGGCAATTTCGACCCATTTACAGGATAGACGGGTCAAATTAAAAAAAATTTGCTGGAAGGTGAATGGGTCAATGTAACGGCTACAGTTCCACAGACGATACAAATATACACGGGTTACCGTTGGATCTAAACAGGTTTGGGTCGACCCGTAATGTTTGGGTTGGGTTGTAGATAACCCGGTCGCCTGCTTAAATAAACAGGTTGCATAGGCCGTGTCAGCGATACATGCTTCAACACATTAAACTAAACACTTGTGTTCGGCTCCGGTTATACCAACCCGACACGAATCGTCACACATACAGCCTTCTAAATCATTTTTACTCAAAGATAAGATCTTGGTTTTAATTGTGTGATGCGCTTCGATGCGTTTGGTCCAAAAATCTGATGCGCGATGGGAGCGCATCACGTATGCAATGCGCTCTCTATAAAAAAATACTAACAAACTAATTATACATAACAACTTATAAAAACATACAAAAACTAAAACAACTATCGCAATAAGAAGATAAGAGTTGTGCTTTTTGGTTCAAATCAAGCATACTAAGATATTAAATACTGAAAAAACTCGACCCATTTCATAAAATCTGGAAAAAGAACAGAACAAACAATGTTGTGTGCATCGGAATGCATTATGCGACGAGCACATTATGTGAAATCAGCGCAATATTCTCGCATCACGTAATCGCAACGCATCAGCTGTGGCGATGCACTCTCATCAGCGCATCGGGCGCATCACGCATTATGCGTGCATTTTAAAACCGAATAAGATCATCATCGTAGTAAACTAGTAAAATTGTTTTTGTTATTATAACTAATAAAGTTTTTACTTATTAAAAACTGAACAAAATCACATATTTTATCCCGAATCTGTTTTGACCCATTACCCAACTTGCTCTTGCATTCTCTATAATGTACATTAAGAATTGCAGTAACTGACATCTTGACAACCTGCACACGACTCCAACGCAAAGGAACATCAGCTCTCGCATAATCTTGGATGTCAACACTGGTCCAACGGGGCTGATTTGGGAATGCGAAAAAAGGTGTGTCTGTATCTGTAGACCTGTTGTGGTTGTTGACTTTAAGCCTTCGAGGAACAGCATCATAGAAAGTTCCTGCAGCACCCGAGTTTGCCGGACAGCCATAACTTTGTCCCCCTGTAAAAATAATAAAAAAAAGTCAGCAGCTAAAATACCATATTAAATGCAATACAATAGCAACAGAAGCAGAGATATCTACTGAAACCACTCATTTTATGTGAGTAACTTGAAGGAATAATATTGTGGAGGTCGCCAAGTATTCAATTTTTTCATTAAGGCCATAAATAGAGTAAAATGTCATTCTCATTAACTCCATCCATTTTTCTCTGTTAAGTCGGGGGTATTTCTGTCTTTTTTGTTAACTTAAAGGGCAATTCGGTCTTTTTCACTTTAGTAAGGGTATATTGAATACTTGTACATTATGCTAAATGCTTGAATAAAGATTTGATGGATAACAAATATTCCTTTAAAAGCTTAAAAAGACAAGTATTTCAGATGAGTAACTAATTGTTGTTTTTTTTCTAAAAAATCAAAGGTAGTTTGTTATTTTGCATGTTTATGGCCAAATTGGTATTAACTGAAACCAAATACATATACTTATAACAAAAACATGCTGGAATATTGCCTTTTCAAAAAGTTTAAGTTCCTACACTATATTTTTGCAAAATTAAATTCTAGACCTACACTCAATTATTAACATATAGTCCTTTTTTGTATGATTGAGTCCCTAGTCTTTTCATAACTTCACAAAATAATCCTCTTATGATTAGCTCAAGGTTTAATATAACGACTTTCAGTTGAATTTTAAAAGTATGGGATTTTTAATATTTAACAAAGAAATTCACATATAAGCTTCAATGAATCTAGGGGCATAATCATTGTAAAAGGAAATTTCAATTAAACTTTTGAAAAGTGTGAGCACCTAAAATACAAATAAAGGTTTATGCGACTAATGAAGTCGATCAACTAATGTACAGATTCAACAAAAAGAACAAAATTTAGATAAATGAAAACAAGGGTAACAACGTAATATGAATGTACCATGAGCAACAATTGTTTGGTCATCGTGCCTGCTGAAAACATTTACAGATATTCTTCCACCAGCACCACCAGCAAACCCATTACCTCCAGATGCACTTAAGATACCACTACCTGTCCTGTTTTTCATAGAACAAACAAAGATAAATGATGCATAATTCTGTCTAGCCGGTGCCCAGACGCAATAAAAGAGACAGTTGATATCAAGACCATATCAACTGACTAAAAGAGACAGTTGATATCAAGCTGGCATCACATAAATCCCCATTAAAGTAAATAACCTAACAGAATAACCTACTGTAAAATCACAATTCACTCATACATACACAGATGTGTGTGTGCACTTGACCATTTTGATCACACACAAAATGAACCTACAAACTGAAGACTAGATACTATTGGATCTGAAATCAAAGGAGCAGAATGAACCTACAAACTGAAGACTAGATACTATTGGATCTGAAATCAAAGGAGCAGCTAATTTGCATGTTATTTGAATTTTCAATTTTCCGTTGGATTTGCCTGACAAAACTTTAGCAATTCAATTTATATGTTTTCTAACACGAGGCCATGAGCAAATGTATTTACCAAGTAATTGAACATTTAAGATAATGTACATATATATTACTGCTTATTTGATAGTTCATTAACTAAAATGTCTGCCAAATATAAATTATAAACATCTACTGTAGGAACAGACTTTTGTTAGCACATGACACAATGGGTATAGAAGGAATTACAAGGATAGTTCCACTGATTTTAGGTAGTTCTTTTTCATATAAAAACAAGTATATAAAATGAACACGTCCATATGCCTAACATAGGATCATTTACAACAAGCTGAATATTACAATGTGCACGATTTCTATGACTGTTTACATGGTGTCTCAGCTTTGAAGCCTATTAATCCACATGAACTGAGTAATATGCATTCAAGATATAACAAACCATAAATTTACCATATATCCTATTCATTCAAAAGAATTAGCAGCAAAATAAAGTAAAAAAATATAAAGAAAGAGACCATTACATTTTATGGGCCTTCACAAAAATGCTACCACCAGACCCTCCTCCGCCTTTAAGACCACCATCACCACCATCGGCAAAAATACTCCCTACAATTTCAACAGCATCCACCACCTCAACCCAAACCCTACCACCTCCTTTCCCACCATAATCCACTTCTTTACTAGTAGTCCCACCTTTGCTCCCATAATCAAACGGCTGATCCAAACTCGACCACCCATAAGCATCACCGCCCCACACATCCTCCGGTAACTTCGTATTATCCACAACACAACAAGCACCCCTACCACCATGCCCACCACCACCACCTAAAACCCCTTTAGGCGACCCACTCGTGTACTCCGGCGGATCACCACCCAAAGCAGTCACATTCACAACTGAACCCTCGTCAAATACCGCACTCCCAGCCGTCACATCAACAGTCCCAGCTACTATCACAGAATTCAACCCTAACCTAAACTCAGAACTAACATTAATTACCACCGAACAACCAGCATCAGCGCACACAAACCTAACCCCTGGGAGTATCCTTAAGTTCCCTTCCCCTTCTATATACACATCAGTTTCAAATATCAAACTAGAATTCAGTTCACACGTGGTGTCCAAACTACCAATACCTCCTAAACCTTCCTCACACGATAACGACGGAGGATGCGGTGACGGAGCCGGCGGGGGAGGCGACGGCGGCGAGTAATCTCCATGGAAAACGAGAATCGAAGATTCAAACTCATCAATCGTGGAAGAAACAAACAAACTAGGGTTTAAAACACTAATAACAACTATTAGTAAACAGAAAATGCGTGTTGTAGCCATCGAATTCATGTGATTTAATCGAGTATTGAAGATTCGAATTCATCAATCGTGGGAGAAACAAACAACCTAGGGTTTGAAATAGTAATAACAGCTAGTAAACAGAAAATACGTGCTGTAGCCATCGATCGAATTCACAAGATTGAACCGAGTATCGAAGATTCAAATTCATCAATCATAGAAACAAAAAACCTAGGGTTTGAAACAGAACTAATTAACTGAACACATAGATAGTAATAAAACAGTTATTAAACAGAAAATACGCTTTGCAGACATCGAATTCACGCGATTGAATCGTAAATCAAAGATTCAAATTCATCAATCGTGGAATAAAACAGCATAATTAGGGTTTCAGACACAACTAAACACGTAGAAACTGATAACAACAACCAGTAATCAATTAATACGTGTTGTAGCAATCGAATTCACGCGATTGAATCGAAAATCGAAGATTCAAACTCATCAATCGTGAATAAAACACCAAAATTAGGGTTTGAAACAGAACTAAACACGCAGATACTGATAACAACAGTCAGTAAACAGAAACAGAAACTGAACGAGAATGAATAATAACAATAATATGATGAAATCGGAATTGATCTAGGGTTAGTTAGACTGATCGAACCGGAATTGAACGGAGAGTGAAGCGGTGGTGACAGACGGTGGGTGCCAGCGAGGTGAATATGAAGCTAATCTGCAGAGATGATTTGGCGCATCGTTGTCAGTAGGAATGAAAACAAAAGGCCAAATTGGGGTGGTTCATTAATGGACATATGGTTTGGTCAACTGTGGCTAATTTGTTGCATGTTTTTAGATAAAAGGCCGGTTTAAGATGGTTTTTGTCTTTTTTTAATCATTTTAGAAAAAAGGCCGGTTTAAGATGGTTTTGTCTTTTTTTAATCATGGGTTTGGAGGATAATGTAGTTTTGTAATCATGCAAACAGGAAAGTGACATAAGGGTGTTTGGAGCGGCTCGGTAAACCACTTGGCAAACCCATTTTACCGAAGGGGCAAACCAATGCCAACCCTTTGCCGCATGAAGTGTTTGACGAAATGGGTATTCAATCGGTGAGGCATAACCGATGCGGGGAAGGGAAGAAGGAGAGAGAGAGAGAGGGGGGTGTGGGGTGGGGTCCATTTCAATCTCAACCAATCACATCTTTTTCCTTTTTTTTATTTAAAAAGTTTACCACTTCACCAAATGTCTAAACCATTGCCAACACTTTTCACTGATTGACGTGGCGCACTCTGATTGGTTGATTTTTTAGTTTGTCACTCTCAAGTGTTTAACCACTCCTAACACCCTAAAAGGTTGTAGAAGATATTGAAAAAAAATGTAGGTTAGGTTGAGTAAAACAATTGGAAATTGGAGGTTTTGTTAGAATAATGAGTTAAATCTCATTTTAGTCCATGTGGTTTGTGTCATTTTACTAGTTTACTCTAAAGTTTGAAACATCTCTATTTTAGTCCAAATAGTTTTAAACGTTGTCATTTTAGTCCACTGGGTTAACTATATGTGGACGATGGGGACGTGGCGTCGCCGGGGCTGAGGACGGCCCATACCGTCCAGCCTTAAATCCTAACTATTATTTAGGACCAATCTTTTAGCCATTTATCCAGTTAACTGTTTTTAGTTTTGTTGATTAGCTTATATAAGTTAGGTGTTAACACTTTGCTTTCAATTGAATAAAGGCTTAACACTTTGCTTTCAATTGAACTAGTACTTTCAATGCCGCGCGTTGCGCGTTAGGCGTTTGTGTGTTTCTAAGGAGTGGAAAAGTTGGCAACCTGTTAACAAAAGGGTTGTTGCCTTAATTAGATTCGTTTACATATTTAGTTTTTTACACTAAACGGAAAACAGTTTACATATTACTAAGTTTTTTATACTAAACGGAAAGTATACTTAGTTTACGTATTTAGTTTTTTACACTAAACGGAAAACAGTTTACATATTACTAAGTTTTTTATACTAAACAGAAAGCATACTTAGTTTTTTACACTAAACAAAAAACGGATTTTTGACGTGGTTTCCTTTGTTCGACAACGATTTGGTACTTTAGTTGGTTGTGTCATCAACCATTGCTTCCTTCGGCATTGTAGCTTCAAGACCTGCATTTATAATTGCTTAGGCTTGATGTTTGTTAATAGTATAAACATATGCTTTATTAATTAAATGATTATTGCAGAGATAAAGTGTTAGTACTTTAAAATGAATTGCAAAAGTGCCAGTTTTGAATATGATTCAAGGATAAATCTATCATCATACTGGCACACCAACACCAAATATGTATGGGAACATGAGCATACAAGTTTAGTGATAGGCAATTTAGATTTCCCCTAAAATCGAAAGAGCGCCTAAATAAAACCGAAATGAAAAACCTGCGGTATCCTCAAAATAGAAGTAAAGGATATAGATACTTAAAAGAAAATACGTACTCCATCGGCATTCCTTGTGGAAGAAGCAACTGCATACGCATTCTTTGCTGCCACGTGTGCAACTGATGCAGCTTTCCTAACTATTGCGCCAATCCTGAATTTTCCCCCTTCCGATATTTGTAGAGGCGAGTGGGGCTCGGATTCATCTAGGCTCTGATCTGAAATTGCAGCACCCTCATTCATATTAGATGTACGTTCTAGTACGGGTCGATCACCCGAAAAAGAGCAAGTGATATGTATACATACCTACAACACCTGACACTGCAACCTCGACTTCGCCACGACCTCCGGGGCCTTTCATGTATATTCTGTCTGTTTTGCCTGTTGAATTACCAAATGGCAATAGGCTTCCAAATCCAGACTTCCCTGCTGCAAATATTCACAAATAAAACTTTGGAATAAAAAATAAAGGTATTTATAAATATCATAGAAATTATAATGCAGCCAACATGATCCATTTCTATTACCATCATAGGCTTCACGGACCATTTGGTAGCTCACAAATCCTGAGAAGAGAGTAATCTGTGATAAAAATCCATTTGGTATTAGAATTAAGATACTTCAATTAAAAGCATAATGAAAAATTGTAAAAATGCTAACCAGAACACTTGTGAATGATATACCTTAGCTTTATAGCAAATGGTACCGGGTAGCAGCACTGAATTTCCCGAACCAAAAGAATTCCAATATCAATTCGGCACCAACTTTTGGTGTTTTCTGTATTAGTGTCGGTTTTTACCTTCATGTACCAATACCAAACAGGACCAGACCGGTATTTTCGATACCAGTACTGGCTCGATACCGGTTGATACCAAGCTTTTCCCAACAGTCATCAATAGCAACAACGCATGATACGCCGGACGACACATTCATCATATATAAACATTCATCAACATGCATAACAGTTATGATTTTTGAAAACGGCATAGATGCCGGCTTTTCAAATCGCTGAAATAAGCTCCCCCAAAATCATACATGAAAAAAAAAAGTCTTTCAAATCGCCAAAAAGATGAAGTGTACACCACACACGTTACCTTTTTCTCATCACAAATGGGGAGATGACCGGAAAACACCCGGTTCACCAATGTGGTTGTCTACTACTCGGTCAACAAACATCTTGATGATTAACACTAAAGAATGTATTGTCAAAAAAAACCCAAATTCTTAAAAAAAAAAAAAGTTTAGCAAATCAATGATGCAACATGCTATGAAGATGAAAACTGGGTTTATGAAAAAAAAACACCTACCATAACAAACAAAAACCATAGATAAAGAACTGAATGCTAAAATCATTCAATCACACTTCTAAATCGTAGACATTCGGAATAAGATTTTCACGTAGTCTTCTACACCAACCCCACGTTTCACCTGCAATTCTGTAAATACATGTCAGACATAGAACAAAACTTTAAAATCTGGAAACAAAATACACAAAACAATGAAAGAAACATGCAGCATGACAATCTCACGTGCGAAAGCCAATTGCAGGGATGTGAGGATAGCAGCGGTCGATTGCTGTCGTTGGCCGTATGGTTTAACCTTGTCGGAACCTAGACTCGTCGGAACTCGTCACTACCATCTTTAAACCCTCGAATCTTCATGCGAATTAAGAACCACTGTCACTTAGTTGACCAATCCGACACCACCAAGGGTTTCTACATCTTCCGAGGCGGTCGCCGGAAACTCGTCGGCTCCGTCGTTCTCTCTCTATCTTCCGCACCCCTCTTTTTTCTATTCTCTTCTTTCTATTTCACCGCTACCCACCATTGCCGTCGGACCTAAGAAGCCCCAACCCTAACCCGCACGTTTTTTTCCAGTACCCGCCGGAGAAGATGAAAGACCAAGCAGATCTGTTGGTTCGGCGAACACCAGCATCTTCATCTCCTCTCCCTCAGGTGAAGACCGGTTGAATGTGAGAAAAGAAAGAAGCACTTAGCTATGGGTCAAGTAAACGGGGTGGTGGTGTCACGAATGTGACTATCCGGCCACCGCCCCTCTCTCTTTGCTCTCCCTATTCCGCTTCTCTCTCTTCATTCTTTATCTTCTGAGGCTTTAAGGTGTTTATTGTGGAAACCACGTGTAATAACCCCTAAATAGCCGCCCAAACAGGCCATTAAGAACAAACCACGTTTAAAATACTATTCATTTCCTTTGGGTTATTAATAGATATAAATATAAATATAAATAAAGACTTGTTAGATACTTTTCTTGAGTTGCTTTCTATCTCAAGTTTATTATTAATGGTATCATATCTTCATAGAGGCATGTTGTGAGAGAATAGAAAATGTAATTTTTAATAACAGAGTGAGAAGTATATATGGAATAGAGACATGGGAGTTATTTTGTGCAACCTATAATTCCTAAGATCGTGGGGTATGGTGGGGCTTGGGTTGGGGCATGAGTTGACACCTGGAATTGGAGCCCCCGCACCGCCTAGTGACGTGTCCGTGGAGTATGGCGGGGCGTGGGTTGGGCGCACCGCGTGGCAGATTATTAAAAAAAAATTACAAAAAAATTATAAAATTCACACAACATTTATAAAAAAAACCCTACAATTTCATTAAAATTTTAAAAATTACATAATCCTAAAAATTACATAATTCCTAAAAATTACATAATTCCTAAAAATTACAAAATAAAAAACCTAGAGCGTTAGGTAAATTTCAAAAAGGGCGATCTTGTCGAACGCCTTTCGCTCCTTGCCTCGAAACTTGATGTTGGGTAAAATACACATATTTGTCCCGTGTAAATTGTATAGTTTTTGTATAATTTTTATTTGTTTTATTTAGTTTTTAGTATTAGATTACATTATTTGGTGTTTTGGCAGGTCCTGGCGCAAATGGAGCGGAAACGAGTGATAAACAAATAACCAGCCAGTTGAGTGGAGTAGACCGCTAGTGACCGAAGGGAGGTTACCGCTATTTTCTTGGAGGGTGGCCATTTATTTTCGTGAAGTCAACAAGCAAAGGTTAGAAAAAAAAAGGCAATATATATATGATTGTTTTTGGAGAACATTGGAGCAGTCAACATCAATGCAATTGGTGCAATTGGTGGTCTTCGAGATAACAAGACAGCAGCAAGCAACAGTAGGCAAAAAGCAATTGGTGGTGGTTTTTTGGGATTTGACTATTATTTTCGAAAACCAAAACAGTTTGACCGCCATTTATTTTATTTCTTTGAATTGGGTTTCTACAATAACATGCCTGGCCCAACATCAGTTTTGTGACCCGCCAATAATAGAAGCCCAACTTTGTGATGATGGTCCATAATAATAAACATCAGCCGGATATAGAGGACGGGGAGATCAGCGGAGACCTAACTTACGAATTAGAGAGCAACCGGGGTGATCTTGGAGCATTCTTGAGCGATTTTTGAAGATCTCGAAGCGTTCGAATCAGTGGATCAAGTTCGGGACGAAGAATCGAAGATTTCTCGGGTTTTCCATTCCCTTATTTTGTCGATTTCTTTCTTGAAACTTGTTACCATGAATTCTAGTTTGATTATCTTTGATTTGTGTTCGTTTATAGACATGCTTGGCTAAACCTTTAAATCATCTAGACTATGATGAATGGATTGATATAAAGATTTTACCTTTTTCGTTATTTGCACGATGTTTATGGATTGATTGTGTTTAGTAAGCAGTTTGATTTAATAGTTTGATGTGTATGCGTGCTTTGATTAGGTTTATTATTGTTACTCGCTTCATATGATTCTTAGTGACGGTCTATATCACAACATAGAGTCATATTAGGGTTTAGGGTTTCGGTGAGTGTCTATATCACATAAGAAAACCTTCACTCTTTAGGGATAATCGCGCGATAACCTCTAGAAGTAAGTGGTAGTAATTCGCTAAGTCTTAGTGTTCTACTAGTCCTAATAACTGGGAAGTGAGGGGCTATTGGTAGGTCGTACCCGGCGAATTGCTTTAGATAGGCCTTGGGAAAGGTTATGTCTTGGTTTACCTGTCGGTCTTATTAGTCTATCAAGTCAAATCTATTACTTCAAACTACCCTAGATCTAGGATTGGGAAAGAATAGGTCAATATTAGGGTACTTACACAATAATTAGATAACTGGGAAGAAGTCTAATAACCGGTAGGATTAACGGCCTAGGTAGTGCCACAGGTTTCTCCTTGAGAAGGGTCGAGGGGCCTCGTTGGTTCTTAATAGGTTTAGTATCATAAGATCCCGGTTCCATAACTCGTGCATTTAACTTAATTGGTAATCTCTTAAAAACAATCCAGGATTCTTGTCTAGGTGGTCCCGTTCTCGCATAAGAAAAGTTCACAGTTTTCGTTTGTCTTTAGTCTAGTTTTAGTAGTTTAATATAGATTTCCTAGTTTTTCACTAACCCCCCCCCCCCCCCCAAAACAAATAAACAAGTTTTAGTCGTGTCTGTCAGTGTCTAGTCAGAGTCTAGTCAACGTAATTTATAGAGTCCTGTGGTTCGATATCCGGACTTCCTAGGTTATACTACATTGATCGTTACACTTGCCGATTGTGTGGTTTTAGGTCGAGTCTAGAATTAAAGCTTTTTAGTGTCTAGTCTAGAGAGTCTAATATAGTTAATTTTTATAGTCTGTTTAGCACACATCAAAACTCTATGTTCGCCACCGCCACCCGGTCCTCGTGGCTTAACTCGCCGCTCGGAACGGCTTCGTAGTAAGCCTTGAAACGATCGAGCTTGGGCCGTAGCTCGCGCCATTTGTGTTGGCACGCATTGAGGTTGTGGCGGTCGTTACCGACGTTATGTCGGTAGGTTGCGAATGCTTCCGGCCAATATTTTGTTTGGCCCGGTTGCCGCCCCTTCATAGCGTCAACGACACTTGTGACGAGAGCCAATTCTTCCTCGTGGGTCCAGGATGCCATGTTCTTCGGGTTGGGCTAGCGGGTTCGTGGGATGAAGTGGGTAGCCGGTGGGGTAGTGGTGGATAGCGAAGGTTTGGGATGGGGTAGCCGGTGGGGTTGGGGGTTACATTTATAGGGGATGTTGGGGTTGGGGTGACCGCTTGGCCAAGCCCAAACGGTTTGAATTTAAAATTCAAACTTTCAAAAGGGCCCGCTATGACATGGCGGGGTCATCGAATAGGAGGCCGCCAGCTAGGATGTAAAGACCGCCCCACGCCCGGCTTGAAACCCAAGCCCCAAGGGCCACGCCCCAACCCAAGCTCACCTGAGGTGGTGGCTTGGGCGTTTTCCCCCAACCCAATCCCCATACCCCATAATTTAAGACTAGTAACATTAGTGACCTTTGGAGAGGTTGGTTGCCATAATTACATTGGTTTCCTTAAAATAGAAAAAAAGAAAAATAAAAGGGAAGGACCTGGTCGTTTGAACGACCCAGGTCATGACCCAAAGAATCTCAATTTTGTTCAACAACCAAGCCACTTGTCCTAATTTCATTGGTATCTTAAAACTCCACCTTCGTATCTCACCTTCATTCATCATCGTTGTCTATATATTTTACCGGTTCAAACAAAACACGTACAAATCTAATGATACATGAAGAGGGACAAAGAAACAAACAAATCCTAAAGCTTAAAAAAATACACAAAACACACTGGTGAAAGACATGAATATATGTGAATAAACATACAAACAAACTTTGTCTTAATTAAAAAACAAACACAAAAACCCTACAACTTTGTCTAAACTATGATTTTGCATGAAAGGAAACCGTGGACATGTTTACTTGCAATATTGAAAAAAATATGTTTTTGGTTAAGGTTTAAAATATTATTTACAGAACACGAAGATGAAGTAAAAGAAGGTGTAGGCCGAAAAGGTGAATATAAGTTTGGTGATATCAAAGCCAACTATTGTGGTGTTTTAGGTGTTGTAAAATCGCACATGCCATGACTAGAACCAGTTGCGGATCCAGAATTCCACTCAGTAAGGGTAAAAAAGAGTCAGTCAAAGTGGGTTAATTTATAAACATCAAGATCAAGATCAATTATATAACAAAAATGCAATCTTCGTACATTTTTTGGGGCGGGGCGCCTGACCCCCCGAACTTTTCGATCAGTAGTGTCCGGTATGTAGTTTCCGTATAGATTGTTTTAGGAATATACGTTTTCGACCCCCCAGTCGGAAATCTCAAGCTTCGCCATTGCCCATAAACTCCAATGTTGAATATGCCTCTTCTTTTTCGGAAGGCGCTTTATTACAAGTCATTGTTTGCTAGGTTCATGTCCCCGTAGAAGCTTAACGGATTGCAATAATTTGTCAAACATTGTGTAGTGAGCAAAAGACTGAAAAAAACGGGACCAACAATCACATAATCATTCGAATGCATCACCCTAATAGACTGTAAACTTTGAAGGCTCCGGATCCCAACAAGCGTAGAAAAAAGAAATGATTAAATTTGCAATGCATGGTGATGTTTTAGGCTTTTAGCAACACCTGTTGAAGCCATGAACCAAAAAACATGATGCAGGATCAAGAACCAGAAGACCAAGTTATTATTAAAAAAAGGTTCCATTGCCGGGAATCGAACCCGGGTCTCCTGGGTGAAAGCCAGATATCCTAACCGCTGGACGACAATGGAATTTTGATATACTTTTTGACACAATCCATTTTTAATTAACTTTATGACACAATCCATGGGATTTAAAAAGCTCACCATACGGGCCACTTGATCCAACAACACAATGAGTTTTTTTTTCCCTTCATATATCATAATTATCTTTAACATTGTCGAGGACCGAACTCGTGTCATATCATAAATGCTTCATCGATCATACGGAATGGGTGTGGGTTTGTGGCGTTGAAGCCTCTCCATGTTGGGCACACCGACCCGCGTATGACATTTATTTATGTTTAATTATGTTTAGGTTTGATGTTTCATTTTAAGTATGTAATGTTTACTTTTTAAGTTAATATTATGTAATTTCATTATCTAACTTTTATATTATTAGTATTAATGTTTTTTTTAATTCAATAGATTTGTTATAATATTTTAATATTATATAATAATAAAAAGTGTGTGTCACGTGTGACATCACGCCACCCTTTCACACCCCATCCCACCCTGTTTTTTTTTTTTTTTTTTGCACCACGTCACTTTTCTGAGGGTTGCTGACGTGCCTGCCACATGACGTGTCACACCCCTTTTCAAGTCTCCGTATAGTCTAAACCATGTATTATAATAGGTTTGGTGATAGTCACAGACGTTATGTACCGATAAGAAATGAAAATGCATGTGGACATGTTGCAAAATGATTGAACAAAAAAAAATGGATATCTTGCATGGTCTAATCATTTGAAATGAAATGAATTATAATTATTACAAGGACCTTATGAGTATTATTAGGGACAGCCCAGGCTCGAGAATTTGGAAACGTCTGGTGAATACGGTGGCTCTTGCAACGGTGTGGCGAATTTGGGAGGCTCGGAATGCGAAGGTTTTTGACGGAAGATTCATTCATCCTCGTAAAATTCTGGATTTGGTCAAGGAGGATGCCTTTTTGTGGATTTGCAATAGAGCCAAGATAGCTAAGACGACATGGGAGAAATGGATCGATTTTAATGTGGCTGACATAGTGTAGCTTGTTTTGTTGTGTACCGTTTTGTTTCCCGTTTTGTATCGTTTTTCAGCCTCTTGCTGGCTCTTTATTGGATAAATAAAGTGATTGCCGTTCAAAAAAAAAAAAACACAAACACAAACATAATGTTGTTTGGCATGTTAACCAATTAATTAGTTATGATCATCTTTAACCCAAAGTCTCTTATGAATGATTGAATCCCTTCTTTCATCATGACTATGATGGATGAATTTATCAGAAATTTGTTGATTTTACATAGTTTTTTCTTAAATAATAATAATAATTTTACATAGTTTTTATTTTAAACTAAGCACTTGCTACATGTTTGTACAAACATATTTTGACAAGATATACACCAATAGTAAAGTTGTTATTTTGGGTCTTTTTTTAAAGAGTAAATTACGTTTTTGACCCTCTGTGGTTATATAACTTTTACTATATTAGTCTAAAATAAGAATTTTTAACATATTTGCCCCCATGATCTCTATAACTAACCATTTTGGTCCCTAAGTCTAGAGATCATGGGAGCCAAAATGATTAGTTATAGAGACCATGGGGGCCAAAATGGTTAGACTTAGGGGCTAAAATGGTTAGTTATAGATATAGAGACCATGGGGATGGATATGTTAAAAATTCTTATTTTGGGCTAATATAGTAAAGTGATATAACCACAGGGGCCAAAAAGTAATTTACTCTTTTTTAAAATTGTTTTTATAAAATTAAATAAAAACGTTATTTTTTATTTACTTTTGCGCCGTTGATCATTATTGACAACGTCTAGGTTGACCATTTCTTTCCACCTAAAAAAATAAAAAAAAAATAATATCAATAATTCAAAAACCCCCAAGATTCTTTGACTCCCTATATAAACCTCTAAATGAACCAACATTTACACATGAGGATCTGAATTTCACAACCAAATTCAGAGGCCAACCGTGTGTGTGTGCCTTTCAAAATCAAAGATGGAAACCATGAAAATGTGCTTATTGGTCACAATTTTTGCTCTTGTGATGTCACTTCTTCCATCAATGAATGCTCAAAGTCCTGCTGCAGCTCCTGCTCCTTCAAACGACGGTAACTTCTTCATCTTTCTAGATCTGTCATTAACCAACCGATTGCACAAATCTCATTGAATTCATTTCGAACTAATAACTTTTCTACATTCTGATTGAATAGCTAGCTAGGGTTTTTTTTTTTTTTTTTTTTGTTTACGTTTTCAGAGTGAAATTGATGATTGATTTTGTTTGTTTGTTTTTTTTTTTTGTGATTTATAGGAGCAGCGATTGATCAAGGAGTAGCGTATGTGCTGATGCTTGTTGCTTTGGCTTTGACCTATATTATTCACTAGATTTTGATTTTCATTTTGAATTTGGGAATTTTTTTTTTCTGCCAATTTGTTCTCAGGATTAATTAATGAGTTATTTATCTGTATTTCTTTTTTCAATTTATTATATATATTGTTAGAGCAAATTACAAATCATGGGTTGGTAGACGGGCAACAAATAATAATAATAATTTATTATTATTTGGTTGGCAATTTTCTAATTTGAACCCAATTCTTTGATGTAAAGATTCTTTTTGTTATTATCATGTGGAATGAATGTAATTCGGTGCAACTTGTTTGTTTTATGGCTTTGTTTATATTTCACAAATTTGAATGTAGATTTTTAATATAATTGAGAAATTTTTTATTAATTTGGGAAATGCATATTTAAGTATCTATGTAGTAAATTGTGTATAAATATAATTTTGATTTTCTAAGGGTGCTAGGGGCACTTTATGTACCCCTTGCGTCTTCATGGGTACCCACGGCTACATTGTTGCCGCCCCCTACCCGCAAGCTTGTGGCTTCAATCCACTGGTTATAAAACATGGACGTGGCAAGTGAAGGAAGATTTTTTTTTTTGGACGGCTAGATCACCCGGTTAGGTCTTTGGCCTTTGATCACCCAGGTCACGAGTAGGAATCTCGCGGTTTTGACATATTATTGCCAGTTTGAACCGGTGCCACATTCGCCCCCAGGTTAAAAGCATGTGTTGTAGGTACAAATGTGACATGTGTTTTTGCTCATGTTATCAGCATGTGCTCCGAGCACCCTAACTTTTATTTAGTGAAGATTAAGATTTTGTAAAATGCTTAAATGTAATAATACGAAAACAAGTGGATCTCTTGCAATATAATTCTGCTAGCAGTATAAAATGAAAGAACATGGAGAGAGGGAGAGCGCCGGGCGCTAGTGGTGTACAAAAAACCCGAACCCGGACCCGGACCCGAAAAAAAAACCCGGAACCGGGTATTATAAAACCCGGGTTTTTAATACCCGAACCCGAACCCGACCCTACCCGTAGGGTAGGGACCGGGTATGCATATTTGATCTAAAACCCGAACCCGGAACCGGTTTTTTTTATACCCGGTTTATACCCGAAACCCGGTTTTATAAATACCCGAACCCGAACCCGGAACCGGTTTATACCCGAAACCCGGTTTAAAAAAACCCGATTTTGAAGTAATCTTGTTTAATTATGTATGCAATAAGACTTCTAGTTCTTATGATTTTACAAAATTATGTATACACTTTGATGTAATGAATCTTGTTTTTATATAATTCTGCAGGTTTTGTATATGATTCTGCAGCTTTTTTGTATGTTTTTATATAATTCTGCAGGTAAAATATAATTCTGCAGGTTAAAATATGTTTCTGCAGGATTTGTATAAGTTTCTGCAGGTTTTTATAAAATTCTGCATGTTTTTATATAATTCTGCAGCATTTTTTTTAACTTTCTGTAGTTTTAATATAATTCTGCATGTTTTTATAACTTTCTGCATGTTTTTAAATGATTCTGCATGTTTTTATAAAATTCTGCATGTTTTTATATAATTCTGCAGCATTTTTTTTAACTTTCTGCAGTTTTAATATAATTCTGCATGTTTTTATAACTTTCTGCATGTTTTTAAATGATTCTGCATGTTTTGTATATGATTCTGCAGCCTTTTTTTTAAATTTCTGCATGTTTTTATAAAATTCTGCATGTTTTATAAAATAACAGAAAAAACTGGTTTTTATTAACCGGTTCACAAGTTAACCGGTTTTTCATAACCGGTCGGTTATTACCGGGTCTTGATGTTCGGGGTTAATAACCAGTTATTAACCGGTCGGTTATTAACCGGTCGGTTATTAACCGTAACCGGTTTTGTTTTTTTGGCCCAATAACAGTCCCAACCGGTTAACCGGTTTAGGTTAGTAAAAAAACCGATTTGAGCATGTCTAGCCACAACCGCAACCGCTCTACCTGATGCGGTTTTTTCCCAACCCGATGCGGGTTTTTTAATACCCGGTGCGGGTTTTTTCCCAACCCGGTGCATACCCGAACCCTACCCGATGAATACCCGAACCGGACCCGAACCCGGAAATAGGGTATTATAATACCCGGGTTTTATAAAACCCGACCCGAACCCTACCCGGACCCGGGTATATAGGGTATACATTTTTGGTAGAAAACCCGGACCCGGACCCAACCCGGTTTTTAAAAAAACCCGATTTTTTAAAACCCGGTCCTACCCGAAACCCGATCCTACCCGAACCCGGTCCTACCCGAAAACCCGATTTGTGCACCACTACCGGGCGCATGGTAGCCCAATGGCACAGGGAAAACTCGCTGTCTGAAGGTCCACTACGATAAAACTCGGATGGGATAGGATTCGAACTTGAGACGTGTGGTTTTCACTCAAAATCTACTTCACTTCCCCACTAATGCCAGTTGAGCTAGAGCTCATTGGCAATTACAAGTTTAGTTACTTTGAAAATATGTAGTATATGTTAATTTGAGAACCGTCTAAATCATAATTGGATTTCTAGCCAAAAATGGGGCTTAGAAGGGTCAATAGTTGAAAACACTGTTGATTGATTAATTGTACTTGTAGCTATCGATATGTTGATATGATAACAAACCAAAAGAGAAAAATTGAAAGGAAGGTTAACTTTATAAATAAATTATGAGTTAAATGCCATTTTAGTCCCTGTGGTTTGGGCAATTTTGCCAGTTTAGTCCAAAGGTTTCATTTTTAACCTGTGGGTCCAAAAAAGTTTCACAGTTGCCATTTTAGTCCACTTGGTTAACTTCATCCAGTTTTTCTGTTAACGAGAAGGCCAATTTGGTCATTTTGTATGTAATTCTGTTAACTAAAAGGGCAATTCAGCCATATAAAATGACCGAAATGGCCTTCTGGTTAACAGAAAAAATGGATGAAGTTAATCCAGTGGACTAAAATGGCAACCGTGAAACCATTTTGGACCCACAGGTTAAAAATGAAACCTTTGGACTAAACTGGCAAAATGGCCTAAACCACAGGGACTAAAATGGCATTTAACTCATAAATTATATATAGACTATTGATATGTTGATATGATAACTGAAAAAGAAAAGCTAAAAAGGAAGTTAACTTTTTGAATAAAACATATACGGAGTTCATGTATTACAAAACAAACGAATACGACATCAAGTGTGTGTTGAATTTGTAGTATGTAAACAACTTTGAATTGTTATTAAGCGATAAATAATGGTAAAATGACTTTAAATATGTGTACTAATACATGCATAGTTGGATGTACCGTTGATCACCGCTACGAACTTGGATGAACCATTGTAATGGGTTAACACACACTTATACATGTGTGTTTAAAAACTAATTACAATAGTTAGTGAATCAAACAAAAGAATTGGAGGCATCGTTACAATGCGTTAGACACATGTTGCCATAAATATATCTCATACTGAGCCTTTTATAAAGTTGATAACATTTTTGGGCGCACCATTACAAACTTATGTTAATGAATGCGCAACTTACAAACCAATGCATCGCAAAAGTTTGATGTATTGTTTTCTGTTCAGTTTAGATGAAAAGCTATACATTGGGCTAATGGTTCAAATTCCTTCCAAACCTACCAGTAGCCCTATTCTCTCTAAAATAAGAAGCCAAAAAGAACTATTCAATACCCATCGATCGGAAAACAAATAAAAGAATGAAAGATGATTCATAAAATGCAAAAGGAGACCAAACCACCTCATTAAAAATGATGCAAGGGCTAGAAAGAAAACACACATACATAATACATACATATATACAAAGAAAACACACATACATAATACATACATATATACAAAGACACAGTGTGCATCCACATGCACATATACATGTACAACACACAAGAAACTAAATAGATGTTCATATGGAACACTAAGGTTAGATATTGTGATCCAACCCAAAATACTACACACACGTAACAAAAAAAAAAATACCTATACTTGAAGCCACATTAATGGCGAATAGCGACATACAGCAATAAGGTACCCTGGTATATACGCTATTTTACATGTATATTTAACAAAAACCTAAATTCTAGCTATTTTATAGCTATATTAAACGTTATTTACATTTAAAACAACTGAAAACCCGCTGAAGCGACAAAAAAATAATATACGGGTTAGGATCGCCAGGTATAGGCATGATGATAAAGATGATTGTAAATTTTGTTTTCTTAGCCCCAAATTGCCATTTCATGTACCAACAATATCAAGAACTCAATAACCAAATATACCAATCACTAAATCAGAATTATGACAGAATAAGATAAAAATAAAAATAAAAAAAATTCGAAACAAAATTCAGATTATAGTAGAAAACAGTTTCATGAAACTAAGCTTACAAAACTGGATATTCCTTCAGCTTACTTCTCTGATGAGTTAGGTCCCCTCTTCTTTCCAAAACCAACAACTGCAAAAACCACAAGTAACCATCACCCACACATTCCACTAACATAATTAGGGCTGCATACGAACCGAATGTTTAGCGAACAGTTCGTGAACTGTTCTGCAGAAAGTTCGTTTATACTTGTTTATTTAATAAATGAACAAACACGAACAAGCAATTCTGTTCGATTAGTTAAATAAACAAACATGAACAGAGGTCGCGTTCGTTCATTTACGTTCGTGAACGTTCAGTAATGTGATTGTTTGTTTTCAATAGTTTATTAGGGTTTTTAATTTTTATATTTTATTAAAATACTTCAAAATTTAAGCAAATAAAACATTTAATAAGTATCAATCTATTACATATTTTGTTCATGAACGCTTGTTTATGTTCGTTTGTTTTCATTTGTGTTCATGAACACTAGTTTGCGCACGTGAACGCTTGTTTGTGTTCGTTTGTGTCCATGAACACTAGCTTGCGCACGTGAACGTTTGTTTGTTCGCATCCGCTAGCTAAATTTAACAAACAAACACGAACACATTAATTTCCTTAAATGAACAAACACGAACATAAAATCTTGTTCGGTAAGTGTTCATGAACACAAACACGAACAGAAAATCTTATTAAACTAAGTGTTCATGAACACGTATATTTCCTTAACAAACGTACACGAACTAATTGCAGCACTGTCATAATATAACAAAAAAAAGCAAATTAAATGACCAAAAAAAAAAAAAAACTTACCGGCAGTAACAAAACGGCGATTGTACTGAATGCGCTTGTGAGCGCGTCCTCGAGGCTGCTTCTTCTTGTCCTGCTTTGCCACCTTTGGGGTTTGACCTCTCACTTTTCCAGCACGAGCTAATGATCCATGAACCTTTCCTGTAATCAGATTAAACAATAATCGAACGAAAGTTAGCTACGATAGTTTGAAATTGCCGAAATTGTGATCGATTGGAAGCTATTGAACTCACCCATGGCGGATTTTGGTGCTTAATGTCTTCGAGTCGGTTACGAACGATGGAATTTTGGGGCTAGGGTTTTGTGGAAATTTACATATGTGATATGTAGTGACGTAGTGGATTTCACTAGTGGGCTGATGTAGGCCCAAAGACAATTTAGGATTAAAGATAGATTTGGATTTTGGGCTATAGAATACATATAAATATATAAATAAGTCTAGCAAGATGTAGACTGTAGAGGTGTACAAAACTCATTTTGGGCTCAAACCTGTTCGGTTTATAAAATGGTACGTTTTTTTAGTTTGGTCTCAAATTGGTTAGGGCCATCGGGTTAATAACCGGTTTAGGGTTGGGAACCCCAACACACCCGAACTGATTTTAGCATTGAAACCATTTTTTGTAAGCGGACTCAAACTAGTTAAATACGTGAGCAGTCTTGGAGTTATAGCATTTCTGTATGTTCTTGTTAAACTTTTGTATCACCAGTCAATCTGTGATGACTGGATGATTGCTTTGTTGTAATCGTTTGATGCTTTGAATAAAGAGGTGTTGTGTTTTGAATCTAAGTTTGTGACATGGTATCAGAGCCCCAATGTTGAAATCGGGCTCTGGTTCTTCTTCCGCTGTGGTTTATTGCTCCGATTGTCCTTCTCTTGTCCGATCTAGGGTTTCTTCCTTGACGACATCCTGTGGTCGGATTTCTGTTTCCAGAGTGGTTCCTGCTCAAGGGAGACGGTGCAGATCTAGTAGGTGTGAAACCCTAAGGTCTAGGGTTTGGTTTCCGTTGGTGCCTGGCTTCCGGTGACGGCGCTGCTGTTGATACCTTTTCTGGGGTTGCTGTGTCCTTGTTGAAGAAGAAGATCCTTGTTGGTCCCATTAGGGCAAACCAACAGGAACTGACCTCCGGCTTTCTGACCTGTGTCTTGCAACCCTAAGTGAAGGTTACAGTCCTGGTCCCCTTCTCTGCTGGCACCCACTGTGAGATTGTTCCTTTCCTTGGCTCCTTTTATTTTTTGTTTTTGCATCACTGTGTCTTGAGTCTAGGCATCCTTGATACCGGGTTAGGCAAAACCGGTTTTGATTATGGGGACACAGAGAGGGTTCACTCTGTTGCATTGTGTCTGTTTGTTGGTCTGTTAGTTGTGGCTCCCTGGTCATTGTCTGCGGAGGCACCTTTGAGTGATGAACCTCTGATCGGACCTCTATCCAGGCTTCGCCGGTGTGTGGTTGGTTCTCTTTGATTGCTTGTCTGTTTGGCTCTTGACTGCTTATCTGTTTGGTTCTGTTCTGCTTATTTGTTTACTGTTCTGTTCTGTGTTTCGTTATCCTACCATTATGGCTGATAAAACTGAAACTTCTGTAACCTTGATTAGCAAGTTGGATGCCAGTGACCCTATATATCTGCATGCTAGTGACTCTAGTGGGCTCACAATTGTTAGTATAAAACTAAAAGGAACTGAAAATTATGTGGTCTGGTCTAATGCTATGAAACTTGCTTTAATGGCCAAAAACAAACTAGGTTTTGTTGATGGAACTTGCGTTAAATCAAAAGACAATGATGTGCTTGCTAGTCAGTGGGATCGATGTAATTCTATTGTCCTTACCTGGATTTTGAACTCAGTTTCTGATGAATTATATGTTGGTCAAGTCTATTCTAAACTTGCTTCAGAAGTGTGGGTCTGTGGGATGATCTAAAAGACACCTATGATAAGGTTGATGGTTCTGTTGTTGTTGGTGCACCTTTTTGTGTCTGTAACTAGTCTTGCTTATCGTTGTATTTTGTACGGTCTTTAAACGTTTATCGAGTATGTATTTGCCGTCGACCAAGTCGGATATCCTCCTATCCGCTTGTGTCCGACTATTTTGTCTCCATTTGTTATGTAATGTAATACGAACAGTGCGTGTTGCATGTAAAGGGTATAATGGTCATTATGTAATGTTTATATGTTGTTGTTTGTTTGCTGTCTGTTTGCAGCAAACAGCACAACTGATGCAGCCTTCGACGAAACAGACTTGTTTCGTCGAACACCTCACGACGAAACAGAACAACATTCAAGTGAATCCGTTTCGTCGACATCACGACGAAACAACTCTTGTTTCGTCGTCTGATGGGCTGCTTCAGGCCCAATGACTGGCCCAATGCTTGTTTCGTCGACCCACCTTGTGTTTCGTCGAGACTAAGGCCCAGGGACTATATAAACACTGTCTAGTTTCACTTTGATACTAGATGAGAAAATACCCTTAAAGAAACTCTGTCAAAACTGTGTTTGTATCAGTTTGTTCTTGGTTCTCATCCCATTTGATCAATAGATTGCGTTTCATTGATTATACCGTGTGTGTTACTTTATATGTTTGATTTGGCATAGTTACGTGGATTCCGCACACGTAACCGTGTTTGCTATAAACAAGTGATTTGGTTTTCGTTATCGATCCTCAGATTTCGGGACCTACAAGTGGTATCAGAGCGTTTGGCTCTTATCCTTGTTTAAAATCAAACATAGTTCGGTTTTTATCAAGTATTTGTGGTTGATTTTCTGAAAAGTGTTTCTTGAAAAATCATATTTTCTGAAAAATATTCATAAAATCTGTTTGTTTCTTGATGTTTGCTAAAGAGTTTTATCAAAAACCTTGTTAGATTGTTTGTTCATGCTTTAAATCGGGTTTTTAGTGAAAGTCTTGTGCATTTTCGTGTTTCGGAAAATTATAAGTTACCGGAAAACTCATTGTTCTTGAGTGTGTTCTTCAAATCTTCAAACTGTTCTTATCATACTTGTGCATTTGATCTGTTTATTGCATAAATCAAAGTGTTTGTCAAATATAAAACATTAAGTTGACTTATGTGTACATGTGTGATAATTAGTTTCTGAGAAAAAGGAAAAGGTGCTTTGAAACTCTAAACCAGAAAAGAAGGGTGTGTTGAAATAGTGTTACCAACTCACTTTGTGTCAGAAAGATAAGATTTAATTTTAAAATATCTCACCAACTATCTGAAACCCTATCCACGACGAAACAAGCAGGCGACGAAACAAAAGCGTTTCGCCATAAAAATCTTCGACGAAACAAAGTCCGTTTCGTCATAATATCTTCGACGAAACAAGTCTGTTTCGTCATCATCCATTTCGACGAAACAAGTGTGTTTCGTGGAAAGTGTTTCGTCGAGTGTGTTGTCATTTTTATACAGAGGACTTGTAAAAGTGTTCTAACTGTGTGTTTTCAAGAATTTGATCAGGTATTCCACTTCATACATCAAATATGAGCTGCACAAGTCCGTGGGATTGGAGTATGGACTCGAGACCAAGTCAAGATCAGACCTCTGCAGCAGCATGGGTAAAGAATGTTTTTGGTCAACCTTCTATAAGTGCAGGACAATGGGCACTTGTATCAAATCAAAATCAAAATATTCAAAATCTTTTGCTCAGCGAGAGCGAAACGGGCAACAACAATCGCCCACCAAAGTTGAATCATATGAACGATTTTCCATCATGGAAAGGTCGTTTCCATACATACGTTCAAGGGCAAAGCATCGATCTTTGGAGGTGTTTCATTACTCCACGCAACAATGCCCTCGAAGTAGCAGCATCAACGACAGCGGGTTTTACTAGTATGCAGGAAGATGACGAGAAAGCTTATGACTTAGAGAAAAAGTCATTTGCTATTCTTACACAAGCGCTTCACAAAGAAATCTATCATCAATTCTTTTATTGTACAGACACGAAAACATTATGGGATGCTTTGGTAGCAAGAGGAGAAGGAAATGCAGCTACTAGAAAGACACGTCATGATCTATTGAAGAAAGAGTTTGAATCATTTCAGTTCTTGGAAAATGAAACTCTAAATGATATGACTACACGTTTTTATCATTTGATTAGTGAAATGTTTGCTTATGGTGTTAATTCAACTCAACAGGAAGTCGTTGCACGGTTTGCTGATTCTCTACTGTAACACCTCGAAAATTCACGTCCTATAATATATTGACACGTGTCATAAGCTTGAACGTGTGAAAGAATACTCTAGAGGGACTAAAGTTGACAAATAAAGAAACTATATGAATATAAGGGTTCAAAATGTCAACAATGGATAAATATGCCTTACAATAACCCTACAAGATGTTTATACATTCACACGAATGAATCATGGATCATACGAAGCTAAATATAAAAGAAAGTGAGAGATTACAAACTACAGGGGTTAAATGTGTCAACATGTTTAAAGTATACCTCTGAGTGACCTTTTAGCAAACCCAAAGCTTTGTAACGATTAAATATGCTCACTAGAATACATGATAAAAATATCATCAAGTTTCGTTATCGTATGAGAAAGTTATGATCAAATTCATATATGAGGGGTTAAAAGCGTCAACGTAGGAAATTATGGCTTTTCGGGTGATTACAAAGTTAACCAAGGACTTAACAAAGTTTGTATAAGTCTTGGAACCCTCAAAAGTAAATTTAGAAGGCTTATAATGCAAGAAATAATGTGAAAACGACGTTTGGAAGGTCCAGGGGCCAAACTGTAAACATTTGAAAGTTGTGTTGTGCTGGCAAGTTCCTTGCGCACCTCAACACTGTGGACGTTGCGGTGCGCAAGCAGGTCCCAGATGCAAAATTCTTGACAGCTGCCTGTTATTTCCGGTTACACCGACTTAAAACGATGGTATTCGAATTCAGGGGCTTGTTTGATGGTTTTAAAAGGTCTAGGGACACTTGGAATGATCCCATATCACTTGTAGACCTTGTTGGCATGATCAAATTGAATTTAGAAACCTATATAAAGGCCATGAAGTTGTGTTCTTCAAATTGCTCATTCACTTGGAAGTCCACAACTCAACTCCTGGAGGTTGCTGGAGCTCAAGGACATTTCCTAGTGATCTCTAATCATAATTAGGACTCTTGTAAGTGTCCTTAATCCTTTCTAGTTCAGTTTAACTTAGTTGTTTAGCGTAAAGTCAAACCATCGTAATTAAGATTTGACTTCGTCATTAATCTTAATCCCTTCAGTCAAAATTCAAATTGAAAGTACCTATGAGTAGGTAATTATGTGGGTAATAAACCCTTAAAAGGGTATTCTCTGATACCCACTCTATCTAGGTCAATTGTCGAGTCAAACTTGATATTAAAAAGTCAACAGGAAGCTTAATTCTAAATTAATGCATAATTAGCAATGTAAAGAATATGAAACCTGTTTTATCATTAATATAACTTGGTAACTAATATAAGAACATGTCTAAACATGTTCAACTCGACAAATTCCAGCTTAGGCTCGGTTCGGAACCGAAAGTCGCATAGTTTGACTTATGCTTTGACTTCCAGTTCTGAACCATTTAAGCATAGTTTAGAAATGCCTTAGAGCTTTATTAGGACCAAGTTACCTATAAGTATAACCCTCTGTGATTATACAACTTGGTTCATTAGTTATTCGAATCATATACATGATTCCATTAAATGCTTAAATGTTGACTATTATGCCCTTTTGACCTTAAAATGATATTTTTGAAAAAGTAAAAGAGTAGAAACCTTAGTTACTGATTTATAAACTTGCACCTAAATTTGACATCAGATTGAGGTCTAGATTAAGAGTTATGCTCATTAGCGTAATTTGAAAGCTTTTTAGTAATTAAATGGCGTAATTAGCATATAGCCTATCTAAACCCACTTTTTGATACCAATCTTTTTACCCACTGATATAAAATAATATTTTAAGATTTTTGGAGATTTTTATTTATTTTTAGGCTGAGCATAACTTAGAGTTCTAAGTATGATTCGGTTAATGCCGGTTTTACCCTTTTAAGCCATAAAATGAGTTTTACAAATCCTTTTGACCCCAAACCTTTTTCTACTGATCTAATATAATAAATAAAGTATTTTGAGCCTTCGGGAATTATAAAAATATCAGCTTTCCTTTGAAAACCCGGAAATGGCTCCAAATCACCTTTTTGGGCATTTTTGACGCATAGTAGGTATTAAGATTATGTTGAGCACATAAGGTTTGATACCTACTGATATTTTAAGTAAATTATTATATTTTTACAGTAAGCTAAAGTCTTACACTCAAGTTTCCAGTTTTGACCTTTTAGGCCTATGTGAAATTACCAAAATACCCTTAAGAGGCATAGTTTGGTTATAAAGGATAGATTTCACATATATATGATACCCTACTGATATAACCTAGTAAATTGAGTAATTTTACTGATTTCATCAGACCCGAAACTCAGGTTCATATTTAAACTCTTTTATAACCTTTTTAATGACCAAAATACCCCTACGGGGCGTAATGTGAGTCTAAATCCGTTTTGGGCATAATATAAGATATCTTTCTGATGTCACAACATAATTAAAGCCTAATAACTTAGGAAACTTGCATATGACTCATTTGGTTACTCGTTACGCACTTTTCGCGTTCGGATCGGCGTATGTAACTAGTTTGCATATATTAGCCGAAACGGGTCAAACCATATCATTTTTGTCTCAAAATTCAGAATGTGTTTAGATTACCCATATTATACAAGTCTTCAAACTTGTCGGGTCAAAACCACATTCTAATCCGGTCTTCGCCTTATCATGCGTTTGAACCGTATCTTTCTGTAAGACTAACCGGTCTAAAGCTTAGGCTTAATTAAAGACCCGTTAGCATTCTAATTGGTTATTTATACCATCATTCCAGACTAGAGCCTTCCGGTAAATGGTACCTACGCTTACTTAAGTGAATACGGCTGAGTTATTAAATTCTTGCTATTTAAGTCAGGAGCTAGCTCAGGTAAATACTCTTAACTTATTTTCCCTATACGGGCTTGGGATACGGTATAATAATACCGCTTGGTCGGGTATTGAATATTTAGTCGGATTGTGATTAAATTATTGAGGTAACCCGGTTTAATCTGTATTGTTTGAAATAAAGACCTTTAGGGGTTAATGACCATTTCCCGGATATCCTTGACATCATTGTGTTATAAAATGGCCATGCCTTATGCACGGGGTGTAGGCATACACCTGACAGTTGTTTAAGGAAAAACGGTATCTCACTCTCTTGTGGGCCTATACTTGTGGCGTGTCTGTTAATCTGACTCGGTTTCTACATCGGGCCCTAAATGTATAACGAACATGTAAATCTGTATACAAGATTATAAATATAATTATCCCAAGTTATAAAGAGTTTGTGCCTTGTGCATTCAAATCAATTTTTATTAAACCTTTTCAAAATGAGTCGGTTGAGTGTATTTACCAGTGAAAACTGACGTATTTTCCAAAAGGGTTAAGTGACAGGTACTGAACATAATTGGCTGGAAGCTCAGGGCGTTTATAAGGAATCTTGCAAGTTCTAGGTGCCTAAAGTCTGTTGAACAATGTTTATGTTTTAAGATCCGCCTGTGGATCCTTTACTTTCCGTTGTAATACTGGATATTACTTTATAATCGGATTGTAATATTTTTATCTTTTGCTTCCGCTGTGCATTTATATATTGTGTTGTTTGACTATGATGATATCAACTACGTCACGATACTCCCCACCGGGCCCACCGGTGACACGTGGAAATAGGGGTATGACAGGTTGGTATCAGAGCCAACACTGAGTGAATTAAACACTAGTCTTTTGTGTTTAATCTCAGTTACACAATTGCACATTCTTGAGTCTAGACAAGAACATAGGACTAATCCTAATTCGTTTTATTTGTTTCTTTTGTTATTTTCTGATTAGCCCTTGCATGGGAGAGTCATTTCAGTTAGAAGTCCCGTTTTGGGTAACCATGTATTTGTTTAAATTCTAATAGGAACGGTTAGATTTAAAATAACATTCCTTTTTATAAGATCTACCATTATAATAAAATGGCAAAATTTAAAAAGGACAAGACCTAGCCATATGTCACATTAAGACAGGGCCAAGATGGTAGTTCCTCAATTAGATTCAGATCCTTGTTAACATTTCAATTTAGGATTGTTCTGCGTAATTATTAAAAGAATCTTAAAGGTAAAACCTAGCCTAATTGTCGTTGCAGACATGGCCAAGATGGTAAAACCTATTCGAAAGATTCAAACCCTTATTAACATCTGATATGTTATCATTAATGACAAAGATGTGATTCGATAAAATCACCTAAGTCATTTTTAAATTGGGATGTTCAAAATTCCCTTATTTATATAACCATCCCTTATGGATGAAGCGCCCACGGGCTATAATTAACGTCCTCTGGATTAAAGACAGTGGTAGCCTACAACTCCCTGTCAAGAAAAGGTAATGAACCTTGATTCAAACCTTAATGCCTTGATTCCATAAAATCTGGGCTTATAAAGTAAACTCGTCTACGTGACTAGGCTTTTTGTGCTATTATTTACTTATAAATTAGGATTTATGATAAAGATCCTGAATAATTATGTATTTAACAAATTGACCAAAATGATTATTAAAAACCATGGTTAATAAATCGTCAAAAACGATAGTACTTTATAGGCTTCTAAATAAACCTTGTCCTTATTGATTTTATGTAGCAATTAAAGCTACATGGCTAGGTCAGAAGAAGTAAACAGTCATCCCCTGGAAAACCACGATGATGATAGGGTTAATATAACCAGAGGAGAGCTTCGTACACTGATTGATACAGCTGTATCTAAAGCTGTAGATGTAACACCCCGAAAATTCGTGTGCAATAAAATAACGACACGTGTCGTGTATGACACAAAGCGTTATAAACTCGGATTATTTAAAAATGTTTGACAGGATTTAAAAATGTCGTTATGTTAACTTTTGCACCTCTGAACGACCTCGTTATAAATCCCAAGACTCAAATTATATTAAAAACATCTTGAATATATTCAAGTTCAGTAAATTATAGCATTGAATGATTTGTGATTGAAGTGGTGGGCTCCTACAAAGAAATTCCTACGGTTAACCATTGTTTTCGGTACTTGTTTTCGGATTATAAGCAAACAAGACATCATGGTAGGGTATAAAACTGATATATGAGGTCCCATGTTGTAAATAATAAGCCCACAAGTCGTATATAACAGTTTACCCCTTCAAAATGCCAAAGAACAACGAATTTCCGCGTCTGACCAGAAGCTTACGGACCGTAAGCCAGACCTTTACGGTCCGTAAGGTAGAGCCCAGCGACAGAAAACTTGCAGCAGCCGGTTTCACGCGATTTTGACCGATCTTCTGGGTATTTCTCAATCTTGGGTGACCCCTAAAATGTTCCTAGACCTCAGGGACACTTGTTGATCACTTGTGGTGGATACTAGACCTTGTTGTCAACAAGTTATGGTGCCTTGATCACTATAAAAGGCCATGTAATGTTACACAAGTTCCTCACAACTTCATCTGCAATTCTTGAGCACTTCTGGAGCTTAGGAGCAGACCCAAATCCTTCCTACTCGAGCTTAGGACTTGGGTAAGTATGCTAGACCTTCCTCGGTTTAGTTTTTGCTTAGATATTAGCTTAAAAGTCAACCGTCGTAATTAACGGTTGACTTAACGATTAATCGCCAATGGTCCAGCGATTAGTCAAACTAAAAGTAGTTTTAGAATGGTATTTATGTGGGTAATAAAACCCCAAAAGGGTTTCCCCTGATCACCATCCTAAACAGGTCAAATGTCGGGTCAAACCTTTACTTAAAAAGTCAACATATTGCTTAAAATGTCGTTTATGCATAATTAGCTATCTAGATCATTTATAACCTGTTTGAATATTGTTATAACTTAGAAATAAGTGTAAGAACATGTCCCAACATGTTCAACCCGACTATTTCCTGTTTAGACCCGGTTCGGAACCGAAAGTCACATAGTTTGACTTTCACGATGACTTTCAGTTCTGACCCGTTTGGGCATATTTTAGAAATGCCTCAGAGCTTAAATTGGATTAGGATACATGTTAGAACAACCCTCTGTGATCATACACCTTGGTTCACTAGTTATCCAATTAATATGCAAATTTCCGTTAATTGCTCATACGTTGACCGTTATGCCCTTATTACCTTAAATCATGATTTATGAAAATGTAAAAGTGTATAAACCTTAGTTACTGATATAAAGACTTGTTTGCAAAGTTTGACATCAGTTTGACTTGTAGATTAAGAGTTATGCTCATTGTCGCTAAATTAAGGCTTTATGTTAACAACATGGAGTAATTAGCGTAAAGCCTAGTTAAACATACTTTTTGATATCAAATCTTTTACCCACTGATGTTATATATTATTTTGGGATTTTTAAAGATTTTTAATTAATTTTAAGTCGAGCATAACTAGTAGTCGTAGGCTTAATTCGGTAATTGTCGGTTTTGCCCTTAAGGGTCATAAAAGGAATTTTACACATCTAAACGATTCCAAACCTTTTGCTACTGATTAGTTATGATAAATAAATTATTTTAAGCCTTCTGGAAATATAAAAATATCAGATTTAAGTATCGAACCCGGTAATGGCCTTTAATCGCCATAATTAGCGTTTTTAACGCATAGTAGGTCTTAGAATCATATTGGACATACCCGGGTTGATACCTACTGATATATGAGGCAAATTATGATAACTTAACAGTAAGCAAAGGTTTATAAACTCAGACTTCGTTTTTGAGCTCTGCGGCTTATGTGAAATTACCAAAATACCCTACGGGGCATAGTTTGGTTAAATATGATAAATATCACAAATATGCTTTAGCCTACTGTTATAACTCATCAAAATGAGTATGTTTACTGTTTACATCAGACCTGTAACTCAGTTAAACAATTAAACTCTTTTACAAAACTTAAAAATGACCAAACTACCCCTACGGGGCATAGTTTGTGTTTAAACTAGTTCGGGGCATAACGAAAGACATCCTATTGATGTCACAACCTATTTGAAGCATATTAACTTAGGAAACATGTATATGGCTCTTACGGATACCCGTTACGCATATTACGCGTTCGGTTCGGCTTATGTAACAAGTTTACATAAATTAGCCGAAACGGGTCAAACCTTATCGGTTTAATCTCAAAATCCAGAATGTGGATGAAGGACCCATATTAAACAAGTCTCTGAACTTGTCGGATCTAAATCACATTCTATCCGGTCTTCGCTTAATCCTGCGTACGAACCGTATCCTTGAAACTAGCCGGTCTAAGCTTAAGCTTAACTAAAGACCCGTTAGAATTCTAATAGGTTATTAAAAACCTTCGTTCCAGATTAGGAGCCCAGTAAAAGCTATCTGTACTTGCTGATTTGATATACGGCTGGGATTGAATTTATATTTAGCTCAGGTAAATACTTTTAACTTATTTTCCCTATACGGGCTTGGGTTACGGTACATAGCGTACCGCTTGATCGGGCGCCAAATCTTCCATCGCTGAGGTGGTTAATTGAATAATTTGATCGGCTCGTTTAAACAGTATTGTTTACTTTACCGCCTTTGGGGGGGTTAATGACCATGTCCCGGATATCCTTGGCATTATCTTACGAGATAGCCACGACCTGAGCACGGGGTGTAGGCGTACACCTGTCGTGTATAACTCTAGAATTGTGGTGTGTCTATTGATCCTTAAACCGGATACGTTCCGGCTACTGAACGCATAAGTAACATGTAATTCGTTCACAAGATTATAATATTAAATAATTCTCCCAAGTTAAAAAGATTAATTTTGCCTCCGTGCATTTTAATCAATGTGTCAAGATATTTTGTGCCACGTGCATTCCAAACAATTTACAAACTCTTTTTCCAAAATGAGTCAGTTGAATGTATTTACCAGTGTAAACTGACGTATTTTCCAAAAGGCTAAATGCAGGTACTAGGCGTAATTGGCTGGATAATCCTCCTTAGCATCAATAGAAGTCTCGCAAGCTTAAGATGCCTAAAAGTCTGTTGAACTATTGTTTCCATTTTATGTTCGATCCTTCTGTGGATAAACTTCCGAATATTGTAATAGTTGATATTACAATAATAAATTCGGTTGTATTATATTTTCAATTGCTTCCGCTGTGCTTAATAATATTGTGTTGTTTGACTATTATGTTGCCAACCATGACGTCACGATACTCCCCACCGGGCCCACCGGTGACACGTGGAAATTCGGGGTGTGACAGGTTGGTATCAGAGCCAACACTGAGTGAATTAAACACTAACCTTAGTGTTTAATCTCAGTTACACAATTGCACATATCTAAACCTTCTGAGTCTAGACTTAACATAGGAATATTCTCAATCCTAATCTAGAAATTTTTGCTTCCAATTTTTATTATTATTATTGGATACGTCGCCAAGCGAGGAAGCTGAACTAGGGATTCTCCACACCCGGAGCCTTGAAATGCTAAGCTTCGTACAGTGACCAAGATGAGACGTGCAACCAAGGAAAAAGCATTCAGAAATTGAATGAAGAAGAAACTCCTTTGCTGAAGATCGTTTCCTTATTAGTCCTTATAAGGACCTAATTATCTTTCAGTCCCTACGAGGACAACATTATTCCTTTCAAGTCCCGTTTAGGGCAACTTTATACTTTTATTTTTATGTGGTGGGATGATTAAGTTAAACTTTCATTCTAAACGAGAATTTTTAAATAAATGTAAAATAACAATTCTTTTATAAGATCTACCATTATAATAAAATGGCAAAGTCTAAAAAGGACAAGACCTAGCCACGTGTCATTTTAAGACCGGGCCAAGATGGCAGTTCCGCAATTTAGATTCAGATCCATATTTATACCTCAATTTAAAATTGTTCTGCGTTAATTAAAAATTAAGAATCTTAAATGTGAAACCTAGCCTTGGGTCAATTATAAGACCGGGCCAAGATGGTAAGACCTGTTTAAAAAGATTCAATTCCGTGTTAACATCTTAAAACATGTTAACACTCCAGGCAGATGTGATTCAATTAAAATCACACACGTCATTTTTATAAAGGATTCTTCAAAAGATTCCTAACCCAGTTTAATGATCTCTGAATCCTGGGTTTACATCATTAATTAAGATGATCATATTTTAAACCATACGTGGTAATATAGTGCCTAAGGGCCTTGCTCATTTCTACATGAGCCAAAATACAGTGGTAGTTATGACTCCCTGTCAGACAAAGGTAATGAACTAGGTTCAAACCTCAAATGCTTTGATTCTCTGAAATCCTAGCATATAATTTATAATTGTCTACGTGACTAGGCCGATTGTGCCAGAATACCTTCATGCTTTGATTCTCTGAAATCATAGCTTATAAAATTATATATGTCCTTGTGACTAAGCCAGTTGTGCTAATATACTTAAAGACCTTGATTCTCTGAAATCATGGCTTAAGATTTAAAATTTTGTCCTTGTGACTAAGCCAGTTGTGCTAATATACTTAAAGACCTTGATTCTCTGAAATCATGGCTTATAATTTAAAAATTTGTCCATGTGACCAGGCCATTGGTGCCACAAATAAAACTGTTAATGTTTTATAATTAGGATAAATTATAATAGAAATCCTAAATAAATATGATTAATAAATTAACCATATATGGTCTCTGTTTACCATGGTTAATGAAATTCCCTAAGGGGGTAATCCAGTAATAAACATCTCTTATAAGGGAAGTGCCTACGGACTATAGTTAATGTCCTCTGAGACTAAAGACAGTGGTAGTCTACAGCTCCCTGTCAAGAAAAGGTAATGAACTTTGATTCAAACCTTAAGGCCACGATCCTCTGAAATCATGGCTTATAAATTTAACTTGTCTACGCGACAAGGCCATTGGTGCTATTATTAACTTATGAATTAGGATTTATGATAAAAATCCTGAATAAAATAAATATCCTTCCTTCTCTGTCAGTATGCAATTGAAGGGAATCTTAAAGGTGAAACCTAGCCTACGCGGCCAAGATGGTGAAACCTACTCAAGGGATTCAGATCCTTGTTAACACCTAGGAATGTGTTAGCACTCTTGACAAAGGTGATTCGAGAAAATCACAACAGTCATCCTTATATTGGATTTTTCCAATTCTCAAATCTAGCCTAGTGATCTAGGAATCATGGCTTATATCATTCTATAAGATGATCATATTATAAACATCCGTTAGTAATGAAGCACCTACGGAGTAAACTTGTTGTCCGATAAGACAACGACAGTGGTGGTCTTTGACCTCCTGTCTAAAATATTGGACTATGTCCAAACATAATAGTCTATATGATCAATGCGATCATGACTAATACCATTTAATACGATGATAATATTATTTAAACATCCTTTAGTGACGTCTTGCCTACGGGCTATAAAATATTGTCCATTTGAGACATTGACATTGTTATCTTTATGATTCCTTGTCTAAGGTGGTGAGCTATGCTCAAGCCAAATAGTCAATATGATTAATACAATCATGACTTATAGCATCTAATAGGATGAACAAATTATAAACATCCATGAGTGATGTTTTCGCCTAGGGGCCAAATATTACTGTCCATGTGTGACAAAGACATTGTGATCTTTACGATTCCCTGTCCAAGGTGGTGAGCTATGCTCAAGCCCAATAGTTCATATGATCAATACGATCATGACAAAAATCATCAATACGATGATTAAAAATTTTAACATCCGTAATGATGTTTTGCCTAAGGGCTATATTATATCGTCCAACTGAGACAAGGCAATTGAAATCATTTGTGATTCCTTGCCAAGGGGGTGAGCTATACTCAATTCCCATAGTCTATACTATCAGGGTGATCTTGACTAGTATCACCAGTATGATGATTATAATATTAACATCCCTCGTGATGAAATGCCTACGGGATATACCTTATTCTAGTGTCGGTAAGACAAAGGTAGTAGTGATCTTTATGATCCCCTGTTCAAAATGGTGTGATTATACCCAAACCTAATAGTCAATATGATCGATGTCATCATGACTAATATCATTAGATACGATGGTTATATATATATAAACATCCATTAGTGATGTTGATTGGCTTATTTTTCTGCCAAAAGAATCGTCTTTCAAGACGATGACAGTTGTAGTCTATGACTCCCTGTCCAAAGGAGAAGAACCACGTTCAAACCTTGAAGCCCTAATCTAATAAGATTGCTGCTTATAAATTAAGGTCCTTGATGATAGACCATCAAGTTATGTTTTAAAGTCATTCATGACAAGCCTATGTGCTATAATTGGTCATTCGTGACAAGTTAACATATTAAATGATAACATTCCTGGTGACATGCCGTTGTACCAGATTTGATGAATGTCCTTATAACAAGGCCGTTTGTGCCATATATAAATGTCCTTTGTGACAAGGTCTTCGTGCCGTATAATCATTTATGTCCTTCATGACTGTGCCTTATGCCATATTTTTCTACGTCCCTCGCGACAGACTTCTATACCATATATGTATAAAAATATATAACCGAAGTCATGAAAGGATAGCCTTTGAGCTATTTATAAACGTACTTGTGGCAAAGACAGTTGTGACATTATGGTCCCCTGTCAAGCAAGTATTGGACTCGCTCCAAGCAGTGAATGCCATTGATGGTCCAGCTGTGACCTAGGCTAAATATAATGGAATTACGTTCAAAATAACATTCGCTATGAATGTTCACATTGGAATAGCCCATACGGATTATGAGTGCCGTGGCTAATCTAAGTCAGGTCATCAGGATGATGACTAATAATTATTAAATCTTGGTGATTAGTACCAAGTTTCGAGTATCGAAAACTCGGATGAGGTAGACGAAAGTCGCAATGCTAATAGGACAACGAAAGTTAATAAAACTACAAACGTAAACCTCAATATTTATGGAGTTAATCTCCAGGCTGTGGTTGACGCAGCAGTTGGAGAGATCATGGGAAAAGGTCATGAGACAATCCAAGGGGCCGAATGCTTCTCGCCCTAAATCTCATTCGAAACCATGTTTAAATTACTCATGAGGAGAGCTATGTTCACACTTCAAATATGAAGGGTGAACCAAAGAAAGAGGATAACTCCTAGAAATTTGGAGAAGGAGAGCAAATACAGGCTTAATAAAAAGCAACGAAAGTTCAGTGAATAAACCTGTATACCTCAGAGACTGCTCCAGCAGTATAAGATGGATGTTTTAATATCCATTAGGAAATTTTCCGATGTCCTAGTTCCGTTAAAACATAAGGACTAAATATAGTGATAAAAATAGATTGGTTGCCTCGAAAAATCAAGCCCATATTGTGGGTAATAAGAAGCAATTAATTATCAAGACTCCTTGTGAGACAACTCTCATAATTACACGTATCAGTGCGATTAATTAATATTAAACACAAAAAAATGGTGGAACTGGCCGTCCCCGGATTCGAACCCGGGTCTAGGCCGGCCGCACCCTTTCGCGCGCCTAGCCAACTGAGCTAGTGCCTAGTATTGTGAAAATCTTCATTCTAATTAATTATAAGCACTTGTACAATAAACTTCCTTATCATTTATCAATAATAAATTTCTGCTAAGTGTCCTGTTTTAATACAGGCAATCATAAATCTTCATGAACCATAAACTTAGCAAAATTTTTATTATCATCCACAAGGTATAACTTACCAAGGAAACCTTAGTAAACGATTCTTCGAAATCGACAAGGAATCCTTCCGAAAATCTAGAACACTCTTTCTTTGCATAGAGTACGACAACATATGTTATTTTAATTATTTTTCTCATTGTTTTCTATCGTCTGCGAATGCCAAACTATGTTTGATTAAAGTATCATATGAGAATTGGCGTATCCTAGTGTGTCCCATAGATTATTTCCATGTCTGATCAGCATGGAGGTTTAATACATGGAACCCTGAGATATCCCAATGGTCATATTGTACTAAAGTCGACTAGTAGTATTCAAAGAAGATATCCAAAAATGGAATTTTTTTTTTAAATGTTCCCGATTAAGAAATTCGTGGACTTAGAACATAAAGTAGTCACTTATTTAACACGAGTAATGGTGGATGAACTATAGCCTGAGATATGGAAAATCTCTGTAGCCTCCTTGCAATCTTGATTATCTTCTCATAAGTTTCCCCTGCTTACCTCCTGGAAGACAGGTAGAACTAAGATTAATATCCCGCTGTGGGCTGGAGTATTATGATAAACTCCATATCGATTATGGAAAAATCGAAACCTCGATTTAGTAGGTTTTAAAACATAGGCACATAAAGCCTGACTCAATATTCTGAGGGTTTTATGTTATTAAATAAGAAAGACGGTTCATATTGCTTATGCATACATGCCGCAACCCTAATTAGGCAACGATTAAGAATTGCCATTTGCTACCCAGGATCTAAGGGTAAATTAGTGGTGGATGGGCTTGAAAAAGTCCGTAGCCACCCATGTAGCTAAATGCTTGACATGTGCGCAAGTCGAACCCGAGCATCAAAAGCCGTCAGGCTTGCTACAACAGCCTGAACTTCCTACGTAGAAGTGGGAAATGGTAACTATGGATTTTATTACCAAGTTACCCAAGACGAGGAAAGGAAATGATACGATATGGGGTATAGTTGACCGACTGACTAAGTCAGCTCATTTCTTACCCATCAAGGAGAATTATAGCTCCGATATGTTAGCCCAGTAATACGTGGATAAGATTGTAGCCTTACATGGCATACCTGTAGCTATTATCTCTGACAGAGATACTAGGTACACGACACATTTTTGGAAGAGTTTCCAACAAATTTTTGGGCACACGTTTGAACTTTAGTACGGCTTACCATCCTCAGACAGACGGTCAGAGTGAGCGTACTATTCAAACGATGGAAGACATGCTACGTGCATGTGCGATCGATTTAGGTGGTAGTTGGGAATAAGAACCTACCATTAATCGAATTCTCCTACAACAATAACTACCATACCAGCATCAAGGCTGCGCCTTTCGAGGCATTATACGGTAGAAAGTGTAGATCACCCATTTATTGGGCGGAAGCTGGAGATGTCCAGTTATCATGACCAGAGATAGTGTTCGAAACGACGGACGAGATGGTCCAGTTTCGTGACCGTCTCAAAACTGCCGAGATAGGCAGAGGAGTTACGCAGATCTAAAGCGTAAAGCTTTTCACTTCGAAGTAGGTGACAAAGTATTGCTTAAAGTATCACCCTGGAAGAGGGTGATACAGTTTGGTAAGAAAGGCAAACTAATTCCGAGATACATAGGACCTTTCGAGGTTATCAAACGAGTCGGGACAGTTGCCTATAAGTTTAACTTACTTGAAGAGCTCAGTGGAATTCACAATGTGTTCCACATCTGAAATCTGAAGAAGTGCTTCGCTGATGAATCACTGGTTATACCGCATACAGATGTGCATATAGATGAGAGCTTGAAGTTTGTGGAAAAACCCTTGTCGATTGAGGATTGACGGGTTAAGAAGCTTCGAAGGAAGCATGTACCTATTGTTAAGGTCAAATAGGATACCCGTAGTGGTCCCGAATTCACGTGGGAGGTTGAATCCACGAGGAAAGAAAAGTACCCTTACTTGTTTCAGTAAATCTCGGGTCGAGATTTATTTTAAGGGGGTGAGGATGTAACACCCCGAAAATTCGTGTGCAATAAAATAACGACACGTGTCGTGTATGACACAAAGCGTTATAAACTCGGATTATTTAAAAATGTTTGACAGGATTTAAAAATGTCGTTATGTTAACTTTTGCACCTCTGAACGACCTCGTTATAAATCCCAAGACTCAAATTATATTAAAAACATCTTGAATATATTCAAGTTCAGTAAATTATAGCATTGAATGATTTGTGATTGAAGTGGTGGGCTCCTACAAAGAAATTCCTACGGTTAACCATTGTTTTCGGTACTTGTTTTCGGATTATAAGCAAACAAGACATCATGGTAGGGTATAAAACTGATATATGAGGTCCCATGTTGTAAATAATAAGCCCACAAGTCGTATATAACAGTTTACCCCTTCAAAACGCCAAAGAACAACGAATTTCCGCGTCTGACCAAAAGCTTACGGACCGTAAGCCAGACCTTTACGGTCCGTAAGGTAGAGCCCAGCGACAGAAAACTTGCAGCAGCCGGTTTCACGCGATTTTGACCGATCTTATGGGTATTTCTCAATCTTGGGTGACCCCTAAAATGTTCCTAGACCTCAGGGACACTTGTTGATCACTTGTGGTGGATACTAGACCTTGTTGTCAACAAGTTATGGTGCCTTGATCACTATAAAAGGCCATGTAATGTTACACAAGTTCCTCACAACTTCATCTGCAATTCTTGAGCACTTCTGGAGCTTAGGAGCAGACCCAAATCCTTCCTACTCGAGCTTAGGACTTGGGTAAGTATGCTAGACCTTCCTCGGTTTAGTTTTTGCTTAGATATTAGCTTAAAAGTCAACCGTCGTAATTAACGGTTGACTTAACGATTAATCGCCAATGGTCCAGCGATTAGTCAAACTAAAAGTAGTTTTAGAATGGTATTTATGTGGGTAATAAAACCCCAAAAGGGTTTCCCCTGATCACCATCCTAAACAGGTCAAATGTCGGGTCAAACCTTTACTTAAAAAGTCAACATATTGCTTAAAATGTCGTTTATGCATAATTAGCTATCTAGATCATTTATAACCTGTTTGAATATTGTTATAACTTAGAAATAAGTGTAAGAACATGTCCCAACATGTTCAACCCGACTATTTCCTGTTTAGACCCGGTTCGGAACCGAAAGTCACATAGTTTGACTTTCACGATGACTTTCAGTTCTGACCCGTTTGGGCATATTTTAGAAATGCCTCAGAGCTTAAATTGGATTAGGATACATGTTAGAACAACCCTCTGTGATCATACACCTTGGTTCACTAGTTATCCAATTAATATGCAAATTTCCGTTAATTGCTCATACGTTGACCGTTATGCCCTTATTACCTTAAATCATGATTTATGAAAATGTAAAAGTGTATAAACCTTAGTTACTGATATAAAGACTTGTTTGCAAAGTTTGACATCAGTTTGACTTGTAGATTAAGAGTTATGCTCATTGTCGCTAAATTAAGGCTTTATGTTAACAACATGGAGTAATTAGCGTAAAGCCTAGTTAAACATACTTTTTGATATCAAATCTTTTACCCACTGATGTTATATATTATTTTGGGATTTTTAAAGATTTTTAATTAATTTTAAGTCGAGCATAACTAGTAGTCGTAGGCTTAATTCGGTAATTGTCGGTTTTGCCCTTAAGGGTCATAAAAGGAATTTTACACATCTAAACGATTCCAAACCTTTTGCTACTGATTAGTTATGATAAATAAATTATTTTAAGCCTTCTGGAAATATAAAAATATCAGATTTAAGTATCGAACCCGGTAATGGCCTTTAATCGCCATAATTAGCGTTTTTAACGCATAGTAGGTCTTAGAATCATATTGGACATACCCGGGTTGATACCTACTGATATATGAGGCAAATTATGATAACTTAACAGTAAGCAAAGGTTTATAAACTCAGACTTCGTTTTTGAGCTCTGCGGCTTATGTGAAATTACCAAAATACCCTACGGGGCATAGTTTGGTTAAATATGATAAATATCACAAATATGCTTTAGCCTACTGTTATAACTCATCAAAATGAGTATGTTTACTGTTTACATCAGACCTGTAACTCAGTTAAACAATTAAACTCTTTTACAAAACTTAAAAATGACCAAACTACCCCTACGGGGCATAGTTTGTGTTTAAACTAGTTCGGGGCATAACGAAAGACATCCTATTGATGTCACAACCTATTTGAAGCATATTAACTTAGGAAACATGTATATGGCTCTTACGGATACCCGTTACGCATATTACGCGTTCGGTTCGGCTTATGTAACAAGTTTACATAAATTAGCCGAAACGGGTCAAACCTTATCGGTTTAATCTCAAAATCCAGAATGTGGATGAAGGACCCATATTAAACAAGTCTCTGAACTTGTCGGATCTAAATCACATTCTATCCGGTCTTCGCTTAATCCTGCGTACGAACCGTATCCTTGAAACTAGCCGGTCTAAGCTTAAGCTTAACTAAAGACCCGTTAGAATTCTAATAGGTTATTAAAAACCTTCGTTCCAGATTAGGAGCCCAGTAAAAGCTATCTGTACTTGCTGATTTGATATACGGCTGGGATTGAATTTATATTTAGCTCAGGTAAATACTTTTAACTTATTTTCCCTATACGGGCTTGGGTTACGGTACATAGCGTACCGCTTGATCGGGCGCCAAATCTTCCATCGCTGAGGTGGTTAATTGAATAATTTGATCGGCTCGTTTAAACAGTATTGTTTACTTTACCGCCTTTGGGGGGGTTAATGACCATGTCCCGGATATCCTTGGCATTATCTTACGAGATAGCCACGACCTGAGCACGGGGTGTAGGCGTACACCTGTCGTGTATAACTCTAGAATTGTGGTGTGTCTATTGATCCTTAAACCGGATACGTTCCGGCTACTGAACGCATAAGTAACATGTAATTCGTTCACAAGATTATAATATTAAATAATTCTCCCAAGTTAAAAAGATTAATTTTGCCTCCGTGCATTTTAATCAATGTGTCAAGATATTTTGTGCCACGTGCATTCCAAACAATTTACAAACTCTTTTTCCAAAATGAGTCAGTTGAATGTATTTACCAGTGTAAACTGACGTATTTTCCAAAAGGCTAAATGCAGGTACTAGGCGTAATTGGCTGGATAATCCTCCTTAGCATCAATAGAAGTCTCGCAAGCTTAAGATGCCTAAAAGTCTGTTGAACTATTGTTTCCATTTTATGTTCGATCCTTCTGTGGATAAACTTCCGAATATTGTAATAGTTGATATTACAATAATAAATTCGGTTGTATTATATTTTCAATTGCTTCCGCTGTGCTTAATAATATTGTGTTGTTTGACTATTATGTTGCCAACCATGACGTCACGATACTCCCCACCGGGCCCACCGGTGACACGTGGAAATTCGGGGTGTGACAGTAGAGGAGCAATTCAAGGAGTATAGTGGGACGCATAGTCGAGCCTCATCCGTACCCCACTCTAAGTCTGCCCCTAAAACTCATTCAGAGCCTCATAACAAGCCGCCCTCTAAGAAAGAGGAACCAAAGAAGGATGATGATCGACATTCATCTAATGAACACAGTGTTCCATCCAAGAGGATAGTGTTCGATAACGAACCGCGTACCAAGTCCTGTACCTATAAATACTTTATTTCCTGCAAACCCCGGGATTTTACTGGGGAGAAAGGAGCAATAGATTGTATGACCTGGTTGGATGAGATGGATACGGTAGTTGACATCAGCGGTTGTGCTGAAAGGGATGTAGTGAAATATGTATCCCAATCGTTCAAGGGAGAGGCACTAGCATGGTGGAAGGCTCTCATTCAAGCTGCTAGGAAGATCCCACTTTACAACATGTCATGGGAACAGTTTGTTGCTCTCATTATGGAAAACTACTGCCCTCAACATGAGGTTGAGAGGATTGAGTCAGATTTCTTATCATTGGTTATGACAAACTTAGATTGTCAAGCTTACCTCACCAGTTTCAATACCCTGTCCAGACTGGTTCCTTACTTGGTAACACCAGAACCCAAGAGAATTGCTCGCTTCATTGGGGGTTTAGCCCCAGAAATCAAAGCCAGTGTTAAGGCTTCAAGACCTACTACATTCAGGTCAGCGGCCGATCTGTCGCTATCCCTTACACTCGATGTAGTCAGAAACAAGGCTGCCAAAGCCTCTGAAGATGGAAAGCGTAAAAGGGAGGATGAGGATTCTCATCGCTCCGATAGGAAGAGGAACTCTGAGGGTAAGAAGAGTTCCGAGTTTAAGAGAGACAGCCAACAGTCGGGTGAGAAGACCAGGTGCGAAACCTGTAGGAAATACCACCTCGGGAAATGCAGATTTGAATCTCAGCCTCTACCGTGTGGAATTTGCAAGTCTAAGGAACATAAAACCCTGGATTGCAAGAAGTTGAAAGACGCAACCTGTTATGGTTGCAACGAGAAGGGGCATATCAAGACCAACTGCCCTAAGAATCAGAAGAAGCCCGAAGAAGCCAAGAAAACAAACGCATGATGAACGCCCAGGAGATGATGCAGAATGATAACCTTATAGCAGGTACCTTTCCTTGTCAAGCAGTTTATACAGAAATTTATTTGTTACTGGCACATATAATTCCTTAAAGAACAATAAATGTTGTGAACTGTTGTCTCCGCTGATTAGGACTCCGGTTATTTAACGCATGATAGAAATTGGCCGATGACACTATAGAAAATTCTCTAACAAATCTTAGATTGATATTTTATATCTATTGAGAATCACTCTTTTCTGATATCCTTATGGTAAGCTTTCAAGCTATCCAAATTCATCACTATAATAAAGACAGATGTGACATTTTGATCCCCTGTCAAAAAGGTGATGGATTAGGACTAAACTTTAAATGCCATTAAAGGTCTTTTGTGACCTAGGCTAAGTAAAATTTATATATATTAAATAACGTTCATTGAGAATGTTAATTCTATATTGGCCGGTATGGTTTAATGAAACCATGGTTAGTATATAAGACCATGAGGATGATGAATAGCAGTTGTCGGATCGCAACCAAGAGATTGATTCATTTAGTAATAGGAACCAAATCTTGAGTATGACAAACTCGGATAAGACATCAGTCAATCACGCCATTGATGAGGCGGCGCATGCTAATGATACTACAATTGTAAACCTGAAAAAGTCCAAGGATGTTCTTCAAACTATGATAAGACGCAGCTGTGGGAAAAGCTGTGAAGAAGATCGTGAAAAAATTCAAAGAGCCGAATGCTACTTGCTCCAAATCCTTCGTAAACTATAAGTATAGCAAACTTTTAAAATCTTTCTTAAGAACCATAGTTATTAAGTGAAGGCAGGAATCATAAGAACTATTTCTTCTGTTCTTGTCAAGAACCTTCAGTCGTAGAATTTTAGAAGTATCCTCTTTCTAGGTGTAATGCGTCAACACTTAGAATTGATATCTCTTTGATCTCTAATGATTGCAGATACCAGACGGTATGATAAAAGCGTCATATAAGGATTGGTGTATCTTAATATGTCCCATAGATTGCTTCCATGCCTGATCAGTATGGAGGTTCAATGCATGGGACCACAAGGATATCTCAATGGTCATATGGTGCTAAGGTCAACTATTGGTATTCAAAGAAGATATCCAAAATGGAATGGTCCAAGTAAATGTTCCCGATTAAGGAATTCATGGACTCGTAACATAAATGTGTCACTTATCTGATACAGAATATGATTGATGAACTGAAGCCCGAGATTTGGAAATCTCTGTAACCTCCTTGTACCTTAATTATCTTCTCCTAAGATTACCCTGTTTACCCCTGAGAGGCAAGTAGAGTTAAGATTAACATCCCACTTTGGGTTGGAGTGTTGTAGAACTCCATGATTGATTATGGGATAATCAAAACCCTGATTAAGTAAACTTTAAGATAAGAGATTCATATAGTCTAACTCGATATTCAGAGAGTTAAATAAGAAAGACGGTTCATTCTGCTTATGCATTGATTACCGCAACCCTAATTAGGCAACAATTAAGAATTGCCATCAGCTGCCCAGGATCGTCGATTTGTTCAACTAACGGCAAGGATTAGCTATTCCTTAAGATTAGTTTTAAGCAATGATTGGGATAACCATCCCACCTTAAGATAAGCTTTTCTATAATAATTGATATGTAAGTATTAAGGCTGCTCCTTTGGAGACCTTGTATAGATGGAATGTTAAACATCTATTGTTAGATAGAGAATTGGTGAGTCCAATTATCTGGATTCGAAAGTTGCCTTGGAAACAACAAATAAGATCATACACATCCATAATCGATTGTAAGTTGCCAGTATACGGCAGGAAATCAAGGATTTATGAAAGTAGCAACCCTCCTAAGTTCTTGTTAAAAAATAAGGTCCAACAAAAGATATCACCCTGAAGGGTGTGCCAATTTGTTAATTATTAGACTAGTTAAGCTCTGAATATATAAAATCATTCAAAGGAATCGAATGTATCAAGATCAGATAGCTTAAAGCTAAAACCTTTTTAAGGAGTTGGATGGAGCTCGCAATACATTTCACACTAATGATTTAAGGATGTGTTTCATCAATAAGTCAAGAAGCACTATCACATAATGATATGCAGATTTATGATATAATGAGCAACCTATGTCGATTAAGGATCGACAGGTGAAGAAGCTCCAAAAGGATACATGTGCCTATTATAGAGGTCAACTGTGGGAGCTTGGAAAGACTCCAGATATGTTATAGGAGTTAGGTCCATTATGCGACAAAAAGTACTTCCAGCGTTTTAACAAATCTCAAGGTCGATATTTCTTTTAAGGGGGTGAGGATGTAACACCTCGAAAATTCACGTCCTATAATATATTGACACGTGTCATAAGCTTGAACGTGTGAAAGAATACTCTAGAGGGACTAAAGTTGACAAATAAAGAAACTATGTGAATATAAGGGTTCAAAATGTCAACAATGGATAAATATGCCTTACAATAACCCTACAAGATGTTTATACATTCACACGAATGAATCATGGATCATACGAAGCTAAATATAAAAGAAAGTGAGAGATTACAAACTACAGGGGTTAAATGTGTCAACATGTTTAAAGTATACCTCTGAGTGACCTTTTAGCAAACCCAAAGCTTTGTAACGATTAAATATGCTCACTAGAATACATGATAAAAATATCATCAAGTTTCGTTATCGTATGAGAAAGTTATGATCAAATTCATATATGAGGGGTTAAAAGCGTCAACGTAGGAAATTATGGCTTTTCGGGTGATTACAAAGTTAACCAAGGACTTAACAAAGTTTGTATAAGTCTTGGAACCCTCAAAAGTAAATTTAGAAGGCTTATAATGCAAGAAATAATGTGAAAACGACGTTTGGAAGGTCCAGGGGCCAAACTGTAAACATTTGAAAGTTGTGTTGTGCTGGCAAGTTCCTTGCGCACCTCAACACTGTGGACGTTGCGGTGCGCAAGCAGGTCCCAGATGCAAAATTCTTGACAGCTGCCTGTTATTTCCGGTTACACCGACTTAAAACGATGGTATTCGAATTCAGGGGCTTGTTTGATGGTTTTAAAAGGTCTAGGGACACTTGGAATGATCCCATATCACTTGTAGACCTTGTTGGCATGATCAAATTGAATTTAGAAACCTATATAAAGGCCATGAAGTTGTGTTCTTCAAATTGCTCATTCACTTGGAAGTCCACAACTCAACTCCTGGAGGTTGCTGGAGCTCAAGGACATTTCCTAGTGATCTCTAATCATAATTAGGACCCTTGTAAGTGTCCTTAATCCTTTCTAGTTCAGTTTAACTTAGTTGTTTAGCGTAAAGTCAAACCATCGTAAATAAGATTTGACTTCGTCATTAATCTTAATCCCTTCAGTCAAAATTCAAATTGAAAGTACCTATGAGCAGGTAATTATGTGGGTAATAAACCCTTAAAAGGGTATTCTCTGATACCCACTCTATCTAGGTCAATTGTCGAGTCAAACTTGATATTAAAAAGTCAACAGGAAGCTTAATTCTAAATTAATGCATAATTAGCAATGTAAAGACTATGCAACCTGTTTTATCATTAATATAACTTGGTAATTAATATAAGAACATGTCTAAACATGTTCAACTCGACAAATTTCAGCTTAGGCTCGGTTCGGAACCGAAAGTCGCATAGTTTGACTTATGCTTTGACTTCCAGTTCTGACCCATTTAAGCATAGTTTAGAAATGCCTTAGAGCTTTATTAGGACCAAGTTACCTATAAGTATAACCCTCTGTAATTATACAACTTGGTTCATTAGTTATTCGATTCATATGCATGATTCCATTAAATGCTTAAATGTTGACTATTATGCCCTTTTGACCTTAAAATGATATTTTTGAAAAAGTAAAAGAGTAGAAACCTTAGTTACTGATTTATAAACTTGCACCTAAAATTTGACATCAGATGGAGGTCTAGATTAAGAGTTATGCTCATTAGCGTAATTTGAAAGCTTTTTAGTAATTAAATGGCGTAATTAGCATATAGCCTATCTAAACCCACTTTTTGATACCAATATTTTTACCCACTGATATAAAATAATATTTTAAGATTTTTGGAGATTTTTATTTATTTTTAGGCTGAGCATAACTTAGAGTTCTAAGTATGATTCGGTTAATGCCGGTTTTACCCTTTTAAGCCATAAAATGAGTTTTACAAATCCTTTTGACCCCAAACCTTTTTCTACTGATCTAATATAATAAATAAAGTATTTTGAGCCTTCGGGAATTATAAAAATATCAGTTTTCCTTTGAAAACCCGGAAATGGCTCCAAATCGCCTTTTTGGGCATTTTTGATGCATAGTAGGTATTAAGATTATGTTGAGCACATAAGGTTTGATACCTACTGATATTTTAAGTAAATTATTATATTTTTACAGTAAGCTAAAGTCTTACACTCAGGTTTCCAGTTTTGACCTTTTAGGCCTATGTGAAATTACCAAAATACCCTTAAGAGGCATAGTTTGGTTATAAAGGATAGATTTCACATATATATGATACCCTACTGATATAACCTAGTAAATTGAGTAATTTTACTGATTTCATCAGACCCGAAACTCAGGTTCATATTTAAACTCTTTTATAACCTTTTTAATGACCAAAATACCCCTACGGGGCACAATGTGAGTCTAAATCCGTTTTGGGCATAATATAAGATATCTTTCTGATGTCACAACATAATTAAAGCCTAATAACTTAGGAAACTTGCATATGACTCATTTGGTTACTCGTTACGCACTTTTCGCGTTCGGATCGGCGTATGTAACTAGTTTGCATATATTAGCCGAAACGGGTCAAACCATATCATTTTTGTCTCAAAATCCAGAATGTGTTTAGATTACCCATATTATACAAGTCTTCAAACTTGTCGGGTCAAAACCACATTCTAATCCGGTCTTCGCCTTATCATGCGTATGAACCGTATCTTTCTGTAAGACTAACCGGTCGAAAGCTTAGGCTTAATTAAAGACCCGTTAGCATTCTAATTGGTTATTTATACCATCATTCCAGACTAGAGCCTTCCGGTAAATGGTACCTACGCTTACTTAAGTGAATACGGCTGAGTTATTAAATTCTTGCTATTTAAGTAAGGAGCTAGCTCAGGTAAATACTATTAACTTATTTTCCCTATACGGGCTTGGGATACGGTATAATAATACCGCTTGGTCGGGTATTGAATATTTAGTCGGATTGTGATTAAATTATTGAGGTAACCCGGTTTAATCTGTATTGTTTGAAATAAAGACCTTTAGGGGTTAATGACCATGTCCCGGATATCCTTGACATCATTGTGTTATAAAATGGCCACGCCTTATGCACGGGGTGTAGGCATACACCTGACAGTTGTTTAAGGAAAAACGGTATCTCACTCTCTTGTGGGCCTATACTTGTGGCGTGTTTGTTAATCTGACTCGGTTTCTACATCGGGCCCTAAATGTATAACGAACATGTAAATCTGTATACAAGATTATAAATATAATTGTCCCAAGTTATAAAGAGTTTGTGCCTTGTGCATTCAAATCATTTTTTATTAAACCTTTTCAAAATGAGTCGGTTGAGTGTATTTACCAGTGAAAACTGACGTATTTTCCAAAAGGGTTAAGTGACAGGTACTGAACGTAATTGGCTGGAAGCTCAGGGCGTTTATAAGGAATCTTGCAAGTTCTAGGCGCCTAAAGTCTGTTGAACAATGTTTATGTTTTAAGATCCGCATGTGGATCCTTTACTTTCCGTTGTAATACTGGATATTACTTTATAATCGGATTGTAATATTTTTATCTTTTGCTTCCGCTGTGCATTTATATATTGTGTTGTTTGACTATGATGATATCAACTACGTCACGATACTCCCCACCGGGCCCACCGGTGACACGTGGAAATAGGGGTGTGACATCTACCTCCAAAGTGGAGCCCATACATTGAGCTTTTAAAGCATACCGGTGTTCTAGATGCTGAAAATGTCAATATCTATGAATTCATACAGAAGCTGGAACACAAGAATGATGAAGAAATTCGGAAAGCTAAACGAATTCCTGCTCCTCAAAATACCGAAATGTATCTTGGAGGAGGTTTTAACCCGTTAGCTAGTTCCAGTTCAGCTCAGCAACCAAAGTTACAAACGGCGTTTGTATCAAATACAAACTCCTTTCCGTTTCCACAATCAGCTCCACCTCCGGTCTTCGATCCGAGTGCCTATCTTCCGCCAGCACATTTGAGTGCTCAAGCTCAGGCTTATTCTAGACCTCTATTTGGAAGTCCTTTTATTCCTTATACACCTCCAGTTGCCACTACTCCACCTCAGTTCGATCCGAATGCTTATATTCCTGTCCCAACACAACAAGCCCAACCACAACAACAGCAAGCTTATTATACCAACAATCCTCCACCTCTAAACACTAACACAATCAAAGTTGATACATCAAACCTCTCAAATGTTAGCATTGAAGTAGCAAAGGAACATATGGAACTCATTAATACAATGGTCAGTGCTTACTGCGGTTTGGTCGCAGGTCAAATTGGAAACATTAGTTTGACCAACGAAGATTATCTACAAATCAACCGTGATGAAATGGAGTTGATGGATATAAAGTGGGCGTTCGCAAGTGCTGTTAGAAGGGCGAAGGACTTTATGGTTAGAACAGGGAGAAGTTCTTTGGAAAGTAAACAGGATACAAAGTACGGATTTGATAAAGAAGCAGTTACTTGCTTCAATTGTGGCGAAAAGGGGCACTTCAAACGTGAGTGCACCAGACCAAGTAAACAAGGCAATCAGAACCCATTCAGAAATCAGACGAGTACTTCAAATGTCAATGACAATCAAGATAATCATGAAAGAAGGATGGTAGAGACGAACAACAATCAGAACCAGAACCAGTCTGGACCATCAAACACAAATCGAGCATTGACCGTTCAAGCTGATGAAGGGTTTAATTGGTCTTTACAACTTGGGGAAGGTGATCAAGATAAAGGAGGAACAACATGTTATGCAAAGATCAGCAATCACATCAAGCACGTTCATAAGGAAGAATTTTCTGAAAGTGACGACAGTTCGGGTTATACCGGGAGTTCTGATGAAGAAAGTTCTACTTCGGGCGATTATCATTCTGATGATGTGAGGGAAGAAGCAAGTTCTGATCTTAATGACTTGTTGAATGAAGCGGAGGAGTTGAAATGTCAGAAATCAATTCTGATTAAGAAGGCTGTTGTAGCATCTGAAGAAATGGAGAAGTTCTTCTCTGAAGATGGATCTTTTTCTTTTCAAACTGCCTTTATGGCAAATGTCTCAGCCTCTACGAGTCAGGTAAATTCTGAAACTCCTGCTCCTAGTGTTTGTAATGATTGTGCTGATTTGAAGCTTGAATCTGAAAAGCTTCATAGTCATAATCAAAGTTTGGTTGTTGAAATGTCCAAGTGCAAAGAAGCGAATATGGCTCTGGTGAGAAACGAAAAGGATTTTAAATCTGTAATTGAAACCTTAAAGAAAAATGTTTCCGAAGTAACCAAAACTGTTTACCATAAACAAGTTAGTATTAACAATTACATTAACATTGTTGAGGAAACCAAAAAGGAATTAGCCATTGCCACATGCGAACATGATGCAATCAAGCAAAAGTTGGAGAGTTATTCTAACTCCCGATTTGTGCTCGATCACATTATTGACGTTCAACAACTGAAGGGAAACAAGAAAGGTGTTGGGTATAAGAAGTGTCCGCCTCCTTTAAGACATAATTATACCTATATGCCTGATGAAGAGGATATGCCTCGATTTGAACCCAGTGTACCTCTGGATTATGAGGAAGTTACTACTAGCATAGGGTTCAAATCGGACAATTCTTCGAGTACATCATCTGATCAAAAGGAAACTTCAACATCTGCGAAACTAAGTCCTCCAATCATTGAGGACTATGATTCGTATGATGATGAATCAGAATCAGATTTGAATGACCAGGATGAATCACTTGATAAGAAAAAGGGAATAGAAATTCCAATTGAGAATCATATTCTTTGTGATCCTCCTATTCCTGCTGTGCAACAAGTTGCCAAACAAGTGATAGATCCTGTCAAGAATGACAAAAATTATGTGTCTGCCGTTAAAAGTAATAACGTGTTGTACACTTTGGTTGGTGATTCTAAAATCTATTCAAATCACGATTTTCCAATTAAAAATGTCAATCCATCTTCGATTGATCAAGTTTTTGAAAATAATACAAACAACTTTTTGGGAAAGACAATTCCAGGAGTCATTGTAACTCAATGTGACCAAATTCCAAAAGCTGAAATCAAGAAACAATTTGGAAATAAAAAATCACCAACAAAGCAACAACCTATTGCTGCTAAGGGTAAACAACCAGAAAAGAGAGCTCAAAAGACTAATGTTTCTAAATCTAAATTTGAAACAAAAGAAGCTCGTTATCAGAAGAAAAACAGTAATGTCGGATTTGTAGAATCGAAAGGTACGGATAAAATTGAGACTTTTGAAAACAAGTCAAACACCGATTTTGTACAAAAAGTCAAAATTTTAAAACGTGATAGCCAAAACAATTACACTCAACATACAAACGGGTGTGATGAAAAAGCAAGTACCTCGGGTTCTACGAGTTCGACATCTGTTGGTCGATCAAATTCTCCTAAGTTTGTAGAAAGGAGAACATGCTTTAAGTGTGGGGAGTTTGGACACATCATTAAAAATTGTCCAAACACTCCCAAGGATAAATTTGTCGAGAAAGCACCACCTGAAAAGATTCACCATCAACGTCGTCCCGTTTCACCAAAACATGATAAACGAACTGTTAAGGAACAAGAAACGAAGCAACGACGTCAAAACGTCAAAGCTGTTGAAAAGGCTTTAAAATCTGAAGTCAAAACAGTCAACAAGGAACCAAGTTCTTCACATTTTTTAAAACCAGAAGTTTCAGAATCTTTTCATAAAACTACATCTGGTAAAACAAATCAAACTTGGAGACCAAAGACTGGTGAAAATTCAGGGGGAGGTGTTGTCTTACAAAATCATCAAGAGATCGAGATCATCTTTCGTGATTCTCAGGGACGACCCAAGACCACTAAGGCTTGGGTCCCCATCCTCAACTGATCATTGATGATATGTGCAGGGTGTTCCAGGAGGAACTATTAATAGTCATTGGATTGTTGATAGTGGAGCATCTAGGCACATGACAGGCGACTTACGGCTTCTATATGATGTGAGAAATATTAGAGGAGGCTATGTCGCTTTCGCTGGAGACAAAGGCGGGTACATCACTGGAGAGGGAATGATCTCCAATGGTGTTGTATGTTTCGATAAGATCAATTATGTTCGTCAAATTGATCACAATCTTCTCAGTGTTTCGCAAATCTGCGATAAAAAGTTCACCGTGCATTTTGATGATGCCGGTTGTTATGTGCTGAAACCTGGCTTCAAGATTCCAGAAGAATGGATTCTCTTATCGGCTCCAAGAGTTAATGATCTTTATATTCTTGATATGAGCCAAGCGATTACGACTTCTGCACAAGTCACATGTTTTGTCTCGAAAGCCACGGAGAAGGAGTCTATATCTTGGCACAGAAGAATAGGGCACATTCACTTAAGAAAAATGAACCATTTGGTGAAAAATAATCTTGTGAATGGCGTGCCTGTGAGAAGTTTTCATCTACAAGATATCTGTGTTTCGTGCCAGAAAGGGAAACAAACGAAGAAGTCTCACCCTCTGAAGAAAATCAACACTGTTAGCATGCCTCTCGAACATCTTCATATGGACCTCTTTGGACCTATGAGACACAAGACAACATTCGGTGATGCTTATTGTTTAGTAGTTACTGATGATTATTCTAGATTTTCTTGGGTAGCTTTTATGGCACACAAGAGTGAACTCCTGGCATCCTCAAGGATCTGCTTACAATGTTGGAAAATCTATACACGTTGAAAGTAAAGAGGATCCGAAGCGACAATGGAACTGAATTCAAGAACCGTGTTATGGATGAGTTCTGTACTTCTAAGGGCATTCTTCATGAATACAGTTCTCGCTACACTCCACAACAACATGGTGTCGCGGAGAGGAAGAATCGAACGATAATCGAAACTGCAAGAACGATGTTGGTAGAGTCCGAGCTTCCTGTTCAGTTCTGGGCGGAGGTTGTGTCGACTGCTTGTTACACATTAAACCGAGTTCTTACAGTTAAGAGACATGGCAAGACTTGTTTCGAACTTCTACAGAAAAGGAAACCGGATCTTTCATTTCTAGAACCTTTTGGCGGTCCATGCACTATGATTGAGTCGGATGGAAAGTTTGGTGCGAAAGCTATCGAGGGTTTCTTCCTTGGATATGCTACTCCGAATTTTCGTGTTTGGAATCTGGCTACCAAAAAGATTGAACTATGGAGTGAAGTAAGGGTTCAAAGGTATACAAGTCCTGTTAGGGCTCCGGGTGATCCTTGGATGTTTGACTACGATGGGCTTTTCAACTCCTTTGATCTGCCAACCTTTGACGAAGATTCTGCAGCTGCTAGAATGTTATTTGATAGTGACAACGCTGCTGACTCGCCATTGGTTAGACCTGTTATTGTTAACCCACAAGGTTCGAATCCGGTTAACAACACAGTTCAAAATGAGGGATTTGAAGATGCTACTGAATACAACGAGTCATCGGAAGATGATGAATATCTGGATGCGACTGAAGGCACTTCAGCTCCAGTTGCTCCTGTTTAGGGCACTTCTGTTGATACTCCTCATGTGCAGGATGATGATACTGCTGAAGGGAATGAATCCACTTCTACACATATTCCAGGTGTGGAGTTGGTTGGTGATCCTAATATTAATAATTTGGGTGTTAATGCTCGTGTTCCTGAAAATCCGAAAATGAGAATTCACGATACCCATCCACAGCAGAACATTATTGGAGATGTCCAACGCAGGGTGCAGACGCGTAATCAGCTGAGAAACAACCAGAGTGCTGGTTTGTATTCAGCCATTAGAGAATCTGATCTTCAAAATGATTGGTCCTTTGCGTGTTACGTTTCACAAGAAGAACCAAAATCTTGGAAAGAAGCATTAAAGGATAATTCTTGGGTTGAAGCCATGCAGGACGAACTGCAGCAATTTCAAAAGCTTGGTGTTTGGAAGCTTGTTGAAAAACCAGAGAATTACAAGAAAATTGGCACACGATGGGTTTATAAATGCAAGAAGGATGACCGTGGAGTAGTTATTCGTAACAAGGCGAGATTGGTTGTTCAGGGATTTCGACAGATTGAAGGCAATGACTACAATGAAGTTTATGCACCTGTTGCACGTCTGGAAGCTATTCAGATCTTTTTAGCTTATGCTTCTTTCAAAGGATTCAAAGTTTACCAGATGGACGTCAAAAGTGCTTTTCTTCATGGTTTAGTTCAAGAAGAGGTGCACGTCGAACAACCTCCAGGTTTTGAAGATCCTATTCACCCCGACCGGGTTTGGTTGCTCAACAAAGCTCTTTATGGTTTACATCAAGCACCTAGGGCATGGTACGCAACCTTATCCAACTATCTTCTGGAGAATGGATTTCGACGAGGTCTTATTGATTGCACTCTCTTTATCAAAGAACTAGATGGAGATCTTCTGCTGGTGCAGGTATACGTTGATGATATAATATTTGGTTCTACTAATGATTCTTTGTGCAGGCAATTCGAACGTGTTATGCAGGAAAAGTTCGAAATGAGCGCTATGGGGGAGATGAATTTCTTTTTGGGCCTACAAGTTCAACAAACAGAGTCTGGGATATTCATCCATCAGACTAAATATGTTGGTGACATTTTGAGCCGATTCCAAATGTCAGATGCAACGCCCATTGGTACCCCACTTCCGCAGAATCACGGGATTACTCCGGATTTGAAGGGTGAAAGCATCAACTCCTCATACTATCGCGCCATGATCGGATCTCTCATGTATCTCATCGTTTCGAGGCCTGACATCATGTATCCAACGTGCCTGCTTGCAAGATATCAAGCAAACCCGAAGGGCTCTCATCTGTCAGCTGTCAAAAGGATTTTTCGCTATTTGAAGGGTTGCCCGGACCTCGGTCTTTGGTACCCTAGGGATGATAGCTTTGACTTAATTGCATACAGTGATTCTGATTTTGGTGGTTGCAAAATCGATGGTAAATCGACAACAGCAGGATGTCAGTTCCTAGGAAATCGCCTGGTCACGTGGCAGTGCAAGAAGCAAACGTGTGTTGCTACATCAACATGTGAAGCAGAATACATTGCTGCCTCAAGTTGTTGCTCCCAAGTTCTTTGGATACAACAACAAATGCGCGACTACGGTTTTGAATTCCTATCTACTCATATTTTTGTTGATAATAATGCTGCCTTACAGATCACTAGAAATCCTGTGCAGCATTCCAAGACTAAACACATCGACATTAGATATCACTTCATACGTGATTGTTTTGACAAGAGATTAATCGATGTTGTTCATGTCCCCACCAATCACCAACGTGCCGACCTGTTTACAAAAGCTTTTGATAAATCACGTTTTGATTATCTACTTTTGGTCAATGGCATTAAGGTGATACCCGAGTAAACTTCTGTCGGCTGATCGTTTTTGTAAATATTTTCTTAAGCATCAAAAATCCAAAAAGATTTTCTTTTTTACTTATCTTTTCGCATTTTAGGGGGAGAAATTTCAGAAAATACAAAAACATGTGAAAATTTCAAAAATCCAAAAATATGTCGTTTACTTTATGTCTTTAAATTTGAAAAATAAAAAATTCAAAAACAATAGAAAACCAAAAATGAGTTTCTTGGATAAAGGAAAATGATGATGTTCACTGGTGTGGTCGGTCAACGTGTTCAAAATGAAAAACAAAAATTGAGAAATGATAAGTATCTCTACTAAAGATGTATCGATAGGCTCACAATCAGACTAAAATGTGCAGGATGATACAAACCTAACAGACTTCAAGTCAGGTGGGAACCATTCATTGGCATATGGTCTTAGTACCGAAATTTCGTTTGAGAGACTGCCGAGATCTGAGATATTCGGTCTTTATGCTGCTTATCATCTGGGTATCATGGTTGTATCTCAAACCATAAAAATAACGGAGACGAAGTCTAGATCTTCCATGATACTATACATACGTGTACATATTGCATACGACCTCAATAAGTGATCAACAATCACATGTCCAAACAAAATAAGTGATAATATATCACAGATTCTTTGCGGGAGTCAAGTTCGTCTCTTTGCTGTACGAAAGTACTGACCTGTTCACGGACTTGCTCTTGTGCCCTTCATGCATCGAAAATCAATTTCCTCATCAATAAGTGATTCTATCACATAGGGCTTGTTTTCAATCAAATAAGTGAGTTTCTCACATTCTTTTATACGGTCAAACAGATGATAAACGGTATACTCACCGGTAAGATGAATTCTCGTGCATACCTTGATACGGGAATGTGTCGTGAGTGGATTTACATCGACTTGTAAGTATAATCCTTACCGTTAATCGTATCTCTTAATTATGATTACGTCTGATCAGTTTGAGCTTATGTGGACAACAATACCGATAATCGAGGTAGTATATTTATCCAGAGCTTTAAACAGAAATCAAAATCATGTTGACTAAGACCGTAAGCTGGTATGATTCCTTATCCTTGAAATTCGCAAAAAGTTTGCACTTGTACAGTTGTTTATTGCTTTAAATAGTCTTCCGTTTAAGTTTTCCGCGCTTTAATTTTTGTTTTAGTTTAATTTGTATAGTTCGTTTTTTATTAAGCCGAAGTTGTTGCTTGGTGTTTTTCTGCCGGAAGCCTGAAACCTTCTTCATAAAACGTCCTTGCATTTGGAAACTCAAACAAAATGGAAATGTGTTCAATTCATCAAAACTGTTCAGTGTGCAAAAATTTTCATGCCTTGGTATTTTTGAAAATTGATGTCGACGAAACAAATGTTGGTCGACGAAACAAAACTTTATCGACAAAACAAAATGGTTAAAGTCAAAGATTTCAACTGGTCAACCTTGGTCAAATCTGTTTTAGTAGACGACGAAACAAGTCCGTTTCGTCGAAGAAACGACGAAACGCAAGAGCCCATTTCCGTTTCGTCGTGGGCTAACTTTTAAGGCCCAAGTCCAGCCCATTTATTCCGTTTCGTCGAGCCCAACTCCGTTTCGTCGAGATGTCCGTTTCGTCGAGGTGAGGCGGTGTATATAAGGGGTCCCAGGTCAATTATTGATCACATTTTTCAAAACTTCCCTGTTCATCTTCTCCAAACACTCCACAGCCATACCTTACACCATACTCATTTACCCTCTTTTTACCTTAATATCTAACAAAATCAAAGGTATAAAAATGTTCGTGTTCATATTTTGAACAAAATGAACCGTGTGTTTTTGTTTAAACTTGCTTGTAAACCCTAGGACACCTGTTTCTGTCTGATTCTTGGCACAAAAACTATTGTTCATTGACTTTATACTTGCAAATGATTGATATATGCTTTGATTGATGTCTGATTTAGGTTTGGGTTTCATATGACAAAACAGGGGTTGTTGATTGATGGTGTTTTTGACTGTGTTGAATGGGTTTTTGGTCTTAGATAGTGTCCACATTACATCTGGGATTAATTTCATGCTCGGTTTGGGTTAAACATGTATTGAATGTGTTTGTTTGTGATTCTGATCATTGTATAAACCTCCAAATGACGAAACTAAGAAACCCTAACTGTTGACAAACCCCCTTTTCGACGAAACGACTGACGATGAATCAAACCCGACGAAACAAACATGACGAATCAAACCATGACGAAACGAATCCGTTTCGTCGAGGTGATGTCGACGAAACAAACTGGTCAATGGTCAACTCCGTGTCGTCGTACATCCTGTTTCGTCGAAGTCATTCCGTTTCGTCGTCCATGCCTTAGAAACTTTTCTGTTTTGGTGCTATGTTCACAGAATGTTGTAGATATATGTTTAATGTTCATTTGATGTTCAAACATGGTTGTATATAAGTTTAATACACTTATTATGCCATTGTGATTTATTGTGGACATTTTCATGTACAGATGGCACCGAAAGGATAACGTAAGAAACCGACTAAGAAGGAAAATAAATCGGAAGAGGAGATTATGTCTGAGAAGCGTCATAATCAAATCGCTTATCTGGATCCTGAAGAAAAGCTCACTGAACTGAAAGATATCACGAAATGGATCAGGGATTCACGGATCAATCATGCGGTTACTTTTTTGACACCAGTTTACAAATCTCTTGTGAAAGCTTTCTGGGATTCGTCAAGCATTATGCAATTGGATAGAAAGGAAGTTATCAAGGGTCGTGTGAATGATTTAGATGTCATAGTCTCTCCGGATATACTGAACGAGGTTCTACAACTACAAGATCATCCAGACGCTCCATATTCTATTCCTATCATGTGTACAAGAGGCTGCCTGTTACGGATGAAGTGTAGAGGAGACATCTTCAGCACTCAAATCAACAAGGTGATCTGCCATTACGCTACAAGTTCTTATTGCACGTTCTCATTCAATGTCTTAGCAATAGACGTGCTGGATACGATATGGCTGGAAATGATCTAGTTGGATTCATGGTGGCGTTGGTGCTGAACAAACCGTTTAGCATCTCAAAGTATCTCTTCGCCAATATGAAAGAAAACATGATGAGGACTGGGAGTAGAATAATCGGGAACAAGTTCTGGATGTATCCGCGGTTTCTTCAAATGATTATGAATGTTCAACATCCTGGTCTTCCTAAAGCCGACAATGACCTTCTGAAGATAGAAGCAATGAACTTCAATTCATTAAGAATAATCAAGAACCTTGCAGCCAAAAGATACAAAGAAAGTGTGCCTCCAATGAAGTTGTTTGGTGCGCTAGGAAATCCTGATTATATTGCTCCAGCTAATGATAAATGGCGTCATGATGATAGCCAATCTGACAACGAAGAGCCAGAGTTGAAGAGAAGAATGATTGAGAAGTTTGGTCCAGATCCAGTGGATTCTGAGTCGTCGAAAAGTGATGGTGATGATGGTGGTGATACAGGTGCTGTTGGTGCATCAAGTGCTGGTGCTACTGGTGGTACATCAAGTGCTGGTGCTACTGGTGGTACATCAAGTGCTAGTGCAACTGGTGGTACATCAGCTGGTGATGATGAAGAAGATTCTGATTCTGATGATCTAATCGAGTCTGGATACGAAATGTTTCTTGATGACCGTGGGGTTAAGAGATACAGAAAAATTAGAACTGAAGATGATCCAGAATACGTTCCAGAAGAGACTGAATCGGAACGTATAAAGAAAAGAAAAGCTGAGAAAGCGGCTGAACATCAGAAGAAGAAGGCAAGAAGATATTTGAGTACTTCTGCTCGTCAATCTGTACCTCAGGAGCCTGTTCAAGAAACTCCTGTAGTATCGTCAGCTCCGGAAACTCAAACTGTAACTCCTCAGGCTGTTCCTCAACGAACAATGGCTGCTGCAATTAGAGCAACTACCTCTCAGCCCAGTTCTGAACGCTAAAGGATCTTCTCAGAGATGTCTCAAGACGAGAAAAACAACTTCCTATTTTCTCAATACGAAGCGGCTGCTGATCGAATTCAGAGGCAAACTGATTTCATTAAAATCACAAAGAATGATCAGATCAGTCAATTGGTGGAAATAAACAAATTGAAGTCCACTGTTGGTCAACAACAAACGGTGATAGAGCGACAATAAGCTGAGATTGATTAACTTAAAGCTGAGAATGCTCGTTTGAAAGCTGCTGACGAAGAGAGAGAGAGAAGTAGCACTATACTTCAAAAGCTGGCTGAAGATCTTAAAGGAAGATGTGACTACATGAAAGAATGGTACGAGTCACGGAATACAAAGATACAAGATGGAGTTAAGACGCTAACTGCTGGCTATGAGTTTCTTCGCCACAAGGTTGTTACTATGTGGGATGATCGATGTAAACAACAAGAAGTTATGAAGAAAAAGGATGATGATCCTGAAGATCAAGGGAATCCTGATACTTCTACTACATCAGAGCAACCGCCAGCTGCTACATCTTCCGCAATCGTTGTTGTTCAGCCGCCAGCAATCGGATCTTCTCAAGGAACCTCTTCTGGAACAGCTCAACAGGTTGAAGGTACTTCTTCTGTTCCTAGCAGTGCTGATCTTGCATTACAGGTAGTTCATCCAATCACTGGGGAATTGCTTGAAGAAGGAGAAATTGTCGAGGATCTGTCTCATGAGCAATTGCTTGCTTTACATGCTATGAGAGAGATTGATGACGCAGAGATTGATCGAATGCCAAGTGAGCCCGAATCTACTAACGTTGAAAACATTGAAGAAATTGTTTTTGAGGGAAATGAGCAGAAGTCAGCGTATGTGCGTAAAGACGGGACTGAATTCGAGCCTTTTGATGAAGATTGGCTACAAGAGAATGTGGAAGAAATTGATGAGCATTTAAAGAACCGTGTTACATCTGAAAATGCCACAGATGCGTTCTCTACGTGGAGACAACAATTCTTATCGAGGGTTTCCAAGCCAGTGCCAGATACTGGTCAAGTTGACTACTTACAGTTTGAGAAGGCAAAACCGAGTGGCATAATTCTCTGTTGGATGTTTGTACAGGAAATTCACTGCGTTGCCATCAAAAGGGAATTTGGAATTCAATACTTCTGGTCGTTGCTGAGCATTCTATCTTTGCCTTTTTATGATGTGGCAGCATTGACAAAGATTGATCTCATAAATCGCTCAAACTCTTGTAGGTCCCGAAATATGAGGATCGATAACGAAAACCAAATCACTTGTTTATAGCAAACACGGTTACATGTGCGGAATCCACGTAACTATGCCAAATCAAACATATAAAGTAACACACACGGTATAATCAATGAAACGCAATCTATTGATCAAATGGGATGAGAACCAAGAACAAACTGATATATAGTCCCTGGTTCTAGATACTAGATGAGAAAATACCCTTAAAGAAACTCTGTCAAAATTGTGTTTGTATCAGTTTGTTCTTGGTTCTCATCCCATTTGATCAATAGATTGCGTTTCATTGATTATACCGTGTGTGTTACTTTATATGTTTGATTTGGCATAGTTACGTGGATTCCGCACACGTAACCGTGTTTGCTATAAACAAGTGATTTGGTTTTCGTTATCGATCCTCAGATTTCGGGACCTACAGTTGTGTTTAGCCTATATCAAAAAATTAACTCAGTTAGCCAAAATGGCTCCAGTGTGGCTGAATACTACCATAAAATTAACACTATGTGGAAACAGTTTGATGCTATGCTGCAACTGCCTTCTTGCACCTGTAATGCTTCTGCTAAATTTAATGAGTTTAGTCAGTTAATTAAGCTTATGCAATTCTTAATGGGTCTTGATGATGTTTTCCAACCTGTTAGGACAAATCTGTTAACTAGGGATCCTCTACCAACTATTAAAACTGCCTTCTCTATCATTTCTAGAGAAGAATCACATAGAGGATCTAATGGTGGGTCAAAAATTCCCAATGTTGGTTTTGCTGCTAAGACAAACAATTTTTATGACAACAAAAAGAGATTTAACAAGGGTCCCAACCCTAACCTTAAATGCTCTCATTGCAACAAAACGGGCATACCATTGACAAATGTTTTGAACTGCATGGCTATCCCACCAATTATAGACAAAAACCTAATCAAAAATGGTCAATGGTCTAATTCTAACAATTCTGCTAATAACTGTAATAGCCCCTCTGTTAACAACTCTATGTGTGATGCTAGTTCTTTGAATACTCTGTCTGCTGATCAGTTTTCTAAGTTGCTAGGGCTGCTGAATGAAAATAAAACTGAAGACACAAATAAGTCCAATGTAGGAGGTAAATGCTTTAACTCCTTCTCTACTATAGGTGGTTACAAAAACTCATTTTGTTTCAACTCTATAAACTCGCCATCTCAGCTGTTGAACTGGATCATTGACTCTGGTGCAAACCAGCACATGGTCATGACCAGTGAAAACATGTTCAACTTAGTTGATGTCTCAGAATACAATATAACAATTAAACATCCTAATGGGACAGATGCTAAAGTTACAAAAATTGGGTGTTTTAAGCTATCTGACTCTGTGATCTTAAAAGATGTCTTTGTTGTGCCTGAATATTATGTGAATCTCATTTCTGTGTATAAGCTTGCTAAAGACAACAAACTTAGAGTTATTTTTGATGAAAATACTTGCTATATTCAGGATTCCTGCACAAAGAAAACCCTGGTGACTGGTAGACAAACTGAGGGTTTGTACTTTTGTGGTAATCCGTTAGGCACTAATTTCTCTTGCTTGAGTAAAACTGAAAATATAAAGCTCTGGCACTCAAGACTGGGACACCCAGCTGAACAAGTGTTAAAAGTTTTACAAATTAAAACTGAGTTAAACGACACCAGACCCTGTGACATCTGCCATAAGGCCAAACAACACAGGGTACCCTTTCCCCTAAGTGACCACAGGTCAACTAAAGTAGGGGATCTGGTTCACTTAGATGTTTGGGGACCTTACAAGGTTACTAGTATAGACGGGTACAAATATTTTCTTACCATTGTAGACGACTTTACCAGATCTGTATGGGTCTATCTAATGAAATCTAAATCTGAAGTGTTTGAGAACATACAAAGTTTTTATAATCTGGTAAAAACCCAATTTGAAGTGAATGTCAAAATTTTTAGAAGTGATAACGGATCTGAATTCATTAACTCACAGATGACTACTTTTGTTAAAACAAACGGTATCATCCATCAAACCTCGTGCACTTATACTCCTCAACAAAACGGTGTTGTGGAAAGAAAACACAGACACTTGCTAAATGTTGCAAGAGCTTTATTATTTCAGTCCAAAGTCCCTCTTAAATACTGGTCTGAATGTGTGCTTACTGCTTCCTACTTGATTAACAGGCTTCCCTCTTCTGTGCTGAATGGTAGTTCCCCCTATGAAAAACTTTTTGGCTTTAAACCTTCTCTTGATCACTTGAAAGTTTTTAGTTGTCTCTGTTTTTTTACTGTTTTGAATAACACTGATAAATATGAAGAACGTGCTGAAAAATGTGTCTTTATGGGATATTCCAACTATAAAAAGGGCTATAAGGTCTGGAGTTTAGATCAAAAGAAGTTCATCTTCTCCAGAGATGTCAGTTTTCATGAAACCATTTTTCCCTTTGAAAATAAAAACAACTCTCCAGATCAAGTCACAATAAATGATTTAAACCAAATCAATTTTTTTTGACAACTTTGAAACTTCAAGTGAGACAAATCCCTATGATGAAGAGAATGACATTCCTGATTCTCCTGTTGAGACACAGCAACACAGCGACGAGGCTGAGCACACTGCTGATCAGCAGTCATTAGGAAATAATGGTGTGAACCATGAATCTACTAGTGCTGAACCTGGTCCTGTGAGGGTTGAGTTGAACAGCTCTAATGATGAATCAAACCTTCCTGAGGGTACCCAAACCATTAGGAGATCATCTAGATCTGTGTCTGCCCCTAAGAAGTTTAATGACTTTGTTGTTGGACACGCCAAATATAGTTATGATAAAGTTGTAAATTACTCCAACTTGCCTAGGGAAAATATCTGTTTAGCTGCCAATGTTAACAAAACCATCGAACCGTCCACCTATAAAGAAGCCAGCAAAGACAAAAGGTGGATTGATGCGATGAATGAAGAGCTATCAGCTCTTCACAGAAACAACACATGGGATATAGTGGACCTACCTAGTGGAAAAAAACCCATTGGGTGTAAATGGGTTTTTAAAGTCAAATATAAATCCACGGGTGAGATTGATAGATTCAAAGCTAGACTCGTTGCTAAAGGTTATAACCAACGAGAGGGTAAAGACTTTGAGGAAACATTCTCACCTGTGGTCAAAATGGTCACTGTCAGATGTGTCATCAGTCTGTCTGTTCAAAATAACTGGCCTATGTACCAACTTGATGTCAATAATGCTTTTCTTTATGGTCATCTTAAGGAAGAAGTTTATATGAGTCTTCCGGATGGTCTAGGGGTCGAATATCAAAACAAAGTTTGCAAATTGAACAAGTCCTTGTATGGCCTCAAACAGGCCCCACGCATGTGGAACGAAAGACTTGTTCAGGCTCTTGTTAAATTCGGATTCATTCAGTCCAAGTGTGATCATTCTATGTTTATCATGTCAACAAAGGACATCTTTGTTGTTCTTCTCGTCTACGTAGATGATATTGTTATAACAGGAAATAATGAAGGAAAAGTGACTGAAGTAATTTTTTTTTTTTGAAAACTGAATTTCTAATTAAGGACCTTGGGGTCTTAAAGTTTTTTCTTGGCATTGAGGTCATAAAAACTGGGGATGGGGTGTGTCTCTCTCAAAGAAAATACTGCATGGACCTTCTCAATGAATATGTGATGAGTGGCAGCAAACCCATTGGTTGTCCTATTGACCAAAATCATGTTCTAACAAACTTAGTAAAAAAGGAAACCAATTTGGTTGATGTCACCCAATATCAAAAACTAATTGGTAAGTTGATTTATTTGTCCCATACTCGCCCAGATATAACATATTCAGTTCATTATCTATCTCAGTTTATGCATCAACCCACTGAAGCCCACACTTAGATTGCTTTCAAGGTGTTACGATACCTAAAGGGGGCACCTGGAACTGGGATTATGTTTAAAAAAACTGACACGTTCCACTTAACTGCCTATTCCGATTCGGACTGGGCAAAATGCACTGAAAGTAGAAGGTCAGTAATTGGTTTCTGTATCTTTCTTGGGGGCTCGTTAGTCTCTTGGAAAAGCAAGAAACAAAGCGTTGTGTCCCGATCGTCTGCTGAAGCAGAGTACAGGTCAATGTGCAGCGCTACATGTGAGGTATTGTGGCTGATCAACATTCTTAGAGAGCTAAATGTTGAGGTCTCTCTTCCTATTACGCTAAAGTGTGATAGCTCCGCTGCCTTGTCCATTGCTGCTAACCCTGTGTTTCATGACAAGACCAAGCACTTTGAAGTTGACTTGTTCTTTTTACGAGAAAAAATAGCTTCGGGACAGATCAAGACTTGTGGTATAAAAACTGAACATCAGCTCGCTGACCTGTTTACCAAGGGCCTTTTACCTACAGCTCATGCTCATATGTGTAAGTCCATTGGCCTTCTTAACCTATTTGCACATTTAAACTGGGGGGGGGGGGGGTTGAAATATCAGTATAAATGTGCTCCTATTATTATGTGTTTGGCTAGATTCTAATATTTCTTGTTTTATTTTGTGAGGTTTGGCTTATGTTTGCTCGTTGGGCCGCTCCCCTGTTTGTGTCGCTGGCCTGCTTCTCCTGGGATCCTCTCCTTGGGCTTCTCCTCTTGGGCTCCAGCTGTCGCATATTTGCTAGGGTTATTTTCCCCTTTTAAGGAGTGGTTGGTGGCTGCTTATCATCATCGAGCATTTCAGCTCTCTTGCTACTTCTTAGTGTTCTTTGTCTTTCTCATTTCCTCACAAGTAAAATACGTGAGCAGTCTTGGAGTTATAGCATTTCTGTTTGTTCTTGTTAAACTTTTGTATCACCAGTCAATCTGTGATGACTGGATGATTGCTTCGTTGTAATCGTTTGATGCTTTGAATAAAGAGGTGCTGTGTTTTGAATCTAAGTTTTTGACAATAAGTCGGCCGACTCGAAAGTCAAATGGTTTGTGTCACATTTCAATCCGACGATCTGTTATTTTGACGGTTTAATCGACTACCAAACTTGTAACTAATCGTGTAAACCGAAAAAACCGTTTAATTTTTATTATGTTTATATTTTTACATTTTCAAAATATGTGTACGTATTATTATAACCATGAACCATTTATCATTTATTTAACACAAACTAATGTTTTGATTTCTTTTTGTAAATCGTTTCAATCCGTCAAAACCAAACTATTAAACAATCAAACTGGTTAAACAGGTTGATCTGGCCGACCCACCCAACCCGCTGGTTTAACTTGTTCTTCTCCAAAATCGTAATTAACCGTTCAATCAAACATTTTTTTATCAAAACCGAATGAATCTAACTCCAAATGTGTGTGTAGGGATGAGCATTTGGTACTGGGTACCGATAACGTACCGGTACCGAATTTCCCGTACCGAATTTTTCGGTACCCACTTTTTGGCATTTTCGGTATGGGTACTTTCGGTACTGGTTCGGTACGGTACCAATAAAATACCGAATTTTACCTTCAAATACCGGTACCGGTACTCAGTTTTGCTAATTTCCGTATTGGTATTTTCGATACCGGTACCGGTTCGGTACGGTACCGGACCAACGCTCATCCCTGTGTGTGTGTTTTTTGTATTGTGGGCTTTCAATTGTAGTTTAGCCCAAAAAGGTTCAGGCCCATTAACAACGTTTCGGTTGCAATTTTATCTACAAGCTTGTTTCAACACTGATAAACCCTAAACCCCCAATTGCTTCACCATGAACGTACTGCAATTAACCACAATTCAATTTCCTCGAATACGAAGAACTCAATTGAGCAATTACAACTCATGTCCAGGTGTTTTCGAATTACGCTCCACACGAAACTCATGCAAATTCGTGGTTAAAGCTGGTGAAAACAGAGTACCAAAATCAACGGATTTGTTCACACAAATCAAACAATTGGAAGCAGAAGAAGACGAAGAAGTGCATGATGATAATGATATGGTTGATATTGATTGGGATAAAGTGGAAGATGAGTTTTCCCCAAAGGGTAGAGATGAAGAAATGAATTATGATAAAGATCCTGAATTTGCTGAAATTTTGGGAACTTCGTTAGATGATCCTGCTAAAGCAAGGTCTAAAGTAAGTTAAATTATGGTTATAGTCTTATAGATTGCTTTGAAATATATTTGTGTGTGTGTTGGGTAGGCTGTAATCGAGTGGAGCCGTAATCGAGTGGAGCCGGGTTGAGCTCGAGCTCAAACTTAAACGAGCCAACTCAGCTTAACTCGTTTATTTTATCGAGCCGAAAAGTTGATCTCGAGCTCCTTTTGTGAAATGTTAAGCCATATAGAGCCTGCTAGTTAATTTATTTCTTTATTTTTTTAGAGTTAATTACTGTTTTTGGTCCTGTGGTTTGTCAAAAATCACTATTTCAGTCCATTAGTTTAAAATTGCGATTTCAGTACCCGTGGTTTCACTTTCGTAACCATTTCAGTCCCTGTGGTTTCACTTTCGTAACCATTTCAGTCCATTTATTCTGTAAGTACAGGGACTGAAATGGTTACGAGATTGACTGAAATGGTTACGAAAGTGAAACCACATGGACTGAAATCGCAATTTTTAAACTAATTGACTGAAATAGTGATTTTTGACAAACCACGGGGACGAAAACAATAATTAACTTTTTTTTTTTACAAATATTGATAAACTAAAAAAAAATTACACATGTATCTATATGTATTATTTTTTTTTTCTAATATTTTAAAAACTGAAAGATATATTAAAAGTATTGTATAATTTTGGTTTAGTTCTCCATATTTTTATATGTTATTAATCTTATTTTTTAATTTTTTTTACAAATACTGGTAACATAAAAAAATTACATATGTATCTATATGTATGATTTTTTTAATAAATTAAAGACTGAAAGTCATATTAAAGTATTATATGTATAATTTTGTTTATTTCCTCGTCTTTTTATATGTTATTGATTGATTAAACTTAAAATGTTTACACTTCAACCCACTCCACATACTTTTTATTTTAATACATTTCGCACGAGCCAAGCCAGGCGTAGCTCGGGCTCAGTTCGTTTACAAATCAAGCCGAGCCGGCTCGTTTACAACTGAGCTGTTTCTGAGCGAACTTCGAGCTTTTTGAACACCCCTATTGTAGTTGTGGAATGTGGATGCATGCTAAGTGTTTGATGAAATGACAGATAGAGGAGAGGATGAAGAAGAAAAGGGACAAGATAATTCAGCGAAAAACGGGTTCAGCGACACCCATGAAAGTGATTTTTAACAAGTAAGGATTACAGAGTTTGTGGACAATTGCTTGTGTTCATGATTAAAAAGATTGAGTTTCTTTTAGGGTCCTGTTTATATGGTGGATGAAGATATGAAACTATAAGTTTACACCTCATTACATGTCTTAAACTGAAATGAAAATGAGCAAAATGGAGGGTATTGAAATGAAAACAATACAAATGAGTGTTCCATGAACTTATAGGGTTGTAAGCAAACCAAACCGAACAAAGCCTTGTTTATGTTCGTTCGTTTGGCATTAAACTTGTTCATAAACAGTTCATGTACACATATCGAACGAAGATTGTTGTTCATGTTCGTTAAGGAATTGAACCTGTTCACGAAACCCTCAATGAACAAACGGTTCACGAATTGTTTGCTGAACGTTCGGTTCGTTTACAACCCTACTTATGATGATATGAACTATATGCTTTACATATTTGTACGTCAGTTAATGGCTTCAGATGAATTATTTCAGATTTGAGTTCAACAACTCGTATATCTGGATCGAGTTCTACCATGCTCCTTTGGATAAAGATATTAAGATGATTTGTGATGTAAGTTACTTTATTTCTACTAAATTGTTCATATAGTTACTGTGAATAACTTGAATATTTGTATACATACAAGGAAAACGGTGTTTGATGGATTTTATTTGCAGACAATTCGTTCGTGGCATATTGTTGGACGTCTTGGTGGGTGCAATTCTATGAATATGCAAGTAATTGCTAAAAACTTTACCTATGTCCAATTCCAATGTTTTATTTTTTATTGTATATGAACAAACGTTAATTGCATTACGTTTGTTAAACGCATGTGATTTTTGCAGTTATCACAATCTACTACAGATAAGAGACCAAGTTATGATGATATTCTTGGAGCAAACATTGAACCGACTACATTTTATAACATTAGTGATCTTGAGATTCAAGACAATGTAGCACGCATATGGTAAGCTATACTGCAACCTAAATACGATTATCCTTTTTGCTTTTTTTTTTTAAATTTGTATTGTAGTCGTTTGTTTTTCATAATCATTTTGATATTAAGAAAACCCAAATGGTGTGTTTAAGGCATGGGTGGACCTAGAAACTTTTTTATAGTGTATAAAACATTAAAATCTTCCAACTTAATATTCAAACAGTTTAAAATATTGTTAGAATATTATATATGTGATAATTATATTCAACACGCCAGCTATCTATATACAGTTTAAACTTTTTGAACGATAAGCATTTCAATTTAACCCAACCCAACCCAACTTGATCCATACTGACAATACCCATTCGACCCGTCCATCTTGTCACATCTATTCACATAACATGTCTTAAAGTAGTTCATTCGTGTGACGAGTAAAAATGCCAAAATCGTCCCTGACTCCCTGAGGTTTGGGGACTTTTGCGTGTTACATCCAAAATAAGATTTTTTTGTAACCGGACCCCTAACGTTTCATTTTTGTTGTCATTTCCATCCAAATCACAAACCCAGTTAAAATGTATCGTTAACTCAGGGACGATTTTGGCAATTTTCGTTAACTCAGGGACAGGGATAATTTTGGCATTTTCGTTTAGCATTTGTGTGACGCTTTATGAGCGCGTACATTTTTAATACTTCATATCTTGATTATGGAAATTTGGTTGATTCTTTTTCAGGGTAGATATTGGTACTAGCGAGCCTATGCTGTTGGACATATTGATAAATGCAATGACGCAAATAAGCTCCGAGTATGTTGCATAATTCTCTCTTGTTTGTGTTCTTGGGTTCGTTATTTAAGCGAATAATTATTAATGAATTTGTTTATTGTTTACACTTTACAGTCATGTTGGAATCAAACAGATGGTTTTTGGTGGATCTGAATATGAAAACTGGAGTCCAAACTTGACATCAGAAGATGAAGGTTACAGTGTTCATAAAATATAGGCAACTTTACTCGCAATTGTGTTGTCATAGTGTATTAATATACTAACTTCTTTTTGATTCATCATTTTTAGTCTAATATTTGGGTTAAAACACACACACACACATATAAGAGAGCAAAGTATGATATGGACTTCATATCAATCAAAGTCGTTGGGAAAAGAAACTATAGGAGCATCCGCAACCCAAAAACTCCATGGGCCTCCACGTCAGCTTGCCTCCAAAAACCTTTACGAACGTCTTTGGAAGAACGTGGCTGTCCTTGGAAGAACGTGTTGCTCTGCCATGAGGGACATGCCGGCTAAGGATCTCTCGACAGACAACCTGATTGCAGATGATCTATGGTATTAAGCTATGAATAAAAGGCTGCGTCCACTTAAAAATATCAGAATACAATGCGAACTTCTTGAACCGAAATAAGGCCATATGTCCAGGCTCGACCTAATAGACTGTCCAGTTTGGTCTCTCTCTCTCTCTTTTTTTAAGGTTTTAAATAATATAATTAAGTAGCTAAACTGAACTTTAGACAATAACTTTTATTCGTAAACCTATGTTAAAAATCTAATTACACAGTGTTGCATATCGTCTTTACGAACATTTCGATATGAATTGCATAAAAATCTAATTACATATAGTGAAGTCTGACGTGACGCTAAGATGACAACAGTAAAAGTGGAACCACACCAAAGTCTTACAGAGGTATATGATTTAGATAGGTGGAGGCGCACGGAGGCAATACAACACCCCTACAGGCTGCAACCAACTTTGTCTATAGAAAACTTCTAAATTGTTTTAAGAAACAAGGAGATATTAGTTTTTTTTTTTTTTTTTTTTTCTGAAAATGATGTATAAAATGTTAGCTATTAGTTTGATTTAAAAAAAAAAACTACATATTAAATCCTTGGCGCATTTTAACCGTAAGAGGATGGTTTTCTGAAAATGATGTTTAAAATGTTGGCTATTAGTTAGATTAAAAAAAAAAAAAACTACATATTAAATCATTGACACATTTTAACCGTAAGAGGATGGTTGTTTGTCATATAGCTAAATGTTACTCTTAAGACCACCCGTAGTGGTTAAGAAAAATAATGCCCCCACCATGGGGCATTATCCGACACGTGTCATCCCAGTCAGCATGGGGCGTTATTGCAAAAGTGGCGTAGTGGGGCATTATTCCAATAACGCCCATATTATTTTTAATGCAAAAAAAAAAAAAAAGAAACACACTCATCCAAGTTGTCAGAGAACTCAAAAAGTGATTGGTGGGTCAGTCAAACTTGGAATGCCCCCATTGGCCAGTCAACCTTTTCATACTCATCCAATTTGTATGTTGAGCGTTTTTATTAAAACGCCGGGAACAATTTTTTTCAAAATTTTTTAAAAATAACGCCCTATGTAATGGGGGTGTGGGCGTTTCCGGGCGTTTTTTTGCAATTTTTTTAAAAAACCACGCCCCACTACGGGTGGTCTAATGGAAATGATAATTAAAAGTTAAAACATCATCATATTACAAAAAATAATAATAATAACTAAATTGAAGTCCACTAGTTAAAACTGGGTAATCGAAACTGTTTGGTGGATATTTAGTTAAATCTATAATCCTCTTTTCAAGCCAAAAGATTAATATAATAATATAAGATCTTCCAAAACACATATTTGAATCGTAAACTTATCTAGGCATGTATTAATTAGCATGTAGATGAGTTTTGGTGAACGTGGGTTGGTTAAAGAGCCCTAGAATTATTTGAAAACAACAATAAAACTGAAAGATAAATTCAGAGACGTATCTATGTTGTGTTTAGTGAAAAAAAAGACCCCACTAACACCCCACTCATACTTAGCCCACATGTTATATAAAAAAGGTCAAATTTAATTGAGTCCTCTACATATTGTAGACTCATGCATCTTAAACCTTAAATGAAAAAAAATGAAAGTTAACTATGTGTCTCCGTAAAAGTTACCGCTTGAAGAACAAAAAATAAATATTCGAGCACCTCACGAACAAGGTGAATATGAGAGGCGAGAATTACACCCGTTTCTCTTCAATATCCAAAAACAAAGCGTGACAACTTAGGACGGAGAGTGAAATTTTAGTTTTTTCGAAGATAAAAAAATAGCATTTAAAACGTTAGTCCTTAGTTTGAATCTAAACATAAAACTAACTATATACCAAATTATTGGTGACATAAACAAGTTGTTTGTTAGTTATAAATTTATAGTTAACACTTTTTTTTAACTAAAATAATCATCATATTTTAGTTGTATGTTAGCCACCGCACCCACACGAACACTGGGGTGTGGGGGGCTTTGTGTGAAGGAGATAATGGGCATGGAGCACGTTCCTACTTTAATTTTTTTAACTATCAATTAATATACGAGACAATCATCTAGCTCCACCTCACCATTTCGTTTTTAAAGTTTTTATTACAATATTTAATTGAAGAGTTAATTTGTTTTTTCTCAAATAACTTGTGATTGGTAATTAAAAAAATAAACATGATATATAAATGTTATAAAAAACGGAGTGGTTCCAAAAATAAATAATTTTGGTCATGTAAGCAGTTTACGTTTACTTGGTATCAACATTTCAATGATAAGTAATTGTTTGATAATATTTCTTGAACAATTAATGAGGTGAATTAAAAAGATCAATTATAAGATTGGCTCACAGTTAACATGACCATTACACCATTACACACCTTAGTGAATGTCAGTGGTTACCTAAATGGTGTCACATAGAAGCACATTTTGTTTTGTATTACACTCCGCAGACATTTGGTCCACCTCTTCTCGTACAGACGTTTGCAGATGTGGTCCGCAGATTGCAGACCTTTTACATCTTAAAAAACAAACACCACCTAAGTGTTTGTCCTCATCCCGTCACCAATGACCATTAACAGCCTAATCAGGAAGCAAGTCAAACCTCCGGAAAAACAAACAGCAGTCCATATATTCAAGCACAGAGCAGGAGTTTCAAACCACCATGGGCATCTAATAGTAGTTGCATATAGTAGCGTAAAACGCCTTAGTGTAAAGTGGCACGAGTCGCTCCAAGTTGCAGACCTGCAGCATGCTACTCGCATGTAGTAGATTTAAGCCTGAAGCGCAGTTTACATCATCTGAGGCGCAACACAGCTTACTTCATCTAAAGTCGCCTAACGCCTTACAACACCTGAGAAGTTGGCGTCTTGGTGGCATAATTCGAGTAAAAGAAATGCTAAAAAAACTTAACCAAAAGCAAGCAAAAAATGATTTTGAAAAAGTTATAATTCTTGCAAGCTCAATAGAAGTTACAAACACCTCAAACATCTAAAAAGTTGCAAAACTATTAAAATTCATATAAAGTCTCATTCAAAAGCCACCAATAACATTCAAGAGCTCGTAACACGCACTTTTTCCGCAACCAACTTTATCGCTTCAATCCTTTCATCAACTAGTTTCTGTAGCTGCTCCTCTTGTTTCACCTTATCGCTTTCTTCAATCTCCGCTTCCTTAAACTCCTCACCACTTCCATTCGACTTAAACATCACAAACGATACTTCCGAATCAAACTCCGTGGGGACCTCGACCAGCCGCTTCCCACTTGCACCGGTATCTTTACCGATGACATCAGCCCTAATTCGATCCAAAACAACAGTCCTAAAATTCTCGAGATACTTTTCAACAGGGTTAAGAGCTAAGTAGATTAAAATCTCCCAGCACTGTAAAAACTCTTTCTTGTTGATTTTGAGCGTTTTTCTCACTTCTTCAATGGTTTCTGATGGTGGGGTGAAACGAGTAATTTGGGTTCGTTTGGCTAGATTTTCTTCCTTTAGACGGCTGACGGTTGCGTTTAGTGATGGCTGGATTGCTTGTAGAGAAAGTAAACGGGGTACGTCAATGCAAGCCCTAACGTGTTGTAATGAGTCTAGTGGCTCTTCGATTGAGAGATCGTACACGTTGTCCGCAACTACCATGTTGGTGATTGCTTGAAGAAGATAACCTCCGTAGCCTTTGCGTTGGTATGGAGGGAATACCAGTATCTGTCATTGAAACATTAAAAAAACATGTAGCATAAGTAATTTACCTTAAATGACCCTATTTCAGTTCTACTTTCAATATGCTTAAGATAATTCTTGTCTTTACAAACTATTATATTTAAAAATTTTGAGTATCACAGTACCAAAACAATGTTTTTACTTGGATTCAAAATATAACAAAATCTTCAGAACGACCATTTTGACCTACACTAAATACTACCAACTTTGACCCATCAACCAAACCACCAAACCCGCCCATTTTGTAGGGGTGTAAACAAGCCGAGAGGCTCAAGAGGTACTCGGGATCGGCTCGGTTAAAAGCTCGAACGGGCCAAGCCTTAAGAAGCCCGAGCCCGAAATACAGCTCGTTTAGTTTAGTTATTGAGCCCAAGCTCAAGCCTTAAACACATAGCTCTTTTAGGCTCGTGAGCCTAAACGAGCCCAAAAATAATTTTAGTTTTTTACACATATTTTAATGATAATGATGATTATAACCCAACCCTAAAAACCCCAAGTCGGTTTCAACTTAGACCCATATGATTTAAACTAATAAAACTGGCGAGCCGAGCCGAGCTTTGGCTCGTTTAAACGATGTCGAAGCGAACTCAAACCGATAGCTTGTTTGATATAGTTCTCAAAATAGCTCGAGCCGAGCTTGAGCTTTGGGTTTTACTCGCGAGCTCGAGCTCAACTAAGTATACTCGAACCTAGCCCAGCTCGAGCTTCATAAAAACATGATAAGCCGAGCTTGAGTAGTGAAAGGTTTGCCCCGGCTCGTTTACACCCCTACATTTTTGCACCTTTATTTTTTTTTTTTTAAATTTAAATACAATGCTAAGAAAACGGGTCAACATTTCAAAAGCCTTAAAATAAACTGAGGTATTTACAACCTCTTTAATTGGTTCATTCGGAAAACAAATAATTATTTAGTTCCTATAAATCACACTGAATTTATTAACCATTAATGTGAAGTAATATACCTGCCCAAGTCTCAGCCTGTGGCTATCAGGGTAATGAAAAAACCGATAAAGTGCAGCAAAACCAAACAACTTTTGTGGAGTATCCTGTTCATCAATTTTCTTCTCCACTAGAAGGTAAACTTGCCAATCCGGATCAGTAACATCAATGGGATTGCTACCTGATACAGAAATGTAACAAATTTAAATTAAATAACTAGAATTTAAATCAGCAAGAAATAATGCAAAACCTTATAATTATGCAAAAGTCAAGAACAGCTGGATGTTACCGTCAACGAGAAGAAGAACAAGTGGTACCAATCTACAGTAAAGAAGACCCATTGCTGAGCCCTCAACACGAACAACCTGATAAAATAAATAAAATGATAAACCATTGTACTTAACTATTTATACATATATATAACTTGGGTACACCGTAATAGCGCAGGTAGTTTAAAAACACACCTCCAGCTCAGAACAATCAGCTTTAAAATGTGCATCCAACCCATTGCTAATTACTTTTCCATCTGAGATCATAGATCTGTACAAAACACGCATCGGGAATCAACCAACTGATCGAAAAATACATATAACAATGATCATAAGATTATATTTCGATCAAATGTTCGTAAACTTTAACATACTTTACGTAATGAGTCTCTGTGGAAAACGTTTTGAGGAAATCATCTTTTGTCTCAACAAGATTATCTGCGAAAATATTCTGCAATGAAAAAAATGTAACAGTGGTTAACGTTTCAACATTGCAGAAAATGAAAGTCAAAGAGATGAATATAGTATTTGATGATAACCTGTAGAGAAGATTTAAGATCTGTGACTCCTTTCCCAGCCTTCATTAATGATAAAACATCAACCATTGAAAAGAAATACAGTCAGACTTATATGTAAAACGATTGAAGAAAATATACGCATTTTGAAATTCCGGAAAGCATATTATAAATGGATGAACTTACATCACATGTGCTCTCATAAGATATATCAGCATATGCTTGAAATGAAATGCTGCTGATCCAAATAGTAATCTGCATTGTATAATATCAAATTTATATTGTCGAATCAGCACACAGAAGTCTATCCATATGAACCAATGTCCATGTCCGATATAAGTATCAAATACTTTTACAAACAGAAGTACAATGTTCCAATTTCAAAAAAACAAACAATATTGTAGACTATAGCATAGTTGTCAATAGCGGCTATAGCGTGCTATGTAGCTAAGCGACCAAGTGTTGCTATTTGGGTCATAGCCACCAATAGCGTGAATAGCGACAGTTAGTTTTTTTTATGTAAATAGCAATTAGATATAGCTATAAAATAGCCGGATTTAAAGGTTTTTGTTAAATATACATGTAAAATAGCATATATACTAAGGTATTTTGATATAATATACATATAAAAATTTTCAAAATTCTTTTTCTAGTGTATCGCTTTATATAAAATAGCGGTCGCTATTTGTCGCTATTCGCTATTAACAACTATGGACTATAGAAAATCCGTGATTTTTAGCCAGGCTACACAAGCATAACAAGAAAAATCAAGGGACAAACTACAACTACATTTTTTTATTTCCATAATTTTTTAAAGACTAATGGCATAGATCGGAGAAGATTGCAAAGGCAATTAAAAAATGATAATAAAAACTAAAAATAAGCAAGCTACATAATATACGAAAAGATTAAAATAACAGTAAACCTTTAACCCTTGGTAGCCATATATTTTTCCATCTTCTTCAAAGAATGGACTTAAGTCAACAGGTTCAATAGAGAAACTTTCTTCAGAGCCCACTTCATCTTCTTTAGAAACTGATGATTTAATTATTTAGAAAAAATAACAACATTTCATCAGGACTAAAACACCATACAAAAAAATTATAAGAAAACAAAACATACTTTTCTCTAAACCTAAATTAGCCCTTAAATATCATAAACTCAAGATTGACATACTTTTGCCAAAAACTAGGGATGAGCATTTGGTACCGGGTACCAGTACCGGTATATTCGGTACCGGTACCCATTTTCCCCGTTTTTCGGTACCGGGACCCACTTTTCCTGTTTTTCGGTAGGTACCGAACGGATACCGTGCTCATCCCTACCAAAAACTACAAAATAACCACTTTATACACATAAATCCAACAAGAAATCCAACATTATACACATAAATTATACTGAAGTAGCTAAACTAAAGCACATTTCGGTTAGAAAAACCCCAAAAACACATGTTCTATGATAAACAATACGAGCAAATTTAATAAAGAAACTCTGGGCTAAAGAAACCAGCAACGAAACGAAATATAAGTGATTATAACGGGAAGAATAATACAGAAACACGTACCCATGTAGATTTTGATGCAGTCATTGGGTTGAACCCCTTCATCTACGTGAAAACAAAGTGAAGAAAATCAGCGAAAACAGAGACGAATTGGAGAAATTAGGATGAGAACAATTAGGGAAACTTACCGACTTTGGAGAATCCAACCTTTCGGCGCTTTTTGGGATCGGAAACGGTGTCGGAAGAGTGGTGTTTGGTTCCCATTTTTCGCAATTAGGGTTTCGACGAGAAGCGGGAAAATTGTTAGAAACGCGGGAAATGGGACTGTGAGTCTGTGACTGCGTTTGTGTACCTTTATATAGGCTAACTGGTGCACACTATGAATACAATGATAATTATGGATACGGGTTTTGAGTATCGATTGGGCGTTTGGTCTAGTGGTATGATTCTCGCTTTGGGTGCGAGAGGTCCCGAGTTCGATTCTCGGAACGCCCCGTTTTTGGTAGTGAATTTTTAAAACAAAATACTCGAAAGTCAAGTATAAAATAAACAGTTCTAAATTTTCTTTTTGTCTAAACCAATTGGCAGATTTTAACATTATATATTTTTGAAGTTTTAATACAACGTGAAAACTACCAGTTTATTATTGGAATTGGGTAAGGATAGTGTAAAAATGGCCTAAAGTGTGAGAAGTGTATTATAACACTATATATAATACTATATAACACCATATAAACACCGTATAACAATATGTAACACCATATAAAACCATATAACACTATATATCATTATATAACAAATATAACACTATACATCTATCATAGACATGCTATCAGACAACCTATATTGTTATATTTGTTATATAATGATATATAGTGTTACATAGTGTTATATGGTATTATATGGTGTTACATATTATTATACGGTGTTTATATAGTGTTATAATACACTTCTCACACTTTGAGCACTTTTTACAGGATCCTCTACCTATTGGAATATTGGATTTTAATAATCCTAACTTTTCGTCGTTGGCCGCTAACAGTCCCAACTTTAAAAATAACCACTGACAATCCTAACTTTTAACATATCGGCCTCCAATGGACCTTGACTAACAGAACCCTAACGCCGTTAGTCTTCGGTTGCCGGAAAAACATTTTTTGGCCGGAAAACTCAATATTTTCATCCCAAACCTCTTTGTAGCCTTATTATGGACCTTTGGGAGCCTTTTTCTAATAAAAGCCCCAATTAATAAAGTCGCCGGAAAACTCATTTTTCGCCGGAAAACTCAACATTTTCGTCCCAGACCTCTTTGTAACCTTAGATCGGATATTTAGAAACCTTTTTCTGGACAAAAACGATTTTTCCGGCGACCGAAGACTAACGGTGTTAGGGTTCTGTTAGTCAGGGTCATTGAAGGCCAATATGTTAAAAGTTAGGATTGTCAGTGGTTATTTTAAAGTTGGGACTGTTTGCGGCCAACGACGAATAGTTAGGATTGCCAGTGGTTATTGTTAAAATTACAGGTTTATTATATAGGTTACGCAAGTAGATCAAAACACAATCTTTTATTAAAAAAAGCTAACCAAAGTTCTGTTGTAATTTGGTGTACGCCTCAAGAAGAACCAAGCCAAGCTTGAGGATATTTTAAGTTTGATTCAAGCTTAATTCAAAAGTCGATACAAACATCCAATTCGTTACTTGTAAATATTGATCAATAAAGCGAGTTTGATTCAAGCTTAACTTAAAAGTTGATAAAGCTCGACTGGAAATAAAAACTCGTCTGGTTTACCATTTTTGTTACATGATTATACTTGCAAATGACATGTTACACCCCGATTTTCCACGTGTCACCGGTGGGCCCGGTGGGGGGAAGTATCGTGACGTGGTTGGCAACATCATGGTCAAACAACACAATATAATAATGCACAGCGGAAGCAAAAGATAAATATATTACATTCCGAATATAAGTAATGTCAAAGTATTACAACGGAAGGTAAAGGATCCACAGGCGGATCAATAAAAGAAAACTGTTCAACAGACTTTAGGCATCTAGAACTTGCAAGATTCCCTAGTGACGCCCTGAGCTCCCAGCCAATTACGCATAGTACCTGTCACTTAACCTTTTTGGAAAATACGTCAGTTTACACTGGTAAATACAATTAACTGACTCATTTTGGAAAAAGAGTTTGAAAAGTGATTCGAGTGCAAACGACACAAAATATCTTGACACATTGATTAAAATGCACAGAGGCAAAATTAATCTTTTATACTTGGGACAATTTTATTAATAAAAATCTTGTATCCGATTTACATGGTTGTCCAACATTTAGGGCCGGTGATTATACAATACAAGCCGGACAAGATTAATCGACACACCACAAATATAATCTCACAAGAAGATACCCTTACGAGTGAGTATACGTTATACATATGCAACAGGAGGTGTTTTGCCTACACCTTGTGCTTACGTCGTGGCCATTCACTTTTTAAAATGAGCCAAGGATATCCAGGACACGGTCATTAACCCCCAATGTTATTTGTTATCAATCAATACAGATTAAAACGGGATTATGCAATTTAATCATCTCCGATTAAAAGGTTTCTACACCCGACCAAGCGGTATTTTTATAATACCGTATCCCAAACCCGTATAAGGGAAAATAAGTTAAAAGTATTTACTTGAGCTAGCAATGCAACTTACACTCAGCCGTATATCTTAATCAGCAAGCACAAGTACTTCTACTGGGGCTCTTAATCTGGAACGAAGGTTTTATTAACCTATTAGATTCCTAACGGGTCTTATTTAAGTCGTAACTTAGACCGGTTAGTTTTAAGGAAGGTTTACGGTTCAAACGCATGATTAAGCGAAGACCGGAATAGAATGTGATTTAGACCCGACAAGTTTGAAGACTTGTATAATATGGGTAAACTAAACACATTCTGGATTTTGAGATAAAACGGATAAGGTTTGACCCGTTTCGGCTAATTTATGCAAACTAGTTACATAAACCGAACCGAACGCGCCAGAGGCGTAACGGGTAACCATATGGGTCCTAAACAGGTTTCCTAAGTTAATTATGCTTCCAATATGTTGTGACATCAGTAGGATGTCTTTCATTATGCCCCGAACTAATTTAAACACAAACTATGCCCCGTAGGGGTAGTTTGGTCATTTTAAAGGTTGTAAAAGAGTTTAAATGTTTAACTGAGTTACAGGTCTGATGTAAACAGCAAACATACTCAATTTGATGAGTTATTACAGTAGGGTAAAGTATATATGTGAAATATATCATTTATAACCAAACTATGCACCGAAGGGCGTTTTGGTAATTTCACATAAGCCGAAAAGCTCAAAAACGAAGTCTGAGTTAATCAACCTTTGCTTACTGTTAAAATATTATAATTTGCCTCTTATATCAGTAGGTATCAACCCGGGTATGTCCAATATGATTTTAAAACGTATTATGCGCTAAAAACGCTAAATAAGGCGATTAAAGGCCATTACCGGGTTCGATACTTAAATCTGATATTTTTATATTTCCAGAAGGCTTAAAATAATTTATTTATCATAACTATTCAGTGGCAAAAGGTTTGAGGTCGTTTAGATACGTAAAACTCATTTTATGGCCCGTAAGGGCAAAACCGACAATTACCGAATTAAGCCTACGACTATGAGTTATGCTCAGCCTAAAATTAATTAAAAATCTTTACAAATCCCAAAATAATATATTACATCAGTGGGTAAAAGATTTGATACCAAAAAGTATATTTAACTAGGCTATACGCTAATTACGCCATTTTATTAACATAAAGCATTAGTTTTACGATAATGAGCATAACTCTTAATCTACAAGTCAAACTGATGTCAAACTTTGCATACAAGTTTATATATCAGTAATTAAGGTTTCTACACTTTTACATTTTCATAAATCACGTTCTAAGGTAATAAGGGCATAATGGTCAACATATGAGCAATTAACGGAAACGCATAAACGAATGGGTCAATCAATGAACCAACCACAGAGGGTTATGCTAACATGTAGCCTGGTCCTAAGGAAACTCTAAGGCATTTACAAATCATACTAAAGCGGTTCAGAACTGAAGTCAAAGCAAAAGTCAAAGCTTTGCGACTTTCGGTTCCGAATCGGTTCACAATGGAAAGTTGTCGAATCAAACAAGCTTAGACAAGTCCTTATGCTTATTATCAAGTTATATGAATGATAAAATAGGTTACACGCCTTTTACCTTGTTAATTATGCGTTAAACGAAAGATTACATTTCTGTTGACTTTTTCTAATCATCTTTGACTCGACAAATGACCTAGTTAGGATGGGAATCAGTGGATGCCCTTTTAAGGGTTTAAAGCCCACATAATTACCAACTTATAACTACCTTTGATTCGACTAATCACTGGACCATTAGTGATTAATCGTTAAGTCAACCTTTAATTACGACGGTTGACTTTTAAGCTAAACTAAGATAAAACTTAAACTAAGGAAAGGTTAGAAAACTTACTGAAGTCCTAAGCTTGATTAGGAAGGTCTTGTGCTTGCTTTGAAGTTCCAGAAAGGCTCCTCAATTGCACAAGTGAAGTGTGAAGATGTGAGGAGTGTTGTGACTTGAAGGTGGCCTTTTATAGTGAATCAAGCACCACAATTGATTGACAAATAAGTCTAGCACACACCACAACAATCCCACAAGTGTCCTACATGTTCTAGGGGGTGTTTTAGGGGCCAAATGAAAGAGCAAGATCGATCAAAGTTGCATCCAAGTGAATTGGTAGACAAAGAATCAAACAAAATCACATTCTGTCCAGATGTGGCAGTCGCGTAGCGCGACTGCCTGAGCTTATAAGCTCGCGCTACGCGAGCCCCTATGATCATCCAACAAACTTTTGTTAATTTGCAGTTTAGGTCCTTGGCTCTTCAAACTTCGTACAGACACTTGTTTATTGCAGTATGAACCCTTATAATTGACGTATAAGGGCTTCAAGACATATACCCACTTAGTTAAGTCCCCGGATAACTTTATTGTTACCCGAAAAGGCCTAATTTTCAACGTTGACGCTTTAACCCCTCGCACACGAATTCGATCATAACTTTCTCATACGTTAACGAAACTTTACGAAATTTAAATCGTGCATTCTAGTGAGCATAATTAACATTTACAAAGCTTCGGGTTTGTCAAAAGGTCACCCAGAGGTATACCTTTAAACATGTTGACACATTTAACCCCCGTAGTTCGTAATCTCTCACTTTTAGCTTCGTATGATCCATGATTTATTCGTTTGAAGGTATGAGCATCGTGTAGGGTTAATGTACATTATATTTATTCACAGTTGACACTTAGAATACGTATTTCACATACTTTCCATGTTTGTCAACTTTAGTCCTTTTATAACATTCTTTCACACGTTCAGACTTTATGACACGTGTCAACACATTATAGGACGTGAATTTTCGAGGTGTTACATGACAGAAGAAAATATTACTAATGTTTTGAAGCAAATTTCAGAGCATTGACTTGTACGTTTTGAGCTCATTTTTTATGCTTGTGAGTTTTAAACTACTACGCCCTAGTTTAGTCGCTAAAAATTGTAAATATAACTCGAAACAACTAATAGAATGTCAACACTTTTGATCAAGCTTAACAAAGTCAATGCCCTAAACCGCAGAGATTATTAATGCATCCAGATTACAACTGACTTTCTCAGCTTCAAAATTTCCAAAAAAGAATGAAGTAGCAAAACATTACACAAGTTCCATGAACAAAGTCATGTTTGGTCATGACATGAAACCAGATTTTTTGTTTTATGTGTGTTTTTTCTCCTTGTTGAAAAGTCAAACATGGTAACCAGTGATTGTGAAACCCCTTCCAACAATCTCTCCGGCACAAAACCATGCAAAGCATTCCAGCCCAAACAAAGCAGCGATTCCAGCTTGTTCAACGTGCATATCTTTTCTGTTTTTCCATATATTCTTCACGTAATCGAGTTCCTTCCAGAATGATTCATTGCGGCTAGGCAGGCTGCAGAATATGCATACAAGAAATTAGAAAACTAATTTGATTGGTTAAGCCACTATTTTTGTATATTTAAAACCTAAGGGTGAAGGGAGTGGTTACCTATTTGGAATAGGTAAACTCCTCATTCACCCAATCAGACAGTGCCACGTCAATTTACCTATTTTGTTTACCTAATACTCAAAAACGTTGGCGGTGGTTTACCCATCTTGGATTAGGTAAACTATTATTAAAAAAAGGCAAATTGGATTTAAATAATCCCAACTCACTGTTATTGGCCAATAATAATCCCAACTCATTTAATCACCAATAATAATCCGAACTATTACTTTTGTTTGTAAAATACTCCCAGTTAAAAAAACACTAACTAGGTTAAAAAATTGCTGATGTGGCCCTTTTAGCTGATGTGTCATATGACGTGGCATTTTTTGATGGCGTGGCAGCTGATGTGGCAGTCTACGTGGCATTTTTCGATTACGTGGCAACTGATGTGGCAGGTGACGTGGCAAGCCACATCAGCAAATTTTTAACCTAGTTAGTGTTTTTTTACCTGGGAGTATTTTACAAACAAAAGTAAATAGTTCGGATTATTATTGGTGATTAAATGAGTTGGGATTATTATTGGCCAATAACAGTGAGTTGGGATTATTTAAATCCAATTTGCCTTAAAAAAAACATAATAAATGAAACCATCCAATCATCGGTAAACCTTCACATTCCCCTCATCGGTAAACCTTCACCGATTCCTTCTCCTCACCGATCGGTAAACACCATCGGCGGCGGTGTTACCAATCAGTAAACCGCTTACCGATGGTGTTTACCGCACCACTCCGCTCACCCTAATATACATAAAAAAGATTGAGAATGATATTAATGGGTCAGCCCAATAGTTTCTTGATGATAAAGAAACACAAAAGTAATCTCTTGTTTGTAACTTGAAATATGGATGAACTTGATTTTATATGCAACAGAAACAAGGTTTACTGATTTAGCATCAAGCCCAGGTTAAACGAGTTTCAAGGCCCATAGAAAGGTGCAATGTGTATGAAGTCGAAATAAAAAAATATATAAAATAAAAAAAAAACAAAAAAAAAAATCCATAGGCTGTTAGAGGACGAAACCCAACAAATACAGTTTAATATCCTTACTAGGCCCAATTTACCCCTTGTGGGCTCCATTACTGATCTCACATGAAAAACTTAATCTCAAAATGCCATAGTTCAAGCATTGAACTTCTGGTTTAGTCTTGCTAATAACACATGGAACACAAATTTAAGCATGATTGGTGTAAAATCATAATAAACGTATGAGAGAAGCATCAACACAACTCGTTTAACCTTCTTGCTAGTTGCTCTAAAAAGTAACTCGAATCAATATGTATATGTGTTAAGTACAAAGTTCAAACTTAAGCATTGTCTATCACGTCCAAATTCCTGAAATAATTTCTTGCAGATCGCAATTACAAACAAAACAGTTCATTTATGAAAGTGAACTGTAAGCTTGAAGCCTAAAAACTGTCAATGGGCTAAGCTTCTTTTGTCCTCAATAAAAATGCAGCTTTATATGCATTATTAGTTTATAAGTGGCAAACTCAAACCAATACTCTTTTGTCGCTGAAAGTGTATTCAAATGCTTTGAGCCTCCCAAGTAGCTTTATTGAAAATCAGAGTATTATTAAATAAAATATTGTCATCATGTTTGATGTAATTTCTATTATTGAATTAAAAGAATGATTAGAAACGTGTTAACGGGTCAACCCAACCCAACTAGTTTGATTCATCACCTAACTCATCTGAACTAGATGTTTTGCCACCTCTACAGAACACATAGTTTAAAAGTGAAAAAAAAAACATATTAGAGAATAACACTAACTCAAAATATGAAGTAGGCTCCATCAGGAACCAGAACGAATTAAGAAAACATATATAGCATAACTTTATAAACTAAAATGCTTATGTATTGACTATAGCTACATGAAATACATAAAATAACAAGACATAAGGTCTGTAGATTAACCTGGCAAGACGAGTGTAGAACAACTGTTTGGACAACTCATTGCATTTCTCAACAGTTGCTGGCTCTTGAACATACTGCTTGTTCTGCTCCATTAGCTGCTTGTAGTAAGCACTTCCATGCTTGGACACAAATTGTGATGCCTGACATGCCTTAGATTGCAATTGCTTCAGTTTTGATGCCATCCTATCTGCAAGTAACACCTAATGTAGTGATTTCAGTAACCAGACATGAAACAATAAACAAATACTTTAACAAGCAACACAAAAGATTCATCCCCGCAATGTTTACATATTCAATGATCAAATGCAAAAGAAAACCATGAATTGAGACTACTAAAACCAAACCACTTAAAACTGCAACTAGCAGGTGACCTCCAGATACTAATTTCACTGTTAATAAACAGTAGTAAGATCCGGTACTCCGGTAGAGTTACAGTAGATAGCAAAGGTAAGAAACATTCTCTTCACTTGCTTAAGAGCTACGTTTTAAAAGCTTTTCAGGCGTGTGCTGAAGCCCTCAGGCGAGGCAATCGGGTGATTTTCCGGCCAGGTTTCGTAATTATGACAAAAATCTACAAAATCCGGCCAAACTGGTCTGAAGCATCTAGAAATAGCCTGAAACCAGCATAAACTAGCCCTAAACAAGCCTATAACATGTCTAAAATCCTGAAAAATGATATGTTTATGCCATGCACCTTGCTAATTTAGAGCCCTTGTTTTTAAGCACCTTGCAAGTTGCGAACAAAGATCATGTCTCCATTAGTAACACTCATTCAGTCATTCCTATGAATTGGTAACCCTATCTCTTCCACAATAAACTCCACTTCACAACCAACTAAAGAGAATCAAACCAACAACCATATATACTGTAAAAAGCTCCTCAAGTTGGCCTCAAATACATAAATAAGTTCTTCTTAAAGTTTAAAAAGGTTTTCGCCTTTTCGGTGCTAATTTGACGGATTATCGCGAGTAATTTGTTTTCAAACACTAATGCAGCTCATCAGGCTTTAGCAGATTAGTATACCTAGCATAATGTATACAATCAATCAACACATAAAAAGTTAAAACCTTCATGTCAACTCAAATTCATAAACCTAAATCCATAAAAACCATGTGTAACCTATCAATCAAGCCTCAAACACAAACACAAATCAAGTTCAAATCTCGCAAATTCAGCTATATCTAAAACCCCAACACGTGAGCCACTAGCCACAAATCAATTCAAATAATAAAAACACGGATTCACACACACACGAACAAAGTTCATACAACAAACAACAGTAAGGAAGTATATAAAATGAAAATATGATGCGTCGCCTCAATAGATCTAAACAAATCGTATAGAAAACCTCAACAAAACCGTAAAATACTACGAAAACTGAAGTTATAACAATCAGATGAAGTGTTTACCGGTAAACGACCTCAACAAAACCGTAAAATACTACGAAAACTGAAGTTATAACAATCAGATGAAGTGTTTACCGGTAAACGAATCGGAAAGTGGTTCGAGCAACGCCGATTTGCTTCTCTCGCCGATTAATATGCAAACGTCGTCTCCAAGAGAGAAGCTGTGGACTTGTGCAAAGATGATAGGGAATGGTCCTTAAAAATAAAATGTGAATCATTGTTTTCTAGAGTAAAATATTTCATTTTTACTTGTTTCATCCTTGATTTGACAAATTATTGCGATTTTCGTCTTTCGAAAATTCATCAGGAATGAAGTGGTAAAAGTGGTTAAACCTCATGAATGGAAATGATATTGAGTAAAATGCAATTTGCGTCCCTGTGGTATGTCCCAAACATCAACTTGAGCCCCTAAAAACAATTTTTTGCATTCTGAGCCCCTGTGGTATTCATTTCATAACACTTTGAGTCCTTGCCGTCAGGTTGACTGTTAGAGGCAGGGGTAAGACCGTCTTTTTGCATATATTAATAACAATTTGCGTCCCTATGGTATGTGTGAAATATCAACATGAGCCCCTAAATTCTTTTCTTGGTTTTTTGTTAAGAAATCTAATAATTAAATTTATACTATATTTAACAAATTATTAAAGCCTAAATTGTATATTAAATGTAAACTTTTTATACATACAATACAGAGACAAAACGTCATACCAACTTCGTAGAGTTGACGGAACTTACAGACTCGATAACAAAAGACCGTAACATACAATACAAAGACAAAACGTCATACGACCACAAGCAATTGTGGATTTTTACTGACGGGTGCACTTCGGGAAGCTGATCCAGATATGAATGAATATAACCCCAGTGTATCTAATTACATATCTGCCACTTGGGTTATATTCATTCATATGAATGAATATAATATTCATTCATATGAATGAATATAACCCCAGTGGTAGATATGTAATTAGCGAGCTTTGGAATTTCAAGGAAAATCGAAGAGCTCCACTAGGGTTATATTCATTCATATCAATCACTTCCTTATGTGCACCGCATCTTCTAGGAGGTTGTCAAGTGTTCTCGCCTTCGTAGTTGGTGTTTTGCGTATCTTTACATCCGCAGCCATTCTGTACAACAAAACACATTCAAACCACAAGAATCTGTACAAACCAAAACACATTCTGTTGATACCCTAAACCCTAAACACATTCAAACCAAAACACATTCTGTACATCGGATCAGTTCTTAATACCCAGTTGATACCCTAAACCCTAAACACATTCAAACCAAAACACATTCTGTACATCCGATCAGTTCTTAATACTCAGTTGATACCCTAAACCCTAAACACATTCAAACCAAAACACATTCTGTACAACAAAACAAAACACATTCAAACCAAAACACATTGCTACCCTAAACCCTAATCCATTCAAACCAACACTCTGTTTTGATGCATTTTGAACAAGAATCAAACCAAAAAATCCATTCAACCCTAAACCCACAAGAATCAAACCAAAAATCCATTCAACCCTAAACCCTAACCCCAAATAACACATTCAAATCATACCCAAAAATCCATACCCAAATAACTGTTATCATCGAATCAAAATGAGGAACACATTCAATCAAAATGAGGAACACATCGAATCAATAACTGTTACCCAAATAACACATTCAAACACATTCAAAATGAGGAACCCAAAATCAACCCTCTGTTTTTCAAAATCAACCCAAAATCATCGAATGGAACCCAAAATCAAACCCAAAAACATCGAATGGAACCCAAAATCAACGCTCTGTTTTTCCACAATATAAACACATCGAATGAAATCAACCCTCTGTTTTTTCAAAATCAACCCAAATCATCGAATGTAACCTAAAATCAACCCAAAATCATCGAATGGGTTGATTAATATCAAACCCAGAATCATCGCTCTGTTTTTTCACAATATAAACACATAAACACATCGAATGACCAATATGAGGATGAAGATGAACCTGATCTGTTCGATGAAGATGAAGATGAAGATGATCTGTTCGATGTTCGATAAAGATGATGAAGATGATCTGTTGATCTCTTCGATGAAGATGATGATGATGATGATGATCTTGGGAGTTGGGAGAGGAGAGCTGTTGATGATGATGATATTGGGAGTTGGGAGCGACTGTTGATGATGATAATGAAACTGGTCTGCTTTAAGTGTAGATATTAAAGGGTGGGGGGTATTATGGACTTTTCACAACTGGCAAACGGTCAAACTGACGGAAGACTGACGGCAGGGACTCATACTGTTATGAAATGAATACCACAGGGGCTCAGAATGCAAAAAATTGTTTTTAGGGGCTCAAGTTGATGTTTGGGACATACCACAGGGACGCAAATTGCATTTTACTCAATGATATTTTACTCTTGTTATTATTTAACGTCCCATTTAGCCCGGTCAACCGAATACACCCATAGTCAAAAGGCCACTTATCTTCATCAATTACTGTGGAAACCCATAGCCAACAGGCCCACTTTGGTAAAACCTGGGTCACATATGACAATTTGTTACGGGTGAAACTCTGGCCGACGACCTCCTTTAGAGAAAGTCACTGAATACATCAATCATTGTTAAATTGATATAAAATAATTATGTTACTCTTGTTACTAAAAATATATATCCGGTTTGTTATTAGTTTTTCTCTCTCCTCAATTCATAACCACTTTTAAAAATATTAAAAAAAAAAATTATGAGGGGAGTGTATCCCATATATTTACAGATGAACAGTAATATTTTCATATATTTTCTCTCTCCTCTACTCACAACCACTCACAATTATTTCTTATAATATAAGTTTTTCCACTCACATAAATATAAGAAATCTACCGTAAATGCTCATACAAGTTTGGTGTGTCAATTTTTACTATTCACTTATGGTTAACTCACATTAAAATTTTTGTTAAAGTCTACCGTACTGGGTGATTTAATTTTTTTTTGTTGGATGGCAACGCTAACTCCTACTCTATTACTCCAATAAACCTAAATTAATCACCTTTGCCCATATTTAAACCGTGGATCTCACCTCTAAAAGACATGTGCCTCTACCAAATGGGTTAACCCCACGTTAGCTCTTATTAGTAAAAAAAATATTGCTCACTCTTTATTATCAATTATGCACTAGGGTGCTGCATATTAATGCATCAGTTTTTGAATGCTTTTTTTAATTTAATGTGACACATGTAGTATACTTGCAAGTAACTAAAACTGTTTAACAATAATAATTAACTTGAGATACTAAGTAATAATATAAACTTTAAATATTAGTTTGAAATTTGAAATGTTAGAAGTTAAACTAATAAAGATAAGTAAAGCTTTGGTGAATGATCTACAATTGCTAACCATGTATAACCATCAGTCATGTACATGTATAACCACTACCTCCTCCTGTCAACAACATCATGTTCCATTAGAGAATACTGAAATTTTATTGAACCCTTTCATTTTTCTACTATATAGACAAACTGTTACCGGATTCAAAAGTTTTACATGATAATCATAAAAACTAACAACGGATCAAATCAACCAAATCTTATTTATTTATTTATTTCAAACAAGCAAGAATAGTTATCAGTGTTCTGCAGCTGAGGGCAATGGAACAACATAATCAACAACCATCTCACTCTCAATAAAATCCTGCACTTTCGATTTATGCAGCTCTGCATCCGAATCAACAGCCTCCAAATCAGGATAAACAACGATCCCGCCAATAGAGTACCCTTTGGACATTTCATTAGGTAAACTCTCACCAACACTTATATCATCTGTCTTTTTAAACTGGCTTTTAAGCTCTTCCACCAACTTACCTTTCTCATGTTCAACCAAATCCTCCTTTAACCTTAATAACGTAACTCTCATCGCAGATCCTGGCTTCAGCGAATCGCGACTACCATCAGATAAAAAGTCAACAACCATGAAGTCATCAAGTAATGGTTGTGTATTCTTGAGGACGCTTAGGTGCTCCGGATGTTGGTTGTACGCCTGCAAGTCATCCGTTGACCTGTAACGACAGTGGATTATGTGACTGAAGTTTGGTGAAGTGGAGGTAGACCGGAGGATTTTTCCTACACTGAGATGGAGTGTGAAGTTGAGTGAAATCAATCCGTTGACTTCATTTATCATGGTCTCGACTTTGGTAGAGTCAGCATCGGGTTTGACGCTGAGGAGGACGATGTGTTCGACAATTTGATGGTGTGCAGACATTCTGGTAACTGCAATCAGATGGTGAGTGTGTCTGGATAGTGAATATTGATCATGTTATGTTCACTATTTATTTCCATGTAAAGTATAAACTTAGGCTGGCTATTGGATTTTTTTTATTGGGACAGTTCACCTAATGTTTAAATAATTAAATTTTTAATTACTTAACAAACAAATAGTCAAATGCACATATTTATTGGGACAGTTCACCTAATGTTTAAATAATTAAATTTTTAATTACTTAACAAACAAATAGTCAAATGCACATATTTAAAGTTTGGCCGGCAGCCACCACTATTTTTTTTATGCTTTATTACTAACTAGGTTAATGCCCGCGTAATACGCGGGCTTCAACCAAAACCATATTATTTACTTTGAAATGTAATATTTTGTACAAACGCATAGTTATTAAAGGCGCTCGCTATTAAACCCATAGTTATTAAAGGCGCTCGCTTCTTGCGCCTAGGTGCTCAGGCGAAGCATATTACTTTGATTCAAATTTATTACTATGTAAAAAGACATACATCATCTCAGGTTATATAATTAATATCGAAGCAGTTTACTACAAATAATTTACCAAAAAAGGACACAGTTGAGGCCATGAGCATTGCATGCCTGCAGAAGAGTTATTATATCATGGCAGATTCAAACTAATGAAAGTTAAAACAAATTATTTTTACACACATTACTACTACAAAGTGTGGATGTCATGAAAGAATATAAGTTAATATATAAAATATATGCATGCTTATTTCTTACAACCCATATGTGCATTTCATACACCATATTCCACATCATGTGCCCTAAATATAAGAAACTCTTATGGTGTTAAAACTAAAGCTCCCACGTCTTGACCATAATAGGAGAAAAGGGGTTTCCTTCATACAAATGTAGTATGGATATGGCATATTACTTTAGTAGCAACTAAACGACACACATCAAATCAAAATAATGGATAAATGAAGCCAAGAGATTGGTAAACATACCTGTTGGGTCCACATAAAAGTTGCAAACCAGAGACTCCCAATTAAATATAACCACAAACTTGAGAAAAAAAAGTGATTCATTTATAGAGGTAGCAACCCATTTACACCAGAATGGTAAGTTCGAATTGTAGAATATTCATATAATGGTCCAAAACTTGTAAAACATAGTAACAACCTATTATCTAAATTAGCACAGCATATATTTAATATAATGGCAAGTTCGAACTGTAGAGTATTCATATAATGGTTGGAAAAATGTAAAACATAGTAACAACCTATTATCTAAATTAGCACTGCATATATTTAATATAATGAGTTAAAATGCTAAAGTACTAAAATTGCAAGTTGTGATCATGGCTAGTACCAAAACTGGAATCAAGAAAACATGCTTAATTTCACAAACAATAACACATGAACAGCAAATTACATTCTTTTTTCTCATACTATTCCCCAAATCTCAAATAAAAAACAAAACTGCTCAATACAGAACTGAAGGGGTATGGTCCCAAATATCGCGTCAGCACGACCGCGAATGACCATTACCCTCATTAAAAACCCCCAACAGCAATTAACTATCCAGTGTCCGCGTAAGATACACGCGAACACTGCGGTCCAATCTGTCCATTGATGAGAAGACTTACCTTAAGGACGGAAACTAATGTTACGCATAGCGATGCGGCCTCGCACCGCATCCTATGAACATTTTCGTCACGACAAGGGATCTGGACAAACAGTAACAGTCACTCAACAGGCGATGCGGCACAACACCGCATCCCTCACAAATCATGGATGGAACAACCAATGCGGGAACAACATCAATGACCGCAAGCAGCGATGCGGCCTAGCACCGCATCCTGCCTACAAAGCAAGTGGGTCTGACACCACAGTGCAAGTGGCACTGGGAACAGTCACCTACTAGCCCACGTATGAACAACAGTCTGACACCACAGCCAGACGTGGCATCACCACAGCATCCGACAGGTCTGACACACCTGCAAATAGCTGTGCGATGTCAGACTAGCTACTCAACTACCCTCCTTCACTCCTCGGCTATAAATACTCACCCCAAACCAGGTTTGAGGTATCACTTTCTAACTCTCTCAATACTACGACTATCATACTTTGCTTCCCAAGCAACTTACTGATTCTCACGCCGGAGAGTGGTAACAAGGAGCACCCCCACCCCATCCTCCTTGTTACGAGTCACGGTTTGTTTCCTTGTGCAGGAAACCCACCACCAGACGATCCAGCCAACGATCCTCGGAAAGAAGGGATTAACCCTCTTAACGAGACCAGTGAGTTAACCCTACCCGGTTAACCATTGTTTCATCATTGGCGCCCACCGCTACTTTTAGCACTTTTTTCCAATCATCATTTTCTTTCCAAAGATGTCTGATCGTCAAAACAACACTACCGGGGATAACCTAAACCCCGCAAACCAAGGGCCTGCGGGAACCAATCCCCTAGGCCCAAATGCTGAGCACATTGGCACATCAGCGCAAGGGGGCGTATCCCTTACGTTTGGACATGATCTTTCACAATACGCTGCTGTCATACCTCCAGGCATGAACCCTCATACCTGGTATGACCAACAAGCGGCCCTTCTAGCCGCAACGTATAACAGAGCTTGCGCCGACGAACAAGGAGGTATCGGACCTACCCCGATACCGCGTACACCTGCCGGTCGTATTTTACGATACGACGACAGGGCACCAACACATCCAGCCTCCAGAAGCAGGCAAGAGGACCGCGGCTCCTCCTATTGTGATGTCCGCACAATCAATGAGGACGATTCCTCATACGGGTCCCGCCGCAGGGACTCCGTACATAGCCGTTTAGGCTCTCAAGATGAAAGAAGGCGGCGGTCTACAATACGCCGCAACACAAACATTCAGAGTCGTTTGGGACCACAGTCCCACCATGAAGGGTATGGCCATACTGATCCAGATGATAGTACATACCGCGGGGAGTCCCATTCCACCAACAGTAGACCGGGCGGACGCAACTATGTTCCTCCCAGTCAACCCCGCAACACATACCTCCGCGCTGCAAAGCGCAACCAGGGCAAACCTTACAGGCCGAAATCTGCGGCCGAAAACTCTAAGTTTGTCCCAGAGATCGCCAACGCCGATGTCACCACTACAAAATTCCCATTAAACATTGGGAAATACAACGGCTCGACCGACCCAGATGATCATAACAACATCTTCGTCGGTGCTGGGTGTAACGGTAGGTGGGACGAACTTACCTGGTGCCATTTTTTCCCACAGACCCTAACAGGTCTGGCCAGGGCATGGTTCGATTCCCTGCCCCCAGGGTCACTGACCTCGTTCGAGGACTTACAACAAAAGTTCCTCGCGCACTTTAGCCAGCAACGACGCCATGAACGCGATTCAATGGACGTCATGAACATCTGGCGCAGAGACAACGAATCCCTTGACGCATTCGTTGTCCGTTACAATAAAGAGATCCTAGAGATAGGCGACGTTGACAACCAGATGGCGCGTAACCATTTCATTGTTGCAGTCAAAGACGAACAAATGGTTATGAATATTTCCGGCGGCAACGGCTTGCCTAAAAAGTGGGAAGATGTAATGGCTAAGGTCAAAACATATGCCCAAACTCAGCGGTCCCTCAGACCGCACATAGCAAAGGCACAACCCCTAGTGGAAGGCCAATATTCCCGCCAAGAGCCCAAGCGCGGCAATAAGCGCAACAGGGACACGTGGAATCGCGGCAGCGATCCCAAGCCATATGTCCCCCGGAACAACCAGCCAGACGCAAGGGCTACAATCAACGCCCAACGAGAAAACCGGGCGTTAAAGAAAGAGTCTCGGGACCGCAACTGGACCGAGATCAACCAGTCGCCAAGCGACGTTCTCCTCACGGATGCACAATTCCTGAGACCGGCCCAACCAATGAAGTCCAAAAAGAATCAAGATCCCGCACTCTGGTGCGAGTATCACAAGGACTCGGGCCACACCACGAACAACTGCATCAGTCTCCGACTGGAGATTGAGCGAGCCCTAAAGGAGGGGAAACTGCAACACCTTTTGACAGGCGCACAAAAAGCCACAAAGCGCATCACTCCCCACAACGAGGGCACCTCCATGGGTAAAAGGGCCATGTACGTGGCCTCTACCCACATGATCAATGGAGGGAAAGGAAGACCGCGGAAGGCGGCGAGAAGACCGGACAATGACTGGAAGGACGAGCAAGTTGTCTTTCCAAAAGTCCGAGGCGGACCGCGCGATAGGCGCGCCGTGGTTATCACTGGGCACCTAGCTCACTACTGCACCGAGCGATTATTCATTGACCCGGGCAGTACGTCCGATATTATATACGAGCAGTGCTTCAACCAGTTCGATCAAGAAGACAAAGATCGACTGCAGCCAGCGGACTACCCGTTGGCTGGATTTTCAGGGGAAACCGTGTTCCCCCTGGGACAAATTACCTTCCCTGTGCGCCTCACCAACGGAAGGCACACAAGGACGGAGGAGGTAAACTTCATGGTTTTACCTCACACCTCAAAGTATGACGTAATTCTCGGGAGGGAGTCCCAAGGCGACTTCAACATGATAACATCCGTCCCCCACTCTGCCATCGGTTTTCCAACCGAAACGGGGATCGCGATAATATACGCCCAAAGAGAAGTCATGTCTACGGACGAACTGCGTCCGACAAAGGTAGCAAGGCCTACCCCCAACACTCAACCAGAAAAATGGGTCCTTAATGCAAGACACCCAGAACAAACAGTCACGTTGGGCCATGCCTTGAGACCTACCATCAGAGCGCGCCTGAAGCAACTCCTCTTCAGAAACCAAGATATTTTCGCGTGGAAACCCGCAGATATGACAGGGGTACCACGCGAAATTGCGCAACACTTCTTGAATACCATGCCAGGTATCAAGCCCGTGATCCAAGGCCAACGCCACCTTGGATCAGCAAAAAACGCGGCGATGGAAGAGTAGGTACAGGAACTGCTCTCCGCAGGCATCCTGCGGGAAGTGAAGTACCAGACTTGGCTGTCCAACCCATTCATGGTAGAAAAACCAAGCGGGGGCTGGCGCATGTGTGTCGATTACAAAGACCTCAATAAGGCCTGCCCCAAGGATTGTTACGCGCTTCCAGAGATCGACGAGAAGGTCGATAACCTCGCACCATTTCGATGGAAGTGCTTCCTCGATTGTTACAAAGGCTATCACCAAGTACAAATGGCAATCGACGATGAAGATAAAACGGCATTCCGTACTCCCATTGGGAATTACTGCTACACCAAAATGCCGTTCGGGTTGCGCAACGCGGGCGCAACCTATCAAAAGTTGATGAACGACACCTTTCGCGGTCAAATCAGCAAAAGTGTCGAAATCTATATGGACGACCTGGTCGTCATGAGCATGGAGGAAAACACCATGCTCGACGACATTGAAAGAACATTCCAAACTCTGCGAAGCGTTAACATGAAGCTCAACCCAGGGAAATGCTCGTTTGGAATGGAAGAAGGCAAATTCCTTGGATTCATCGTAACCAGAGAAGGATTCAAGGTAAACCCGGAAAAAGTTCAGGCGATCGAGCGCATGCCATCGCCTTCTACGATGAAGGAAATGCAACGACTAGCCGGTAGGCTAGCCGCACTCAATAGATTCTTAGCCAACCATGCAGCTAAGTCTTATCCTTTCATCAAGACCCTGCGGAGCTGTCTAAAAAAGGAACAGTTCCAATGGACCGCAGAGGCCGAAAAAGCTTTCCGGGAAATGAAAGAGTGTTTGATCCAACTCCCAACTTTAACCGCACCACGAAAAGATGAGCCACTTATCTTATACCTATCTGTCGCGGACAACGCGGTAGGCGCGGTACTTATAGTGGAGCGGGAAGGAGTCCAAACACCCATCTACTACATCAGCAAAATGCTCAACGACCCAGAGACAAGGTACTCCATCATGGAAAAATTGGTACTGGCACTAGTGCACGCATCGAGACGTTTACGACGATACTTTGCAAACCACGTCATAACAGTGTTAACCAACTATAGGATCGGCCCGATCCTATCCAAACCCGACATCTCTGGGAGGTTAGCAAAATGGGCAATCGAGCTGGGCGCGCTTTCACTGAACTATAAGCCGCGCCCCGCAATCAAAGGCCAGGTCTTGGCTGACTTCGTCGTTGAAATACCAGCAAACCGCATCCAAGAATGCGAAGAAGAACAAAACCCTGTGTCACAACCATCATCCACAGAAACCTGGGCACTGTTTACAGATGGTGCATCCAACGAAGATGGTTCTGGCGCAAGTTTGCGACTTGTCAGTCCCGATGGCCAAGAGCTAACCTACGCAATACGCCTCGATTTCGAAAGTACAAATAACGAAGCAGAGTATGAGGCTCTACTGGCAGGGTTGCGTTTAGCAATTAAACTCGACGTCAAACATTTGGAAGCACACGTCGATTCACTACTAGTTGCAGGGCAGATACGCGGTGACTATACCGCAAAGGGGGATACCATGATCCTCTATCTCGAACAAGCCCTGCAACTGAAGTCAAAGTTCACCTCCTTCAATATTCGCCACATCAACAGGAGTGAAAATAAACCCGCAGACGCACTATCAAAACTTGCGTCCACCAGCTTCCAACACCTGGCGAAAGAGGTACGCATCGAAGTCCTGCAAAATCCTTCGATACCCCTGCGCCAAGTCAATATCATCCAATACGGTACAACATCCTGGATGACACCACTCATCGCATACTTACAATCAGGGGTTACTCCCGAAAGCAAAGCAGAGGCACGCAAGTTGCAATACAAAGCGTGTCATTACCAAATGATAGACGGTATCTTATACCGTAAATCATACCTGGGGCCACTCCTACGATGCGTCAACCCCCAACATGCCACATACCTTATCAAAGAAATTCACGAGGGGATATGTGGCATACACGCAGGACCACGCATGGTGGTGGCCAAAATCATGAACGCCGGGTACTATTGGCCGGGCATGCACCTGGATGCAATCAAAGTCTTACGCAAGTGTTTCAATTGTCAGCGACATGCTCCCAAGACCTTGCGTCCCAAGAACAACTTGATCCCCGTCACTACCGCATGGCCATTCCAAAAATGGGCAATTGATGTGGTGGGACCATTTCCAGACGCACCAGGAGCAGTGAAGTTTATCATAGTAGCTGTTGATTACTTTACAAAATGGGTAGAAGCAAAGCCACTTGCATCAACCACCGCTATGATAACAAAGAAATTCGTGTGGGAACATATCATCTGCCGTTTCGGTCTACCAATGTGCATCGTCACCGACAACGGTACCAACTTCGCTGCCGACGACTTTCAAAAATGGCTAAAAGAGCTAAACATAGAACACATATTCTCCTCAGTGGCGCATCCACAAGGGAACGGCCAAGTCGAGAGTATCAATAAAAGCTTAGTCGAAGGCATTAAAGCACGGTTGGGAACAGCCAGACGCGGCTGGGTTGATGAACTCCCAAGTATTTTATGGGCTCATAGGACGAGCCCAAAAACAAGCAACGGCGAGACCCCCTTCAGCCTGGTCTACGGCACTGAAGCGGTGATCCCCGCGGAAGTAGGCCTCCCCTCACCTAGAATGTTGGCTATCAACAAGATGGACAACAATGAGGAACGCAGGGTTGACTTAGACCTCTTGGAAGAAAGGCGCGAAAACGCTGCCATCAACGAGGCCAAGTACAAAACCAAGTTGGAAAAGTACTACAATGCACGCGTTCGCATTTGTACTTTCAACCCTGGAGACTACGTCCTTCGTGACAACGAAGCATCCAACGCAGAACGCCCAGGGAAACTTGCCCCCAAGTGGGAAGGACCGTACCTCATCCAAGAGGTCCTGGGCAAAGGCGCATACAAACTACAAACATTAGAAGGCGAAACTATCGCACGCACATGGAACGCACAGCAACTTCGACGCTGTTATATGTAAGCCATGTTTTCTGCATGTAATCTATCGGGCCGCAGGCCATTTGCAAATAAATAAATAGACGATTCAATGCAATATTGTTTATTTATTTCTATTACAAATGCGTGTTCCACTCTGAGGTATACACAAAAACAGATTAACAAAATCTTCATTCGTGATACCCACACAGAATGGTAACCACACGCAACTATTGTAATAGGCCTGCAATGGCAATACTGTTTGTAGTACTCACAGTAATACTAAACGCATACAAATTCAAACATACAAGTACTAAAAACACTTGTAAAAATTGAAACAACAATTCTTTATATTCGAAAAATTCCCGCACCCGCGCGGTGCACAAGGCATTTACATAAAGTTTTGTAACGGGAAGAGGCACGCAGGCCAAATCTAATCTTCCTTTGTGCCACTGGGGCCCGCATCATCCGTGCCCTCAACACCTGGTTTTTCTTCGTCGTCTTCACCAGCGTATAAGACTCGCAAGCGGTCCACATAATCCTCCGCTTCGAGACACTTTTCAAGTTCTTCAAGGCCGGTGAGGGTTGTATCATTAAACTCCTAAACCGCAGCAGCAAGAAGCGCTTCAGTGTCCACGCCATGAAACCCGGACCGCTCATCAGTAAGCTCGCCACGCGCTGCAACGTTCAAATGACTAATACAGCGGTTGTAGCCAGCTTTGAAACCAACATCCCGGGCACGCTCCCTGATCTCGTTAATACCTGCTACGGTCTCGGGTGCATCAAGAATGGCAGTAACAATCTGCGAAACAGGAATACAATGGTTAGCAAAGGCAAACCTACAGCAAAAATAACAAGGCAACGGATACTTACATGCCCGATCCCGTGAATACGCATCCATTCATGATCAGCCTTGAGCAACGCAAGTGAAGAAGCGTGGCTATCTCTAGCCTCTTCAGCCTCTCTTGCCCGCACTTCAGTTTCAGCAGCACGGGCAGAGGCTTCCTCAATAGCGACCCCCCGGGTCCGCACTTCAGCCTTTTTAACAAGAAATCAGAAGTATACAAAAAGAATCAACAAATTTGTGAGACACAATTTCTAAGTTAGGAAGAACTTATACCTGAAGGTCCAAGATAGTTTTGCTTAACTTGGTGCGGTCAACATTTGCCCCTTCAAGAGCTTTCGCAGCACGAACCTCCGCCTCCTTGGCCTCTTCCAGAGCCTTGGCAAGACGAACCTCTGCTTCCTTGGCCCCCTGGGCAGCCGCAACGGCCTCAGCTTTCTCTTTAGCCAATGCAGAAATTGCTGCCTTAGCATTTATAAGCTCCTGACGAACATGAAAGAGAGTTTCATTCTGTTTACCCCAAGATTCTTTCCAAGTCTTGCGCTCATGAGATAGCGTCTTGCGCTCATCAGAAAGGGTTTCTTTCCAACGCTTACGTTCATCAGACAGCAGTTTTGCAAGAGTACGAACCTGTTTAAGCTCAGCAGTTGCAGCCCATTCTTCAGTCTGCTTATGCTTCTCAAACGCAGCTCTATCCCTCTCAAGCTGCTCTCTATCCCTCTCAAGCTGCGCTGCACCCTCACGTGCAGCCTTCACCAACTCCTCGGCCTCGGCCCGTAAACGCGCATTCTCCTCCCCCTCGCGCCCCAGCACCTTGCACTTCTCCATGAGTGCATTCGCCATTATGGAGCCCCCCACAAGCATGGAGGAGAGTTGGTTCATCTGGACCTCAGTCGCTAAAGAACGGGCCCGGTTTACCTCAAAAGGGGTGCCCAAACCATTCAAAACCTCCCTACAAGCGGAGGGGTCAACGGTAATGTCATCCCCTTGCAATACAGTCCACGGGGGGCGGTGATAGGACGTAGCCCGGCCTTCTGTGTAGGAGCGATAATAATACTCCAATTCAGTCTCGTCAGGCTGAATAGGAGTCTCTACAAAACCCGCACCACCAGAAGCGGAACCGGAAGCCTTCTCGGCAACAGGAGACTTTGGCTTTCCGGTGTAACCAAACTTCAAATCCATATCAACAGTATCCTCTGGGGTGATAACATTATCACTCGAATCAACCGTGTCATGGATTTGAGCCGCAGGACCTTTTCCAGTGTCCACCCCCCGCACAGAGGCTTCAGGAGTAACAACCTTATGAACCCCCGCACCCGCAGCAGTGTCGTGCGGGGGAGGGGGAGGAGGAGCATCAAAGTCGAAGAACCCTTCATCTTGCGGTTCTGAAATCAACACAGATACTTTAAGGTAACAAGTATAAACACATAATACTTGTTAAAGTCATGCATCACATACCAGATACAACCACAGGCTTCCTTGGTCCAACAAAGGCCTTGCGCCTGGTCTGAATTTTCGGCTTTTTTCTCCCACCAGCATCGCCAGCTTCCTCCGCTTTCCTCTTCTTCTCATCGTCAGGTTTCGAACCCGCAGTGGTTCCACCGGTAGCCGCACCAAGACCTGGAACACCCAAGCCCTCTAGGGTGTCAGATACTACCACGTAATCGGTATATCTGCGGAAATGAGAACGAGAGATACCTGCTGTTTGCTTCACCAAAGGCGGAACAACAGAAACAGGTTTCTTCACACCGCGACCCCGCCCAGGTTTATCCACAGGCTTTTTCTCCGCATGTTTTTTGGGGGCGCCCTTTGGCTCAAATTTACCAAGGTCCCCAAGTGTACCTGCGTATAGAATATCAGCAACAAACCTGGTAAAGCAATAAAGGTTATGAGTTATTACCTTTGCCCTGCGGCAGGGGTGCAGTCATCACCGCGCGTGAAGCAATGCGGAAGAGAGGGACAATCGTCAAGTTAAAACCTTTACCCTCCGCAGTCGGAATAAGATCAACTTTGCCAGTAAAAGTTGGATCAAATATCTTCCAAACTTCCACAATTTCTGATAATACATGTCCAAATTAATAACAAACACGGGAATAAAGAAACCGCAAAAGGGTGGCAACACTTACCACCAGTTTTCTCCCGCACCACAGGCGTAAAATTCCTCTTAGGCCGGGTCAACATCATCCGCAGCACCCACAACTCATTGTTGGTCAGCTGCCTATGCTCAATAGGTTTCAGCTTTGAGAACCACTCCGCAGTCTCTGCGGTAGGCATAACAATATCCTCCGCAGGGATAGGCTCATTGACGTTCCGCATATTCATGTCCACAACAACTGCGGCAGCTTTAACGTAGAAGAACTTACACTTCCACTTCGTAATACCCTTCGGAGGGGTCATCAACTTGATGCTTCCATACCGTTCTCTAAAGGAAAAGAAACCGGTGTTCACCGTCAACTAGTAAAACCCCCGGAAGTTTTCAACGGTAACCGGCAGACCAAGAGCTCGAAAAGTTGATTCAAAATGTCTAATACTGATCATCCCAAAAGGACTCATCTGGGAGATATGGATCTTGTAATATTCCAAGACCTGAGCAACAAAAACTGTTAATGGTAAACGAAGGTTACCATCAGTAAAACACTCCGCCCACATGGTGATGTAACCGGCCGGAGCACAGGCACCAGTATCACCAGTTTGAGGATAAACAGCCCCAAACTCGTGAGGCATCTCAATCTTGGCCATCAGTTGGTCGAATGAAGCTCTCGGCCACTTCAATGGTGGTAGACCACCACCTGGAACACTGCCACCATCATCTTCTTCTTCTCCGGCCACCGGAGAAGATGCTTCAGGGTTTTCACCCTCCACATTATGTGGGTTAGATGGATCAGCCATCAGAAAATATGTAGAACAGAAGTTTCGAGTTGAAGGAAAACTCAGAAAACTCAAAAGATTGCCGGAATAAAAGACAGATTGATCGGAGAAGACGAAGGGAATGCTCTCTCTATCAACAGAGATTTTTCGAAAATTTTGAACAGTGAGGAGAAACCAAACGGTTCCCCCTTTATATACTCATCGCAATAAATGCGATACAGTAACCGCCTCAACACGTTCAAAATAGGCGAGTTACAAGGCGACACGTGGTCAGCGACCTTTCCGCTGACGGTTATCACGCGCGCGTGGCCGTCCACGCGCCTGACAAAGAAGACTTTTTCACTCCCTGCTACAGTGCAGTTATGACCTCGGTCAGTGTAAACGTCTTTTCAAATCAGCACATGTCAGAATCCTACCAACTTCAACAACCCACACGTGCAATCGTGACGTAAGCAACAGAAAGCGACAACCTTATCCAAACACAAGCGGCATGCGGTTTCTCTGGTTTACCGCACCATAACCCATACCGCATGTCGTTTTTTACATACCCCTCAAAAAAGGCAAAAATATATATCTTTAAATTATATAAAGGGGTATAAGTCATAAACCGCACATATCCACGAGCACACGCGGAATATGCGGAGATGACGCACACCAACCCGCACAGGTGTGTCAGATACTCAGAACCAGCACGGTTCTTTGGACTGCGAAAACCGCTTCTCAAGACGCGGTAAACCGCACCCCATGAAAGCTCCTTCAAGCTTCAAAACCCTCGTTTCCGGTTCACAACCACAGAGGGAACGCAAACAGCTTCTCCTTAAGGAACAGGACAAGTATGCTGAACAACCGCACATCAGCAACCCTATCCCCTGAACCTTCAAGAGCCACATCCAGGCTACAAGACTTCTAGAAGCGAGTTCTTTGCTGCAAACCGCAACCATTCTTACGTAGTTACTGCAAACCGCAACTATGCGAACGGTAGCTACGGAAGAGCCACAACTAAGCCACCACGCGGAAGAGCAAAGCTATTTCAAGAAAAACTGCTTTCCAACTACACGTGAAGGAAAGTGGCTACAAAACGAATGCGGAAGAGTTTCAACCAACTTCCCAAGTATCTAAAACGATCTCTTTCGGCAACGCCACTTACAGGGAAACTACTTTCCACCAAAGCGTGAAGGAAAGTGGCTCCAGAACAGCGGTAACAAGTCTGCCTATGACTAGTTACCCACCTATGGACCGCATAGAATAAACAATGGTGGGCACAACCCCGCCTATGATGATGTTTATTTGCCCATAGTCCAGATTCACATTGTTCGACCAAACACGGCCAACAATGACGCAACTACCCCACGATCCTCAAAGAAACATGGCAAACAAGGTTGGGCAACGAGGTAACCGCAAAGAACGAACGGTTACCAGAGAGCTACACCTCTGAGGACGTGCGGTTACTTGAGAGATAAACCGCAGAAGACGTGCGGTTACTAGAAAGCTTAACTGGAGAACACGAACACCCCACAAAACAGGGATCATCGTTACATGTCCAGTTGCTGAACATAGAGCTTGAGCAAAGTACTTACAACTTTGCACCAACTGACGCAGAGATTCCAACTACACTGAAGAAGACATCTTCAGTCACGATCTCAAAGGTTGGTTCGAAATCTGCTAATACCTTCAGTCACCGTCTCAAAGGTTGGTCCGAAACACCAACAGCTGGCTGATGACATCAGCAAAAGGTAGACAGAATCAAGTCTTTGGCTGAGAATTCCGCATCAGACGGAACTTGCTCACCATGCACCCTTCTCAAAGGAAGAAACAATCCACTAGAAAGGGCCTACTACTAAAGAAGATGCCATCTGCATGGCATAATCTTAACCTTCTAGACAACATAGTCCAGTATCCCTCCCACATGCGACTCGCATACGGAAGGAACACTAGACTGGGGGGACTTGAAGGGGTATGGTCCCAAATATCGCGTCAGCACGACCGCGAATGACCATTACCCTCATTAAAAACCCCCAACAGCAATTAACTATCCAGTGTCCGCGTAAGATACACGCGAACACTGCGGTCCAATCTGTCCATTGATGAGAAGACTTACCTTAAGGACGGAAACTAATGTTACGCATAGCGATGCGGCCTCGCACCGCATCCTATGAACATTTTCGTCACGACAAGGGATCTGGACAAACAGTAACAGTCACTCAACAGGCGATGTGGCACAACACCGCATCCCTCACAAATCATGGATGGAACAACCAATGCGGGAACAACATCAATGACCGCAAGCAGCGATGCGGCCTGGCACCGCATCCTGCCTACAAAGCAAGTGGGTCTGACACCACAGTGCAAGTGGCACTGGGAACAGTCACCTACTAGCCCACGTATGAACAACAGTCTGACACCACAGCCGGACGTGGCATCACCACAGCATCCGACAGGTCTGACACACCTGCAAATAGCTGTGCGATGTCAGACTAGCTACTCAACTACCCTCCTTCACTCCTCGGCTATAAATACTCACCCCAAACCAGGTTTGAGGTATCACTTTCTAACTCTCTCAATACTATGACTATCATACTTTGCTTCCCAAGCAACTTACTGATTCTCACGCCGGAGAGTGGTAACAAGGAGCACCCCCCACCCCATCCTCCTTGTTACGAGTCACGGTTTGTTTCCTTGTGCAGGAAACCCACCACCAGACGATCCAGCCAACGATCATCGGAAAGAAGGGATTAACCCTCTTGACGAGACCAGTGAGTTAACCCTACCCGGTTAACCATTGTTTCATCAAGAACAATAGAAGGTTACCTAACTGAGCTTCATAAAAGTATACTTCCCATTCACAATTTTGCTAATATGAGGGACTGTCAAAAGATGTGACGGTGTTTGTCCAAAGTAAGCAACTTGATCTTCAACCGCATGCCGTTGGACCTTTTAACAGTTTTTATTAAAATTAATAAGAAGAAAAGGACACTTAAATCCAATAACCTTAAGAAACATCAAACAATATCTCATAAGATTCCAACTTTTAACACAATGACTTACTGGATCTTGGATCTTATATATATCAATAGCCCCTTCATAAGTGACGTAAAAAAAATACATTTTTAATGAAATAGCGGCTTTCCCTTGTTGCTTGTACGTAAATCGTTGGAACCATCTTCTACGTCTTCACAAATGAATTATATGAAGAAGAATAATCATTGGAACATCAGATGTGAAAAGTAGGTCAAATTACGACTCACATCCACCAGATTCCTTCACCACCACCATTTCGGTGGTCGACGAAAAAGCCGCCTCAGCCTGCCTGAACCAACTGATCACCAAATTTCAAACATCTTCACGAAAAAAGAAAAAAAAAACAGATGATGTAGAGTTAGTTGCTACTACATGTAGGGTTCTGACAGTGAAAACAAAAATATATTGGGTAAAAACGAACCATGATAATAAAAAACAAATCCCGATTAAGAAATATATCAAATAGAATACAAGAATATACCAATTTCTTCATCATTTTTAGCTTCTTTCGCTTATGTATATAAAACTATATATTGGATTCAAAATTCTAAGAACATAAAGCATCAATTTGCCAATTACTAACTCCATGTATAGCTACTGTCATTTGTAGTCCTCTAACTATTTCCTACCTTAGAACCCCAAAGAGCAGAATGCATGTCTCCCTTATTCCACAATTTCAAAACCAAAAATAAGCTTTAATAGCATGAAACATCACTATTTGTAAACTCTATAAATGGTTGAAAAAGTGAAATCACCATTTATACACTGAGAAAAAAGATTGGATGACCTGAATTCATGAGAGCTCTAGACCGCGTATATACGCGGTTTACCAAATGAAAATACGATAAATTTCTTGAAACTTTTAATACTTTATTAAGTTTATATAAAGCTGTAAACTATAACTAATTCAAATAAAATTCAAGAACGATAGATTAAGAAGAAGTTCTTACCCAAACATATTCAAATGTCACCCAAATCTCTACATCTTATCCAACAGTATAAACAAAAACACTGGCACACAATTAAAAAGAAGAACAAAAATGAGCAAAATTGATTACCGAGAGAGTATGAGTAGAAAGTTCCCATCCAAGGTGTGGCTCCTAGCCGTGGTTAAAGAGGAAACTCAAAAGCCATAACTCCAAAATAAAAGACCATTCACAGTAAAACCATGGAACCTTTAAATTCAAACAAAACCCATAAAAAACACACACAAACCACCAGCTCTTTTTAGGGACCACACAAAAACCACCAGCATGTAACAGACGGAGGATAATATATCATTACTTTATATACAAGCATATTATATACATGAAAAATTCTATAAAGAAGTCATGAATTACATACCAAGCTAGACTCTTTCTTGGGACAACTTGTTAACCATTGTCGACAAACACCTTGTTGCTAACCATTGAAGCATAACATCAAGACCTATTTGACATATTAAATAACTTATTTGAACCCGTTTGGTAAATTTGAGAGAAAATACAACTGAAATCGACTCATTCATAGATAAAAAGGAAGTTCATGTTGCTGATTTACAAATATTACACTTTACACCTAAGATTAAACCTTGAATCATATATACCTAAGCTCACAAATACAATCCAAGCTCCAGTATAGTTAAGATGACTGAATTCACTCACAATTTAATCGTTGGGTATGTATACACTCTGGATTCAGTAGCTGCAAAAGCAAAGCAAAGCAATATTACTTAACAACTTTTTTATGATAGAAATTTTGGTACTAAGGTGCTTACTTCTTTAATGTTTTTATCATGGACAAAAACATCAATTTCAACATGGTCTAATACAAAGTTGACCGCTCCTGGTCCTGCTTAGAAAATGTAACTCTGTGCATTGCAGGCCTGATCAAAGTCTTTCACAAATACGACCCTCAAGGCTGCATCAACATTACCTCCTCATACATAGTCTTATAAGTCTTCCACAATTATGACCCCCACTGAACATCAAACACAAGACACAAATCAAGTTTATAAAGTAGAATACCCACATCATAGACTTCTTTTTGTCGTCCCAGCCATATCGTCCAAATCCATAATCGATCATCGTCGATTAAAAACCTAACTAACATTAAACAATTGACGAAATCAAACGAATCAAACAACAAAATAGAATAATCGAACAACTAAATAGAGATTACCGTCGATTTAGAGTCTTGAAACCTGCAATGAATTTGATCAAGAGCAACAATTATACAAAATTGGATCAAATAACCATACAAAATGGGATGAAGAACAATATCCAAAGAGCAAAATCAAGCAATAAAGACCGAAAAACGAAGAACTTACCGTTGATTGTTGACTGAGATCCAAAGTGAAGAGAGATTAAGCTATGGAAGAGGAAGAGGCTGGTGAATCAGTGGCGTCTTAGGGGCTTTCTCAGAAGATAAAGTGGGTCATAGGCGGTGAGGATTCTTGATTATAACAACATTCAATCAAATGAGAGAATAAAAAAGAAAACTCCAATTCAATTGGTCTCATCTGATGTGAAGAAGAAATCGATGTAGATGACCATATGTATACAAACAATAATAACACCACAAATAACATCTATCATAAATCACAAATAATCATATAATTAACATCAAATTAAGCCTTAAACATGTTTACCAGCAAGTAACTCCCCCGAATCCAGATTCATCCCCATACAAGAAATCAGATCCGTGTATACTTCAAAAGAAATAGAAAACCAAGAAATCAAAACCCTAAAAGCAATCATCAACGGGTGGTTTCAGGAACACCAAATTTCCAGATCGCTGAGACAAAACCAATTCAACACGAACAATACATAACCGGCAAAAATTAGGGCTTTTGATCTATAAAAAAAAACAAAATCGAAACAACGATTCAAAAAAAACATGAATCTAAAGTAGAAGAACCCTAACTATTTCCCCGATCTAAAAAAATCAAATAATAAAATACCTGATGAATAAACACTTACCACTGCTCACCACCATCGTCGTTTCTCCAACCCTAAACACCACCATCATCAGCTGACGAATCGGTGAGAAGAGACGGCTTCTCCAATTGAGCGATGCAGGAGAGGTGGCTAGGGTTTACAGAATAATTGTGATAGTGCCTTTTATATAGATCCGAATTCACGGTATAGGATGACCCGAACTCAAACGGATCCCGCGTCCAATTGAATCCCCATCCGTGAGGTATGCCACTTGTCACATTATTAGCCTTTTGCCATGTCATTGCTTATGTGGATGCTTAGGTGGCTTGCTCCATTGGGTGACATGTGTCCCCCAATGGTTTGCTTTATTAGAGATACTAGGTTAATGCCCGCGTAATACGCGGGCTTCCACCAAAACCATATTATTTACTTTGAATACAAATGTTGTGTACAAATACATACATTGGAAGGAAAAACAGACAACTTATCAAATGCCGGAAATAACGTCATATAATGCAAAAAAATGTAATAACTTGAAATTGAAAACCATAACGAATGTCAAAAACCAACAAAATCATATAAAAAGTTAATATCTGCCATATGAAAGACAAAAAACATGACCTAAATGTAATATAACTAATGACTACGCCTAACGTAAGGTACAACCAGTTCAACACTCAACACCTGGTCATTCTCATCAAAAGAATAATGAACCCTGTCACGGTCGTTAATTCGAGCTGCTTTCATAAACTTCTTCCACCTGGTTAACGCGTATCGAAAACCTCCGTCGCTTTTTTTTTCACGTCTGGTACCGTTAGTAAATTGTCGAGGGGGATCGAGATGCATAAGCCTAACGGTGATATCTTTTAAACCTTCATCAAGTCTAGCCATCCGTGATACAGGATCAGGATTTTTTAGAGATATAGATTGGAATCTTTAAAGCATGATTTTGTAGTGTTCTATCTTGTTTATATTATTAGTGTTTGTTTATAAATATAACTAGTATTAAACACCCCCGCGTTGCGGCGGGGGCGAGCACTAATGCCACACTACCGCCAGCGACCACCGACACTGAAGTTGCGGCGTGTTAATGCGAAGAAATTAAACCAAAACGTAAAACATAGAATAAAATAACTAAGTTGATCTAGGACTCGTGCGTTACGATGAACCCGCGTCTATTTTTTCCCGTTTGACAGGTTCATCGTAATCTATATATAACAAGTTTAAAATCGTTGAACCATCATTCACATTGCGTCGTGTTAATGCGAAAAAAATAAACTAAAACTTAAAACATAGAAAAAAAATCCTAAGTCGATCTAGGATCCCGGTCGTTGTGACGAACCAGTCAAACATGGAAATAAAGACGCATTGCGGTGGACCTGTCAAATGGGAAAAAATAGACGAAAAAACATTGAACCCACACGCATGTTGCGGCGTATTCACTCGTAAAATTTAGAACGAAACGTAAAACGAAAAACTTGTAAAAGATAAAAGTATGGGGGATCAAAATTGAAAATAAAAAAAGCGTTGGGGTTAATTTGCAAAGTTGGAAAGGTTTGGGTGAAAGTTAAAAAAAAAATCAAAGAGCTTAAATGCAAAAAAATGAAAACCTAGTGGCTAGAAGTGAAAAGTCAATTTTTTTTGAAAAACTCCCTATACTTTGAGTACAAGTCCACAAAGCACCAAGATGTTAGTGATTTATAATATAAAAATGCGTCAAAATATTTGTTGCAGAAAGACGCTTTAAAGGATCTTTACTAGGCAACTCGCAGTCATCTGCTTAACAGACTTTAGACAGAAAACAAAACCAGAAAAGTGTCAAATGACATATTTACAAAAAGGGTCAATGAAAACAGCACAGAAAGGTAAGCTGACCCAAAGCAAGGCTTGACAACAAAATTACCAAAACAGCACAGAAAGGTAGTCCCTCTCATAATCGAGACCAGGAGGTGCATTTTGTAAGGTCATTAGCAAAACCGACAAGGGTATAAGTATATTATCAAACGATGAATGGGCAATAAAAATTACCACAGAAAGGTAAGCTGACCCAAAGCAAGGCTTGACAACAAAATTTCAAAATATATTAAAACTGCAACTCCGCCACAATCTGTATCTCTCTGGTCACTATTTAAACCAGAAGATTGAAGAGAACAAATTCATCAAGCATACAATATAACATCAGATACAAGTGCAAATGGTAAAAAAAAAAAAAAAAAAAAAAAAAAACCAATCTACTGTAAATAAATGATTATTAATAATGAAGTGACAAGTAGTTGGTTGCAATCTGCCATAAGAATGGGACATGTATATATATTATGCCTAAAATATTACAATAGTAATTGACTTGGTATGAAAGCATGACAGTGATGTTAAAGATACCAGAACAACTAACATAGGACCAAATCAACCAAATCTTATTTATTTATTTAGTTATTTCAAACAAGCAATCTTTCAAACAAACAAGAATAGTTATCAGTGTTCTGCAGCATATGGCAATGGAACCACATAATCAACGACAATCTCACTCTCGATAAAATCCTTCACTTTCGATTCATGCAGTGCTGCATCCGAATCAATAGCCTCCAAATCAGGATAAAAAGCGATCACGCCAATAGAGTACCCCTTGGACATTTCATTAGTTAAACACTCACCAACACTTATATAATCAGTCCTTTTAAACTGACTTTTAAGTTCTTCAACCAACTTCCCTTTATCATGTTCAACCGAATTCTCCTTTAACTTCAATAATGTGACTCTCATCACAGATCCTGGCTTCAGCGAATCGCAGCCACCGTCAGATAAGAAGTCAACAACTATGAAGTCATCACCTAATGGCTGTGCAATCTTGAGAACCCTTAGGTGCTCCGGATGTTGGTTGTACGCCTGCAAGTCATCCGTTGACCTGAAACGACAGTGAACGATGTGACTGAAGTTTGGTGAAGTAGAGGTACACCGAATGATTTTTTCTACACTAAGATGGAGTGTGAAGTTGAGTGAAGCCAACTCGTTGACTTCGTTTATCATGGTCTCGATTTTGGTAGAGTCAACATCGGGTTTGAACTTGAGGAGGACGATGTGTTCGACAATATGGTGGTCTGCAGACATTCTGGTAGTGATCTTAACAATCAAATGATGAGTGTGTTGAGAGTACTGATCATGTGATGTTTACTATTTATTTCTATGTAAACTTTGGGGGTTGTTCAAAAAATAAAATAAAATGGAGCCGGCTCTTGGATATTTTAATTGAGACAACTAACCTCATGTTTGAATAATTAACAAACACACACACATGGTTTTGTTTGGCCTGCTGTACCATTGTCTCTTTGTGCTTTATAAGTAATTGGAATCTTTAAAACATATGCTTCTGGTAGTGTTAGGTCTTGTTTTATTTATTTATTTAGTAGTGTATGCTTTCATACATATGCATGATTGCATGAATCTAGAAGATGAGTTGGAGGCATTGGCGTAGCTTAGTGGGGGCGGGAGGGGGCGGCCGACCCCCGAACTTTTCGCTCAGTAGTGGAGATTATATAGTTTTTTGTATAGAAATTTTTGGGTATATACGTTTTTTACCCCCCGGTTTTATAGAAATTTTTGGTTATATACGTTTTCGACCCCCCGGTCGGAAATCTCAAGCTTCGCCACTGGTTGGAGGAAACTGAAATTGAGGACTTCTCAATTACAAACTTTAGTGTCAAAAATGTACGGTCCGCTTGCGGTATATCACGCATATAATGTATATATGTGTGGGTGTTTGGGGGGCAAAAGTAAAAGTGCACTACTTTTAACGTTATTTTACTAATTTCGTGAAAATAACGTTAAACGAGGGGGATAGTTGATCACGCATCATGTGGTGGCGTTGATAGCCGAAAGACAAGGGGGTACATGCACTAATCGGCATTTGTCTCAATTGTTGGGTGTTATGTGCCTTATGTCCAAGGCTTGATACAAAACTATTATCGAGTTGGGGTCTCACTGGAAGCAGTCTCTCTATTCCTAAGGGGTAGAGGTAAGACTGTCTACATCTTACCCTCGCCAGACCCTACCATAGCTTTGCTATTGTTGGGATTTATTGAGTATGATGATGATGATGATGATGATGATGATGAGTGTCAAAAATGTATGCATTTTTCAGAGGTTTTTTATTTTAAATTTAAATAATATTTACAGGTATTGAATGGGAACAACAGGAAATAGTTTCATTGTTCACTACTGATGGATGGGCTTGTTCAAATGGGAGGATCAACGTGTCTCTTCATCAAAAGTGTACAAGCCTTTCGTTACTTGTCACAATCATGCTGTTTTTGCAATTTGTTTAATGCCGTAAAACACTAAATCGAAGTTGAACAACATATGATGTCTTGCCATAAGTTTTTATTAGGGTACCGACACAATCTTAACCGTGTTCACTCCTAATTGCATATTTTGTGATATGTTGGTAGAGGTGGCGAAATGGGGTGGATAGAATAGGTACTCCTTTGGTAAAGGTCGGATCACGTCGGGTTTACACTTCTATTTTGATCACTTAAAACATTTTTCTAAAACACCCTGATCCAAATTGAACTTTTTTTTACTCGGCCCATTGTGACCTGTCAACTGATTTACTCGGCCCATTGTGACCTGTCACCCGATCCACCTATTTTGCCTGGCTTAATCCTAACCATAATTTTTGGCACCAATAACGGTGTTATTAGCACTCCCTCGAGACTAAAACATTTTCATAGAGAAACTTCAAATCGGTTTAATTAGGGGTTGGAAGGTCGAAACGAGTTAAACAGATTAAAGGTCATCAAATAAAGTATTTTCAATGCATAAAACATCTTCAATCATTTTATTCAAAACATTAACTATTAGTTATTTACTAGAAAAGGTTAAAATGTCTGCACAAACAGGGTTTTGACTTTTAAGTCAACCCATTCTAGCAAGTTCAACTTTACCTGTTGACCCGACCCACTCACTTTGCTACTTCTAGGTCAAGAAACACACACTGGAAACAAACTGTTGTATACTCGGTAGATGTGGTGACTGTATGTGGAAACAATATTAACCAAGATGGCCAAAATAGAATTTAAATTATGTAAATTTATGTCATTTGCCCTTTAGAAAAGATGTGTGATAAGTAAAATGGTCATATGGTGTAAATTACTCATAGTTAAACTTGTAATCAGACTTGTATTAGATTGTAATTATGTATTAGGGTTACATGAGGTGGGTGTTTATATAGAACACCATATTACACATCTAGTCCCTATACTATAAAACTTTGTCTAATACTCCCCCGCAAACTAAGCGCGGGAGTGACTTTGTTTGAAAACTAAAACATAAAATAGAAAGATAGTTGGTCTTCATTCTTCTCCACTAGTTCACTGCTGTCTTGTTTCACCACCTACTCCTTTCATCACCAGAGTATAAATTGTTTGACCTGCGCTGTGCCGTAAGATTCTTGTTGTTTCATCAGCAAAACTAACTGTCACTGGTTTTTTTTTTGTTTTTTTTTTTTTCGTTTTCCACTCAGGGGTTTGTTCCTCTTCTTATTCTTTTGCCGGGATACACTAACTGGGGTTTGTTACCCTTATCCGGCGACACTAGGGTTTGTCCCCCTTCTTCAAACGGACACTTTCATGGGGTTTTTGTTTCCCTTCGTCGTTCTTCTCTTGCGTTGCCAGAAGAAACAACCACCGTTGTATAGTGGCGGCAACGGTGTTTAGGGTTTTGTAGCCAGGTTGTTTTTGCAACCCTAGGGAGGTAAAAGTTGTGGTTGTGTAACTGTTATTTGTTGTTGTAGATGCATGGCTAGGGTTTAAGGTTGTGGTTTGGAACGGTTTTGGTGGTTGTTATAGGTTCAGCGGCTAGGGTTTTGTGGTGCAGCGGCTGGAATAGGTGGTGTTTGATGGTGGTGAAAGGCAGGGGTACAGAAGAGGAAGAAGAAGCCGTGCACAGTAGTTGTGCGGTGGTGGTAGGGCGGCGGCAGTGGCCGGCCGCCCCTCCGATGGTGTTTACCTAAGCTCTGATACCAATTTAAACTTGTAATCAGACTTGTAATAGATTGTAATTATGTAATTAGGGTTACATGAGGTGGGTGTTTATATAGAACACCATATTACACATCTAGTCCCTATACTATAAAACTTTGTCTAATACTCATGATAAGTGAAGCATCCTATCATTTTCTCACAAATAAACAAAACTTATACAATTTAATTCTACAAAGAAAATAAGATTACAAAATTATGGTTGAAAAAAAGAAGCAAACCTCAAAGTTCAACTTTGGCAGATTTTGACTTTGGTTGTGTGAAGGTGGCCTTCTTTGCTTTCCACCATTTCTGCAACTTAAAAGCCATTTTAGTTGCATGTTTCTTTGTTGCTTCACCAACATTTTTTATTCCTTTTGTGATCTTTTGCTTCCAGTCCACTTTCTTCCTATTGCTTTCTTTTTCCCTCAAAATCTTTCCCTTACAAACCAAAATATTCACATATTAGCCACAATTTCTGTGAAGATAACACATGACTATTTTTAGAGATCAAGGAATAATAGGTCAAAGCTGCTAATTTTTAGCTCCTTGTGTCCATTTTTAATCATTTTATAAATTACTAATGCATCACAAGATTATATTAAATATTTCGAAGCTACCAAGTGTTCAATTTTTTTTTATTAAGATCACCTACTGAAACTACTTTACAAGTCACCCAAGTCCGTATGTGGTTTTATTAACACAATTCCATCAAAAGTAACGCATTGGATCAAGAATATGCCCTTAATTTTCTAGAAAGGCGACAATTTTAACATATAACATGTTGACACCTCATCAAAGGTAATTTTGTCTTTTAAAAAATCAAAACATCTGACATGTTTTTGGTTCGAACTGGTATCAATAAAACCACATATGCACTTGGGTAGACTATAAGATAATTTCAATGAATTTAAGAGGTTGTAAACTGGGGAACCCATTTGACCTAACATCTCGAATGGTTTATACGAAAAGTTCTTTTAATAAAATCTCAATGATTTCACTTTAGTCCCATTTTAGTCATTGTAGCTTTTTATAGTACAGTTGATTAATAAAAAGGTACTTTTTTCCACCGTTTGGATAATTATATGGACTTTTTGTACCGTTTGGGTTAATATGTGGTATTGCCATAGTAGGTTGTCTTAGAAATACCCTTTAATGACCCAAATGGGAAAAAAACTCATCTTTTAATGTCTCTTATGTAAAAGAAAGTATTTGGAACAAGGTTAAAGTAGATTTTTGGCTCTTTAGTAATCTAACTCCTTATATATGTCAAAATTATCTTCCCATCCACATGACTATGGCAAGACAAAGTGAAAATACATTTGTATATAGCGTAAAACCCATTTTTAATATGAACTACTGGGCCCAATATAGGGACGGCATAAATCCACCAAGTCGTAAAAATTGGTCGAAATTGCCATTTCAAGATTCCTAAATTCTTACCAAATTTGAAGGGATTGATTGTTCTTCTTCATCATCCTCATCATCAGCATCTTCATCATCAAAGCCTTTTCCACTCATTAATTCTTCTCTTGAGTACATTTTCATGCCAGGTGCTCCCGGCATACCCTCCATTGATTTCAACATCTTTTCCATTTCCGCCTCTTTAGCTGACTTTGGGACAAAAACTTCCCCAGGCTCACGACCCTGAATTTTTACACGATAAATAAATAAAGCTGTTAACGAAACACAATATCAAATATTAAAGTAAGGTCATTAATTAATACAACTCAAATATTTAAAGTAAGATTTAGTAATCCAATATTATATGATTAGCCAACGGAGGAGGAACAAGATTTGCCATTAAATCGATACATTGATTTTTGGGATACTGGATTTAAATAACCCCTTTTACCATTTGGCTGATAACACTCTCAACTTACAAATTGTACCACACCACACCCAACTTTCAACTTATTTTCCTCTGACACTCCCAAACTAACTGAACCCTAACACAATTAGGGTCTGTTTGGTATGGCGTAATGGAATAGATGAGGGAATGGAATAGACGAGGTAATGGAATGGACAAAGGAATGAAATGGATCATTACATTCCATAGTCTTGTTTGGTTACCATGCAGGAAAGAAATAAATCATTACATTGTGTTGTTTGGTAGGTAAGAAAAGAGGAATGAATTAAATTGGCGATGGGTGGTGGCGGTGATCGGTGGCGGCTAGTGGCGGTGGTAGCGATGGGTGGCGGTGGTCGGTGGTAGCAGTGGTGGGTGGCGGTGGTCGGTGAGTGACGGTTGTTAGCGGTGGCGGCGGCGATGGTCGGGGTTGGCGGTGGTCTGCGGTGGCAGGTGGCGGCGATGGTGGTGGCAACGACGGTGGGTGGTGGTGGTTGACGGTAGCGGGTGGTGGCCGCGGAGGATGGTGGTGGTGGTTGGCGGAGGGTGGCGGTAGTGGTCGGGGTGGCGGTTGTCGGTGGTTGCGGTTGGCGGCGATGGTGGTGGCGACGACGACGGTGGGTGGTGGTCGACGGTAGCGGGAGGTGGCCGAGGAGGATGGTGTTGGTGGCCGGCGGAGGGTGGCGGTAGTGGTCGGGGTGTCGGTGGTCGGTGGTGGCGGGTGGCGGCGATGGTGGCGGCGACGACGATGGATGGTGGTGGTCGACGGTAGCGGGTGGTGGCAGCGGAGGATGGTGGTGGTGGTCGGTGGAGGGTGGCAGTAGTGGTCGGGGTGGTGGTGGTTTGCCATGGCGGGTGGCAACGATGGTAGTCGATGGCGGTGTCGGCGGGCGGCGGAGGACGGTGGTGGTGGTCGGCGGAGGTTGGTGGCGGGTGGTGACGACGGCAGGTGGTGGTGGTAGATGGTGGAGGTGATGGGCGGTGTTTGTGACGTAGGCGGAGAGAGGGAATGGAATGGAAAAAAAACAGGGGGAGTGGATGGAATGAATTTGAGGGAATGGAATGACATATGTAATGGGTGATTCCATTACGTGGACCAACCAAACACACTTTTTTCATTCTCTCGTAATAGTTCATTCCATTCCACCTCTCGTTACTGCATACCAAACATTACCTTAGTTTTTTGCTGATGTGGCATCTGACGTGGTTTTTTGCTGACGTGACATCTAATGTGTCACTTGTTTAGTGACGACTAGGCATCTGACGTCAGCCAACTGGGTTAGGGTTCAGTTAGTTTGGGAGTGCCAGAGAAAAATAAGTTGAAAGTTGAGAGCGTTGTGGTACAAATCGAAAGTTGGGAGTGCTATCGATCAATTGGTGAAAGTTGGGGTTATTTCCAATATCCCTTGATTTTTTAACACTTTTAACAATGGAAATATGTCCCAACACCAGTTAAAGTAGAAAATATAATTACTATGGAATTTGTGACAAGTTCTATTTCAGAGACGATTTTCTTATATTGTCATGATTAATAAACATTTGGACATGTGATAGATAGTCAAACCACTTACCTTAATTCTTGTCATACATTGTAATCATCATGGAATGAGAAGCATATCCGTATTATAGAAAGACTTACCTTAGGAACTGGTGGTGGCTTGGTATTACATGCTTTAGTGAGATCTTTGCATAGGAATTTAACCAAAGAACTCAACATAGGCTTCTTTTTGTAAATATACTCTGCAACATCTGTGTCATAGTATCCTATAACCTATAACAATCATCAAAGTATTAAAACTTGTACCATTTAAAAGTAACAAGAACATTACAATATAAACTAGTGTTTGGATATCTATCAAGTACACTGTCTTACATGAAAATCAAGGGTGGGGTGTTAAGATTGCTTATTTAAACAGCTTATGCTAATGAGCAAAAGCAGGTATTCAGCTTACTGTAAAGTGAAAACAACTTATTTCACCATACGCCTGCGCGTAAACTTGTAATTTTGAATCCACTAGAGCTGTAATTAAGCCGAGTCGAGCCGAGCCGAGCCAGGCTGGGCTTGAGCTCGAACTTAAACGAGCCAGCTCGGCTCGATTATTTTTCCGAGCTGAAAAGTCGAGCTCGAGCTCGGCTCATAAAAACTTCGAGCCAGATCGTTAATTTATTTTTAATTTTGTTTACAAGTATAGATAACATAAAAAACAAAAATAAAAAAATTAACACCCATTTCTAAAATACATATATATATACACACACACACATACATACGAGCCATCGACTCGAGCCACGAGCTGAGCACCCCTGGCTCGAGCTCAGCTCGATTACAAAATGAGCTGGCTCAGCTCAGCTCGAAAACAAAACGAGCTTTTTTCGAGCTTTTATCGAGCGAGTTTCAAGCGAGCCTCGAGCCACGAGCTTTATGAACACCCCTAGAATCCACTATAAATAATCAGTTTGAAATAAGTGATCTCAAAGCTGTTTGTTGAAAACAGCTTATTTTCACTCTCAAATAAGTAGATAAGCATATATACATGTTTTTTCATCCAAACGCTTTAAAGTGCTTGTCTGTTTTAGAAAAACGCAATGAGCATATAAGTTGTATAAATGAGCTATAATCCCAGACAAACCTAACTTTATGAGATTCAATCTAAGCTTCCTAATCAGGAAAAAATAAACAGTGAAGTAAAAAAGTAAACAAATTGTTACCTCTTGACAAGCTCGTTCAATGGTTTTGCATTCTGAACCACATTGTCCTTCAGAATCTTGTTCAACAAGCTGCAAGTGGACCAGATCAAAAGATAAGATACCAGCCAAAGAATCAAACAATGTTCCATTTGTTTATACTTTATACCAATTTCCAGCTACAATTACATCTATCACCCACACCAAACAAATTTCAACGTCTACATTCTTGATTCTACTTTTATATACATGGAAAACAGTGATTCAAACATGTAAATTCTCGTGTTATGCTACCATTGGGCCAAAGGCATAAGGCATATAATTGTAAAAATGCTATGGTACCAATGGTCTTCTCAACTTTGTAAGCCCGTATTCCTTTCTCCTAGCAATAAATAGGCAATATTTGGATACATATTCGTTTTATTCGCATCATCATATAACTTGGACCACATATGAAATTATTGAATGGCATAATTTGCCAAAATTTAGTACTAGACCTAGTTGTTTACTGGCTCACTTCTCACATGACAGCACTTCATAGAATATTATCAGTGATTCAAACATGTAATATTCTCAAGTTGCGCTATGCTAGCAAAGGTCTTCTCAATTCAGTAAGCCTGTATTCGTTTTTCTTAGCGATAGGTAGGCAATATTTGAATCCATATTCCGTATTCGTTTTATTCACAGCATCATATAAGTTGGACCACAAAATGAAATTATTCAATGGCATAACTTACCAAAATTTAGTACTAGACCTAACTGTTCCCTATCTCACTTCTCACATGGCAGTACATCATCGTGATCATCTCTTTGAGTATTATCAAGTAAACCTAATCATATTCCAGTTTTACACACTTTGTGATTAACAGGAAAGAATAACTGAAATCAAGTGAACAATTACCTCCAATCTATCACCTTTCTCTACAATATCAATTTTCAGCATCCAGTCAGCTTCTCTCTTCTTCAAATTGCATACATTCTCCGAAATTTCGATCACATCATACTCCGAGATCTGATACCAAATCAAAAAACAACAATCACACATACAGATACCAACAGAATCCACATGCTATATGTTTAATTGTTCATTCCTCCATTACTATGATGAAAACTGTTCTCGATCAATAACATAACTATCACGTCACTTATAATTGTCAAACTATAAACGATTTTGAAATAATTCGAACGAAAATCGAATACGAAATCGAAAACAACAATCACACATACAGATACTAACAGAATCCACATGCTATATGTTTAATTGTTCATTCCTCCATTACTGTGATGAAAACTGTTCTCGATCGATAACGTAACTATCACGTCACTTATAATCGTCAAACTATAAACGAATTTGAAATATTCGAACGAAAATCGGATACTCGAAAACAACAATCAAACATACAGATACTAACAGAATCCACATACCAGATGTTTAACTGTTCATTCCTCAATTACTACGATGAAAACCGATCTCAACTGATAACGTAACAATCACGTCACTTACAAATCATCGAACTATAAACAATTTCTAAACTTTTGATCGAAAATCGGATACGAAATCGAAATACATCAATCACACAAACAAATACTAATAGAATCCACTTGCTAATCGTTTATTCCTCCATTACTACGATGAAAACCGTTCTCAATTGATGACGTAACAATCACATCACTTACGAATCATCAGCTATAAACAAATTTGAAATATCTGAAACAAAATCGGATAGATACTGACCTTTTTCGGAGAGATCTGATCCTGTTTATCTCGAATTTGTTCGTGTAATTCCTTGGCGAGCTTCTCGCATACTTGACATTTGATGAAAGGAATGTCATCTTTACGAGCAATTCCAGCTGGTTTTGAACAATATGAGATTTGAATCCATGATGAGCATAATAATAAAGTGAAAAATAATGAATTAAACATCACTTTTCGATCGAATTTCACCATTACTGTGTGTGTGTGTGGAAGATCCAAGAGAGTTGTAGTTGCAGGAAGAAGCAGCAGTTGGAGAGTGTTGAGTTTGGTGTAATTAATTGGACGAAATTGCCCTTTGAGACTGGTATACGTGTTTCCTTTCTTCTGATTGGTTGGTTTAGTGCCACGGTGGACAGACCCCACACTCACAACCAATAGAATGATACATAACAGTTGGTAGAGTATTGTGTTGTCAATATGTGTTACAGTTTTTTTTTAGTTAACTTTCGTCTGTCATTCCGTTTCCGTCTTTGTGGTTTGTAGTTATGTTGTTCATGTGAAATTTCAAATTTGTATTATTTTCGTATTTGACATTTCTAAAACGTACTAGTACGGTCCAAAATGTTAACGACGTCAGTTAATTTTGTCTGTTTAATAAGAGGTAGAAATGTCATCCTATATTTTTATCTGAATTAACTGTCATTTTTGTCCCCATGGTTTATCCGATTACACCAACGACCAACCCATGCCAAATTTCAAATTTACTACATACAGGCATGAGAAAATATACTTTTTGTATATCATATCATCATGTTTTCTCCACTAAAGTCATGTGATACGCTCACACGCGTCCCTATAGTAGCGGTTTGTTGACATTTATCCGATATATACACACAAGTTCAAGTCGTGTCTTACCTGTTTTCTTTCCATATCGTGGGATGGATGTGACAAAAAAATCTTTGTTGTTATTTAAAGACACAAACTTTTAGATAGTGTTCGTTTTATGGATTGTAATGGAATTGGAATGGGAATTCACACAGAAATTGAATTTTGATTTGTAATTTAGGTGTGTTTGTTTTCCAAAATGGAATGAAATTTGGATGGAATTAGAATGTAGATTCTCTTTCTTATGTTGTTCAATTCTAATCCATTTTCTTGTTGAAACCAACAAAATAAGGAGTGAAATCAACATTCAAATTCCCTCAAAATTCCATTTCATTATGTGAAACGAGACTTTTGAGATTATCACCAAACCATATTATAAATATATCAAGAAATCGTATTGTATGGGAGGGTTCTTACCAATAATTGTGGTATAAACATTTTAATGGTCTTTATAATCACAATACCAATAATTGCTCATGATTTGTACGTACCATATGGTTTAAGCACCCATGCGAGTGATGTCATGCAACGCTTTTAGTTATCATAATGCAAGACGTGACATAAAAGGGTGAGGCCTACACCAAACTCATTGATTGTATTTGGTGGTTTTAATCCAACCAACCTCTTTAATAACTTAACAAATGCATTTATACAAAGAGTAAGAATGGTGTGACGGATGGAATTACGGCTAACCAAACTGTTAAAAGAATAAATATAAAATTCATTCAAATATTTCATATATGTTACGTTTTATTGTTCTGATCTTTTTTTGTTAAGTTGTTAGTCTGTTATAACAGGTTGCAACTAATTGAGGGGCCTGATTGTAACTTTGGCTGGTTTTCATGTTTCCGGAGATAGTACGAGGGGCTTAGTGTAACATGGAGATATTTTTGGTATATAAAAGAAGCTTCAGTCTCTTCTCTTGTAATGTATACAATTCAGTTATCATCCCCAATTCTCTCTTAATTATTCACCTGCAATACACATACAGTAGAAACTCTATAAAATAATACACTTGGGACCACCAAAATTTATTAATTAAAATAGTTATTAATTAATCGATAAATTAATAATTATTAATTTATATATTAATTAATATTTTATTAATTTATAGTAGAATACTTAGTTTACAAACACCTTTCAAGCTTCCACTTAATTATTGTATACAATGCATGTATATCAAATGAACGGCCCAATTTGAAAGAAACCTTCAATCTCCCACCTTATTATGCTTCTTGTGTTCAATGTATCACTTTATGGACATTAAAAATATTTTCTATATAAATACAAGATCAAAATAGGTTAACACAAACAAATCATACACACAACATGGCTTCCCATCTTAAAGGTGTGAAAAAAACAATGACAGACGGGATTCGAAGAGCATTATGCAAGCACAACAAGGATAATCCAAGTCTCACTCAAAAGCAATTGCAAGAATGGGTTCATAGTAACTATGGTTTGCAGGTGAGTCAAGCGACAATATCGAATACAGTTAAGCGGTCTTTAAAGTATCTCTCACTTGCGCCCGAAAGAGGCGATGTTAAGCGACACAAACCGGCAAAATTTCCTGACCTAGAAAAATCTCTCTATGAATGGATTCTTCAATATCAAGAACATGTGAATATGACAGGTGAACTAATCATCGAGAAGGCGAAAAAGTTCATGAAAGATATGTATCCAGTGGATACTCCAGACTTTACTTTTTCTATTGGTTGGCTTGGAAAGTTCAAAGCAAGATATGGAATTAAAAATTTCTGGCGTTTTGGAGAGAGTGGATCTGTTGAAATGGAGGGCATGGAGGACAAATTAAAATCCATAAATGACAAAGTTGATCAATTTGAAATGAAAGACATCTTTAATATGGATGAAACAGGTTGGGTAAATTACACTTTTCGTCCTTTATGTTTGTATCAGATTGCAATGGATAGCCTTTAACTTCAATAATTACAGTCACAATCCTTTATTTGGAAAACTCATTACACCATACGTCCTTTACCACTAACTTGGTTAAAATTTTCAGTTAAATCCTATCACATAAGGGTAATTTAGTCTTTTTACCAATTTAAACAAACCTTTAATATTTACTCCCACCTCCTCCATCTCTCTCTCAACTCACACTCTCCCATCAACCCTCTTTAAATCCTATCCTCTGCAAATAAAACCACCACTAACCACCACCAAATCTTCACCGCCTCTGACCACCACCATATAATATCCAAATTCATTTACAAGTTTCGATCAAGTGGAATTCAGAAATCTTCAATAAACTTAAACAAAGTGATACAGCAAACAAATAGCTGCTGGAAAAGTCTTAACTCATGCGTAACAAACCACAAACTCATATCTACTTCAAAATTCATCTATCATCCTACAAAACACCTAAAAATCAAATTACTTTCAAATCATGAGATCATGAAGCGACTGTTACTCCGTACGAAATTTGTGGCGCGTTAATCGTAGCGAGTGAAGCAAAATTGAAAAATCAGAAGTTGTTAAAGAAGGGAAGAGAGAAATTAGGGTTTTTGGATTATGAATTGAGCTGTGCCAGAAATTTGGGAAGTCACGAGGAAAGGAATGAAATGGTGGAGGCTGACTGAAATGCAACCCTATTTCATCACAGATCCAGCGGCGGCTTCATTTACCAGATCCAGTGGCGGCTTCATCCACAGTTCTAACTTCCGCACCAAAATTATTGGATATTTATTAACTGTGCTTCAAACCTGGTTATTTAAAAATTTGATCTTGGATATTATATGGTGGTGGTTAGTGGTGGTCAGAGGCGGTGAAGATTTGGTGTTGTGTCACGGCCCCCGACCCGGTTTGACCCGTTTCAGGAGTCGCAGGACAGAAATACTGCGGTATTTAATTGATTAAGTTTAACAGCGGAAGTTTATTTAACAGGATCGTTTAAAGCTAAAATTTTCCCCGATTATTTTATTTCACAATTCGGGATAAAACCCCAATAATTTACAAAAGTATGATTTTATAAAATCTTTATGTTACAAACTTATTTCCTTATTTTTATAATGAGCCACTATCTTAAGCTTGAAATGCTTCCCAGCACTTTTTCCTGAATTACAGCAGATCACCTGAAACATGTTTGAAAAAGGTTTTGTCAGCGGGAAATACTGAGTGAATCATTCATTTTTACTAAAATGACTCATTTGTTATAATTTACAGTATTAAGGAAGATTACAATGTTTCTGATATCAAACCAACTACCCACAGTATTTGTCACTCGAATCTTTACGGTGACTGTGGTCATATCACCATTGGCTGCCCCAATGAATGACGAATATCACTAAATTTAGGTTCGCCCACCTAAAGTGATAAAAATGTAATACTGTGCACAATACCCCACATACCGGCTGTAATTTGGTGATTACATAAACTTAATCACTGTAATTATAACTTTTGAAAATATTTTAATAATTTATAAAGCAATTTGATAAAAAGAGAATGACTCACATTGCTGATTTAATACGGACAGAGTCTAGTCTATGATTTAGCCTTGTTAACCTAATTTAAATAACAATGTACACAAAACTGGGTTAGTAATCAATCCAGCAATTACGATAACTCACGAGATCAAATTCTCACAATGAATGTAAAAGTGCAATACTTCATCCATCGAATTAACGATGATCCGTCAAATTAATGACGAACGACAAAGTATAATACTTTATCCATCGAATTAACGATGATCCGTCAAATTAATGACAAACGATAAAGTATAACCCTAATGTGGGCGGCACTTAAACATTCATTGGATATATTGATCGTCGGAAAATGAATCGTAGCAGCGATTGTGCTAATACCCTGTTTTGCAGCGTTGATTTGTGAACTGTGATAGTAATTCGAACGTAACTCAGTGAATATTTCGAAATTTTACGTCGTTTCTGTGCCCAGATTCCAGTCCCAAACCCCACTATTTATAGATGAAATTTCACCCTTACGCGGCCCGCGTGAGGTTTAAGCTTATCCTTACGCGGCCCGCGAGATACCTAGTTTTAGGCATAGGGTTGCCACGATTGGCACTAGCTTAGCTGAGTTGACAGTTTTCGATAATTCCTTGTTGCCAACGTTTTAGATGGATAATCGTCCATAGGGTTTAACCCCCCCTGAGTTTTAGGGGCCCTAATCCTGATTCTGAAAATTATGAAAATTTTAGGGTTTGTCCAGAATTACTTGGGTGTCTCAATTAGGGTTTCCTTTTTGGACTAATTAATTTAATAATTATGACTTTTGATTAAAGTTGTTACATTCTCCCCACCTTAATAAAAATCTCGTCCTCGAGATTTACTGGAATAATTGAGGATACTTTCTCTTCATTTCGGATTCCAGTTCCCAAGTGTACTCAGCTCCTCTCTTTGAATCCCATCTGACTTTGACTAGAACTAGTCGTTTGTGCTTGAGAAACTTCACTTTTCTGTCTTCTATCTGAATAGGTTTCTCCACAAATTTTAACTTTTCGTTTACCTCTATGTCTTGAAGAGGTACTACCAGAGATTCATCTGCTAAACATTTCTTGAGATTAGATACATGAAATACATCATGTACTCCAGCTAATTCTTCTGGTAGCTGTAAACGATAAGCTACTGGTCCTATACGTTGGATCACTGGAAATGGTCCTACGTATCTTGGACTTAGCTTTCCTTTCTTACCAAATCTAACAACTCCTTTCCAAGGAGAAACTTTTAACAGTACTCTGTCTCCAACTTGGAATTCTAATGGCTTGCATCTATTGTCTGCATAACTCTTCTGGCGATCTCGAGCTGTCTTCAGCCTTTCTTTGATTTGAGTAATCTTATCGGTTGTTTCTTGCACTATTTCAGGACCTGATAATTGACTTTCTCCTATTTCTGCCCAACAAACTGGAGTTCTACACTTTCTTCCATATAATGCTTCAAATGGAGCCGTATCAATGCTTGAGTGATAACTATTGTTATAGGAGAATTCAATTAATGGTAAATGATCATCCCAACTTCCACTAAAGTCTATCACACATGCTCGGAGCATGTCTTCTAGAGTTTGGATCGTTCTTTCACTTTGCCCATCTGTTTGGGGATGATACGCCGTGCTTAGGTTTAGTCGAGTTCCCATAGCTTGCTGGAAACTTTTCCAGAAATGGGAAGTAAAACGACTATCCCTATCCGAAACAATGGAGAGTGGAACTCCATGTAAGGATACAACTTCATCTACATACAATTTAGCCAGTCTTTCCATGCTAAAGGTTTCTTTCATTGGTAAGAAGTGAGCTGATTTGGTTAATCGATCCACAATTACCCAAATCGCATCATTACCTTTTCTGGTTTTGGGTAACTTAGTAACAAAATCCATTGTTATAAGTTCCCATTTCCACACTGGCATCTCTAACTGTTGTAGTAATCCTGAAGGTTTCTGATGTTCTGCCTTAACTTGTGAACAAGTAAGACATTTAGAAACATAGCTGGCTATATCCTTTTTCATTCCTATCCACCAAAAGTTATTTCTTAAATCTTGATACATTTTGTTGTTTCCTGGATGCATAGTGTACCTAGATTTATGAGCTTCTTCTAAAATCTTAGGTCTTAAGTCTCCTTGCTTAGGTACCCAAATTCTACTTTTGTGAAATCTCCAAATTCCATCTGCTCCTTGTTCTAATTCCTTGATTCTTCCTTTCATTCCTTCAGCATCATCCTTGATTGCTATAGTTTGAACATTCTTCAATTGTTCCATTAAATCTATTTGTAGATTTAATCTGAGAGCACGAACCCGTCGTTGTTTCTCATAATACTTACGACTTAAGGCATCTGCAACTACATTCGCCTTTCCTTCATGATACTGAATATCACAGTCGTAGTCACTTAGGATTTCCATCCATCTCCTTTGCCTCATGTTTAACTCTTTTTGCCCAAAGATATATCTTAAACTTTTGTGGTCTGTGTAGACAGTAAATTTACTTCCGTAAAGATAATGTCTCCAAATCTTAAGGGCAAAAATTACGGCTCCTAATTCTAAATCATGAGTCGTATAGTTTTCTTCGTGCTTTTTCAATTGCCTTGATGCGTACGCAATTACCTTCTTGCGTTGCATAAGCACACATCCAAATCCTAATTTTGAAGCATCACAATATACTTCAAAATCTTCAGTTCCTTCTAGTAAGACTAAGATTGGTGCATGGGTTAATTTCTGTTTCAAAATTCTAAAGGCTTCTTCTTGTTTGGGTCCCCATTCAAACTTAGTAGCTTTACAGGTTAGCTTAGTTAATGGTACAGCTATCTTGGAAAAATCCTTAATAAACCGTCTATAATACCCAGCTAATCCTATAAAACTTCTAATTTCCATTGCTGTTTGTGGAACCTTCCACTTGGTAATTGCCTCTATTTTAGCAGGATCTATATGAATACCTTCATGATTCACCATGTGTCCTAAGAATTGCACTTCCTTTAGCCAAAATTCACATTTCGAGAATTTGGCGTACAACTTTTCTTTTCTTAACAAAGTTAAGAGTGCATGAAGATGTTCACAATGCTCTGTCTGACTTTTGGAATAAATAAGTATATCGTCTATGAAGACAATTACAAATTTATCCAAATACGGTTTACAGATCCTATTCATCATGTCCATAAATGCTGCAGGCGCATTTGTTAATCCGAAGGGCATGACTGTAAACTCGTAATGACCATACCTGGTTCTGAAAGCAGTTTTAGGTATGTCTTATTCTTGTACCTTCAATTGATGGTATCCGGAGCGTAAATCTATCTTAGAAAAATATCTAGCCCCCTGAAGTTAATCAAAAAGATCATCAATCCTAGGTAATGGATATCGATTCTTAATTGTAACCTTATTCAATTCTCTATAATCGATACACATTCTCATTGAACCGTCCTTTTTCTTTACAAACAACACTGGCGCTCCCCAAGGGGATGAACTAGGTTGTATGAATCCTTTATTTAGTAATTCATCTAATTGTTGTTTCAGTTCTAACATTTCTGTGGGTGCTAACCGATAAGGTGCCTTGGCTATCGGTGTAGTTCCTGGAATTAGATGAATCCTAAATTCTACTTCCCTGTCTGGAGGTAATCCCGGTAAATCTTCTGGAAATACATCAGGATATGCTGAGACTACTGGTATTTCCTTAAGATCTTTTCCCTTAGTGCTAATGATTACCGAAATCATATACACTATTCCTTGTTTTCGTTCATAATTAGCAACTTTCATTACTGATATGAACTTCATGGGATTACGTGGTTTATCTCCTGTAATCCTAATTACTTCTCCGGTGGGTGATTGAATTTCTATGGAATTCTGATCACAAAGGATTCTAGCATGGTTGGCTACTAACCAATCCATTCCTAATACCACATCAAATTCAGCTAATTTCATTGGCAATAGTTTTGCAGAGAATTTATGTCCTAAAAGTTCTATGTTTCCTTCTTGCAAAATTTTATCTATTTTAACTGAATTTCCGTCTGCTGTTTCAACTGTAAAAATCTGCCTAATATTGGTTAAAGGTAAACTAAGAGCTTGGCAGAATGAAGTATTTATAAAACTTTGGTTTGCACCAGAGTCAAATAATACTTTTGCGTACACGTTGTGAACTAAGAACGTACCCGCTATCACATCCGGAATGAGTTCTGCTTCTTGAGTGGTCAACTGAAATGCTCTGGCATTCTTCTTTGTGGTTCCTTCGGTCGTCTTAGGTTTGTTGTCTACTGGTTTGACCAATTTAGGACATTCTGTTTTATAATGCCCCGCTTCTCCACAGTTAAAACAGATTACGGTTTTCTTTTTGCAATTTTCTTCACGATGTCCTATACCCTTGCAAAAATTGCTAGTGATATCGCATCTTCCATAATGTTTCTTTTTGCATTTCCTGCAGAAAGGTGGGTTTGAATATTGCTCTGTTCCTCTTTTCTTGAAATTATTACTATTACCCGCCCGAAATCCTTGGGTAATCTTTTGAGCCAATTCCTTTTTCCTATCTTCATCTCTTGTGCGCACCAGTTCATCAGTTAGAGTATTGTCTAATTCTACCGCATCATCAATAGTGCGAGGTCTCGCAGCTTTAACAATATTGCGGATTTCACCAATTAGCCCCCAAATATAGCGAGAAATGAGTACCGGTTCTGGCGAAGCCAGTGTTGGTACCACTCTTGCATATTCAAAGAATGTCGAGGTATACCCACGACAATCCACACCCATCATCCGATGATTTAGAAACTTATTCGCCATCTGTTCTTTTTCATACTCGGGACAGAATTTTCTTTCCACCAAACCCTTAAATTCTTCCCAAGTCATAGCATAAGCTATTACTCTTCTTTTTGATTGTAACACAGTGTTCCACCATTTGAGTGCTCCTTCTTTGAAGAGATTGGATGCATACATGACCTGATCATCTTTACCACATTTACTTATTGCAATGACTGCTTCGGTTTTCTCTAACCAACGCAGTGATGCAGTTGCTCCTTCATTGCCTGCAAATTCAGTGGGTTTACAAGCAAGGAATTCTTTGAAAGTGCAACCAGGCGTTGCAGTTTTCATTTTCTTGGGTAATGGAGCTTGATGTGGTTCCCTATTATGGTTAACATGATTGTTGCCTCCATTTACACTATTACTGAAGTTATCTTCAGTAATCTGTTTACTAGGGACAATTTGTTGTGGTTCGGGTGGATTCTTGATAGCAGCAACGAATGCTGGAATAGCATTAGCTATCCCTTGAGCCACAATATTTTCGATATCTTGCCGAGTCATATATTGATCTCCTGGATGTTGCTCAGACTGATTAACTTCATTTATAGGTTCATTACCACTGTTTGCCATCTGATAATATATATATATAAATTTTATTAGTATATGCTAAATAACAATTATATACAAACAATCAGAAAATTTTATAATACAGGTATAGTCAAAACAATCGATTTATTTTTTTATATCTAGTATAGTATGCATCGTTACACACCAATATTTACAGAGTTTTATTTGTTATTTACAGACTAACTTTACTATTACTATTATACAAACACCGTTTTACCATCCTACTATCTCTCGTCACTTGCTGTTCTAAAAACGCAGTTCCCTCTCATCGTACTTCCAGGCAATCTGTCCTCCTATTTCCCTGATTCTAGTTCCAGCATCAAACAACTCTTCACCAAAGTGGCGAAGTTCAGCCATGTTTTCATTACTCATGGGTGGATTAGGTAGGGGTTCTGGATCGAATTGTGGAAGAAAAGAGTAAGGATCGTTGACAATATTTTGGAATTGCCAATCGTTTGTCCACCATTCGTCCATTCCTATGGTTTGAGAATGAACTATTGGGTCTGGAATTGCTGGTTCCCAATTCATAGGGAGTTGGTTTTCAAGAGAATAAGTAAAAATATTATTATTATTATTATTATTATTATTATTATTATTATTATTATTATTATTATTGACAGGCTGAATTGTTTCACAGCTTGCCAATAGGAAATCTATCTCATCTTGAAAGGTCCTTCCCTGGTTTTGATTGGAGCTCTCTCCGATTTCTATCTGAGTTGGTCTAGAGCCTTACCCAACTTCCATTTCTATGTCCTTAGAGTATTCCTCAAATTGCCTCTCCATTTGTCTAGAAACTTCTTTAGCTTCAATTTCCATCTTTTGGAGTCTAGAACTTTTCCTGGTTACAATTTCTTTTGTACCTTCCTCCATCTGTATTCCTATCTCCTTAACCTCCTCCTTGTCTTCAGTTTCCATTTCCGGTTGTTTGGAACTTTCTCCGGTTATAATTCCTTTTCCTTTTTTCAAAGGATTGTTTATTTTGGGAAGTTTTGGAGCTGGCTTTTTCTTACGTATCTTCCTCCATCCTACATAACTTCTTTTCTTTTGTTTTGGCTTGTTCACAGGTGGAACCTTGAATTCTACTGGTTGTTCTATATCGGGAAAGTAGCTAGTATATTCTTTGGAAGCTTCGATATTTACTGGGTAAAGATTAAGGTTCTGAAAAGCTTCAGATATCCCACTCATGCTGATGTAGCATATATGCAAAATGCATAAAATACTAAGTTAAAATTTATAAATAACCGTGTAATTTATTACAAAGATAACTGGAAAACATACTTAGGTTTTGAAATTTTATTTATCACACAGAGTTTCTAGATTGTGAGGGTAGGGTGCTAAACTTTAAAATATCTAAAGATTTATATTTTCTGCTACTGTGGCTAGCATATATAAATTTGCCCATTTCTCATCTAGTTTATCTTCCCAAGGTGATTTATCAATTAATTCCTGGGTTTCCCGTTTAATCTTCTTTTGTCGAATTTGCTCTTTACTTTTCTTAATAATCATCTCCCTCCTTTTAGGAGAAAGTGATTCCTCGTATTGTGCCTTCCGCACAAATATTCCTTCTTCAGGAATTTCAGCCTGATTCGAGGATTTGGTTCGGGATGAACTTCCCTTCTCATTGGATGATCTATCTAATTTAAGATAGATATTTGACAGCTTTTGCTTACCCATACTGTAACTAACAAATAATCAGTTAATAATACACAAAATCACATAATAGTAATCAGGAAAAATTAAGTATTTCTAAATACTTAATTAGCTTAACTCAGTGGCTCTGATACCACCTTTTTTTCTGTCACGGCCCCCGACCCGGTTTGACCCGTTTCAGGAGTCGCGGGACAGAAATACTGCGGTATTTAATTGATTAAGTTTAACAGCGGAAGTTTATTTAACAGGATCGTTTAAAGCTAAAATTTTCCCCGATTATTTTATTTCACAATTCGGGATAAAACCCCAATAATTTACAAAAGTATGATTTTATAAAATCTTTATGTTACAAACTTATTTCCTTATTTTTATAATGAGCCACTATCTTAAGCTTGAAATGCTTCCCAGCACTTTTTCCTGAATTACAGCAGATCACCTGAAACATGTTTGAAAAAGGTTTTGTCAGCGGGAAATACTGAGTGAATCATTCATTTTTACTAAAATGACTCATTTGTTATAATTTACAGTATTAAGGAAGATTACAATGTTTCTGATATCAAACCAACTACCCACAGTATTTGTCACTCGAATCTTTACGGTGACTGTGGTCATATCACCATTGGCTGCCCCAATGAATGACGAATATCACTAAATTTAGGTTCGCCCACCTAAAGTGATAAAAATGTAATACTGTGCACAATACCCCACATACCGGCTGTAATTTGGTGATTACATAAACTTAATCACTGTAATTATAACTTTTGAAAATATTTTAATAATTTATAAAGCAATTTGATAAAAAGAGAATGACTCACATTGCTGATTTAATACGGACAGAGTCTAGTCTATGATTTAGCCTTGTTAACCTAATTTAAATAACAATGTACACAAAACTGGGTTAGTAATCAATCCAGCAATTACGATAACTCACGAGATCAAATTCTCACAATGAATGTAAAAGTGCAATACTTCATCCATCGAATTAACGATGATCCGTCAAATTAATGACGAACGACAAAGTATAATACTTTATCCATCGAATTAACGATGATCCGTCAAATTAATGACGAACGATAAAGTATAACCCTAATGTGGGCGGCACTTAAACATTCATTGGATATATTGATCGTCGGAAAATGAATCGTAGCAGCGATTGTGCTAATACCCTGTTTTGCAGCGTTGATTTGTGAACTGTGATAGTAATTCGAACGTAACTCAGTGAATATTTCGAAATTTTACGTCGTTTCTGTGCCCAGATTCCAGTCCCAAACCCCACTATTTATAGGTGAAATTTCACCCTTACGCGGCCCGCGTGAGGTTTAAGCTTATCCTTACGCGGCCCGCGAGATACCTATTTTTAGGCATAGGGTTGCCACGATTGGCACTAGCTTAGCTGAGTTGACAGTTTTCGATAATTCCTTGTTGCCAACGTTTTAGATGGATAATCGTCCATAGGGTTTAACCCCCCCTGAGTTTTAGGGGCCCTAATCCTGATTCTGAAAATTATGAAAATTTTAGGGTTTGTCCAGAATTACTTGGGTGTCTCAATTAGGGTTTCCTTTTTGGACTAATTAATTTAATAATTATGACTTTTGATTAAAGTTGTTACATGTTGATTAGTGGTGGTCAGGTGGTTTTATTTCCAGAGGATAGGGTTTAAAGAGAGTTGAGGGGGAGAGTGTGAGTTGAGAGAGAGATGAAGGGGTTGAGGGTAAATATTAAAGCTTTGTTTTAAATTTTAATTTAATTAAATTGGTAAAAAGACTAAACTACCCTTATGTGATAGTGTTTAACTGAAAATTTTAACCAAGTTAGTGGTAAAGGACGTATGGTGTAATGAGTTTTCTATATAAAGGACTATGACTGTAATTATTGAAGTTAAAGGTTATCCATTGCAATCTAATATAAACATAAAGGACGAAAAGTGTAATTTACCCGTTTTTTATTATTTTATTTTATATTTTGTACTTTAGTGATGTAATTATTTACATGTTTTGATCTTAAACAGGTTTGTTTTTTAGACTTCAACCGGATTTTTCCCTTGCAACAATGCAGCTTGAAGGGAAAAAACAAGACAAGGAAAGACTAACTGTTGCTATTTGCTGTAATGAGGACGGTTCGGAAAAACTTCCTTTATGGATTATTGGGAAATATGCTAAACCAAGGTGCTTCAAGAATGTAAACTTGAACAGTCTGAACTGTGAGTACCGTGCTAACAAACGAGCTTGGATGACTGGTGTGTTATTTGAAGAATATGTTCGCCAACTTGATAAAAAATGGTTGGAAGAAAAATTCTCTTGATTGTGGATAATTGCCCTGCTCATCCAAAAATTATTGAAGGATTACGAAATGTTGAATTATTTTTTTTTTTGCCACCAAACACAACTTCAAAAATTCAACCTTGTGACGCGGGGATCATACGAGCTTTTAAGATGCATTATCGTCGTCGATTTTATAGAAGTCTTTTGGAGGGTTATGAATTAGGGGTTCCAAATCCAGCAAAAATAAATGTATTAGATGCAATGAATCTTGTAATTTCAGCATGGACTATGGATGTTCGTGCAAATACAATTGCGAACTGCTTTCGTCATTGTAAACTTTGATCAACAGATAACATGACTTTTGAGAACTCAGATGAAGGTGGTGAAAGCACTCAAGAACTCCAGAATTTGATCAAAGAGTTGGGTTATCGCAATGCAATGGATGTCGAAGATGTTCTGACTCACCCAAAAGAAAATGTAGTTGCACAGTTGTTGACTGATGAAGAAATTATTGAAAGCGTTATTGGAATTAATAAAGATGATATCGATGAAGAAGATGATGAAAGTTCTACAATGGAGCCCCCTTCGCGAAACGAAGCTATTAAAGCGGCAATCACATTGAACAATTTCTTGTTGAGAAAACAACACCAGAAGTTCTTACCATGCTAAGGAAAATTAGAGAAGAGATTCAAGGGGAAATTGATTTCAACAAAAAACAAAAGACAATTGAGTCATTTTTCAAGAAACCTTCATAAATCATTCATGTAATATGCTATATATAAGGAATTATTAATTTATATTTTATATGGGGTCTAAAGAAATTATCAAAAATGTATTATCTTATAATTTTAGCGAATTATTAATTTAGCACCCTATCTGTCACGGCCCCAGACCCGGTTTGACCCGTTTCAGGAGCCGCGGGACAGAAATCCCGTGGTATTTATTTTAACAGCGGAAGTTTACTTCAGGATCTTTTTAAAACTGCAATTTCCCGATTTATTTTATTTCACAACTAGGGATAAAACCCCGGTAATTTACATTCATATGATTTCACGAAGAAATCTTTATTTTACAAAACATGTTTCTTTATTTTATACTGAACCACTTTCTTAAGCTGGTAGTGCTTCACGGCACTTTTCCTGGATCACAATAGATCACCTGAAACATGTTTGAAAAAGGTTTTGTCAGCGGGAAATACTGGTGAATCATTCATTTTACAGAAAACGACACATAGTTAATAATTACAGCATAAGAGCGATTACGATGGTTTCTATCTTATTGTTATATGGCGTCGTGTCACCTCCTGGTGACGATGGTCATACCACTATTGAGTCATGTTACCCAATTAATGATGATATATCACTGTTAGGGCTTATTTTCCTAACCTTTGTTAGGGCTTATTAGCCTAACACCGTGAGAAATTAGTAATGTGCACAATACCCCACTAGCCATTGATTAAGATTACCACGACTTAATCCCTGTAATTATAACATTTGAAAATGATTTGAGGTATTGTAAAATAGTTGATAAAAAGAGAATGACTCACATTGCAGATTTAATTTGAGCAGAGCAGAGCCTAGCCTACTGATTAGCCTTTTAACCTAAATTTAATAACAGGCACACAATTCGGTTAGTAACTTAATACAACATTTACGATAACTCACGAGATTAAACCCTCACATCGAATGACAAAGTGCGATACTTAAACATCCATTGAATTAACAACGAATGACAAAGCATAAACCCTAATGTGGGCAGCACTTAAACATCCATTGGATAGTTTAATCGATCGGACATTGAATCGTATCAGCGATCTAATTATTACCCCGTATTGCGGCGGCGATTAGTGATCCGTGTGTGTTGTGATAGTAATTCTACGATATCTCAGCGTGTATTCTGAGTTTTGACATCGAACTGAAGCCAGGAATCAAGTCCCAATGCCTACTATTTATACACAAATTTTACCTAGCTTACGGATCGTAAGCCTCATCCCTTACGGTCCGTAAGGGTCACCTATTTTCCATAGAGTAGCTACGTGTATTTGTAGGCTTGCTGAGTTGACATAATTCGAAATTTCAATTTTGACAGCGTTTTAAGTAGATAATCGTAACTAGGGTTTACCCCCCCCCCCCTGAGTTTTAGGGGCCCTGATCCTGATTCTGATTATTCTGAAAATTTTTAGGGTTTGTGCAGAATCACTTGGGTGTCTCAATTAGGGTTTCCTATTGGATAAAATAATAAAATAAATAGGACTTTTAATGAGAGTTGTTACATTCTCCCCACCTTAATAAAAATCTCGTCCTCGAGATTTACTGGAATAATTGAGGATACTTTCGCTTCATTTCTGATTCCAGTTCCCAAGTGTATTCGGGTCCTCTCTTTGAATCCCACTTTACTTTAACTAGCACTAGTCGTTTGTGCTTGAGAAACTTCACTTTTCTGTCTTCTATCTGAAGAGGTTTCTCAACAAATTTTAACTTCTCGTTTACCTTTATATCTTGAAGAGGTACTACCAAAGATTCGTCTGATAGACATTTCTTGAGGTTGGATACATGAAATACATCATGTACTCCAGCTAATTCCTCTGGTAGTTGTAAACGATAAGCAACTGGTCCTATACGTTGGATCACTGGAAATGGTCCTACGTATCTTGGACTTAGCTTTCCTTTCTTACCGAATCTAACAACTCCTTTCCAAGGAGAAACTTTCAACAGTACTCTTTCTCCAACTTGGAATTCTAACGGCTTACGTCGATTGTCGGCATAACTTTTTTGACGATCTCGAGCAGTCTTCAGCCTTTCCTTGATTTGAGTAATCTTATCAGTAGTTTCTTGTACTATCTCGGGACCTGACAATTGACTTTCTCCTATTTCTGCCCAACAAACTGGAGTTCTGCACTTTCTTCCATATAGTGCCTCGAATGGGGCAGTTTCAATACTTGAATGATAACTATTGTTATAGGAGAATTCAATTAAAGGTAAATGATCATCCTAGTTTCCACCAAAATCTATCACACATGCTCTGAGCATGTCTTCTAGAGTTTGGATCGTCCTTTCACTTTGCCCATCTGTTTGTGGATGATATGCAGTACTTAGGTTTAATCGAGTTCCCATTGCTTCTTGGAAACTAGTCCAGAAATGAGAAGTAAAACGACTATCCCTATCCGAAATAATGGAGAGTGGAACTCCATGTAAGGATACTACTTCATCTACATACAACTTGGCCAACCTTTCCATGCTAAAGGTTTCTTTCATAGGTAGAAAGTGAGCAGATTTGGTTAATCGATCCACAGTTACCCAAATCGCATCATTACCTTTTCTGGTTTTGGGTAACTTAGTAACAAAATCCATTGTTATGAGTTCCCATTTCCATACAGGCATTTCCAGTTGTTGTAGTAGACCTGAAGGTTTCTGATGTTCAGCCTTTACTTGTGAACAAGTAAGACACTTAGAAACATATCTTGCTATATCCTTCTTCATGCCTATCCACCAGAAATTCTTTCTTAAGTCTTGGTACATTTTATTGTTTCCAGGGTGTATGGTATACCTAGATTTATGAGCTTCTTCTAAAATCTTATTTCTTAATTCTCCTTGTTTAGGTACCCATATTCTATTTTTATGGAATCTCCAAATTCCATCAGCTCCTTGTTCTAATTCTTTTATTCGTCCCTTCATTCCTTCAGCATCATCCTTGATTGCTGTTTCTTGAACATTCTTCAATTGTTCTATTAAATCTAACTGTAGATTTAACCTAAGAGCACGAACTCGTCGTTGTTTTTCATGGTACTTACGACTTAAGGCATCTGCAACTACATTTGCCTTTCCTTCGTGATATTGAATATCACAGTCGTAATCACTTAAGATTTCCATCCATTTCCTTTGTCTCATATTTAACTCTTTTTGCCTAGATATATATCTTAAACTCTTATGATCTGTATAGATAGTAAATTTACTTCCGTACAGATAATGTCTCCAAATCTTAAGGGCAAAAATTACAGCTCCTAATTCTAAATCATGAGTTGTATAGTTTCTTCGTGCTTTTTCAATTGTCTTGAAGCATACGCAATTACCTTCTTGCGTTGCATCAGCACACATCCAAATCCAAGTTTTGAAGCATCACAATATACTTCAAAATCTTCAGTTCCTTCTGGTAAGGCTAAGATTGGAGCATTTGTTAACTTTTGCTTTAAGATCCTAAAAGCTTCTTCTTGCTTAGTTCCCCATTCAAACTTAACTTCTTTACAGGTTAGCTTAGTTAATGGTACAGCTATCTTGGAAAAATCCTTAATAAACCGTCTATAGTATCCAGCTAAACCTATAAAACTTCTAATCTCCATTGCGGATTGTGGAACCTTCCATTTGGTAATTGCTTCTATCTTAGCAGGATCTACATGAATACCTTCGTGATTCACCATATGACCTAGAAATTGCACTTCTTGTAACCAAAATTCACACTTCGAGAATTTGGCGTACAGTTTTTCTTTTCTTAACAAAGTTAAGAGTGAATGCAAGTGCTGACAATGTTCGTCTTGACTTTTTGAATAAATAAGTATATCATCGATGAAGACAATTACAAATTTATTCAAGTACGGTTTACAAATCCTATTCATCATGTCCATGAATGCTGCAGGTGCATTCGTTAATCCGAAGGGCATGGCTGTAAACTCGTAATGACCATACCTAGTTCTGAAAGCAGTCTTAGGTATGTCTTCTTCTTGTACCTTCAACTGATGATATCCGGAGCGTAAGTCAATCTTGGAAAAATATCTGGCTCCTTGAAGTTGATCAAAAAGATCATCAATCCTAGGTAATGGGTATCGATTCTTAATTGTAACCTTATTCAATTCTCTATAATCAATACACATTCTCATTGAACCATCCTTTTTCTTAACAAACACTACTGGTGCTCCCCAAGGGGATGAACTATGTTGTATGAAACCTTTACTTAGTAATTCATCTAATTGCTTTTTCAGTTCTAACATTTCTGTGGGTGCTAACCGATAAGGTGCCTTGGCTATCGGTATAGTTCTTGGAATTAGATGAATTCTAAATTCTACCTCCCTATCTGGTGGTAATCCTGGTAATTCTTCTGGGAATACATCTGGGTATTCTGAGACTACAGGAATCTCTTTAAGTTCTTTACCCTTAGTACTAATGATTACTGAAATCATATATACTATTCCTTGCTTTCGTTCATAACTAACAACTTTCATTACTGATATGAACTTCATAGGCTTACGTGGTTTATCTCCTGTAATCATAATTACTTCTCCAGTGGGTGTTTGAATTTCTATGGAATTCTGATCACAAAGAATTCGAGCATGGTTGGCTACTAACCAATCCATTCCTAATACAACATCGAATTCAGCTAATTTCATAGGTAATAGGTTTGCATGAAATTTATGACCTAAGAGTTCTATATTTTCTTTTTGCAAAACTTTATCTATGCTAACCGAATTTCCGTCTGCCGTTTCGACTGTAAAAATCTGCCTAAGGTTGGTTAAAGGTAAATTAAGAGCTTGGCAGAATGAAGTATTGATAAAACTTTGGTTTGCACCAGAGTCAAATAATACTTTTGCGTAAATGTTGTGAATAAGAACGTACCGGTTATCACATCAGGAATTACTTCTGCTTCCTGAGTAGTCAGCTGGAAAGCTCTTGCGTTTCTCTTGGTAGCTCCTTCTGCAGTTTTGGCTTTGTTGTCAGCTGGTTTAACTAATTTCGGGCAGTCCGGTCTGAAATGTCCAGCTTCTCCACAATTATAACAAACTGTGGATTTCTTCCTTCGGCAATTTTCTTCTTGATGCCCTGGAATTCGGCAGAAATTGCAATATAATTTGCATTTTCCAAAATGCTTCCTTTTGCAGGAATTGCAAAATGGACCAGTGGAAGATTGTCTGGTTCCCCTTCGCTTGACATTATTACGGTTACCCATACGAAATCCTTGGGTAATCTTTTGAACTACTTCCTTTTTCCGATCTTCTTCTCTTGTGCGCACCAGTTCGTCAGTTAGGGTGTTAGCTAATTCCACCGCATCGTCAATAGTGCGAGGTCTCGCAGCCTTAACGATGTTACGGATTTAACCAATTAATCCCCAATTATAGCGAGAAATGAGTACCGGTTCTGGCGAAGCCAGCGTTGGTACCACTCTAGCATATTCAAAGAATGTCGAAGTATAACCGCGACAATCTACACCCATCATTCTATGATTTAAGAATTTGTTTGCCATTTGATCTTTTTCATACTCGGGACATAATTTTCTTTCTACAAGACTCTTAAATTCTTCCCAGTTTATTGCATATGCCATCATCCTTCCTTTTGCTTGTAACACTGTGTTCCACCATTCTAACGCCACTTCTTTAAAAAGATTTGACGCGTACATGACCTGATCATCCTTGGCACATTTACTTATTGTAATCACTGCCTCGGTTTTCTCTAACCAACGCAGTGCCGCAGTCGCTCCTTCATTGCCTGCAAATTCAGCGAGTTTGCAAGCAAGAAATTCTTTATAAGTGCAACCAGGTGTTGCAGCTTTCATTTTCTTAGGGAGCGGAGCCTGCCGTGGATTATTATCGTGATTAGTATGATTACCGCCTCCATTTACCCTATTACTGAAGTTATCTTCAGAAATACGTTTGCTAGGAATGATTTGTTGAGGTTCGATTGGATTTCTAACAGCAGCAACAATTGCTGGAATAGCGTTGGCTATCCCTTGAGCAACGATATTTTCTATATCTTGTCTATTTAAAAATTGATCCTCCGGATGTTGCTCAGATTGATGAACCTCATCTACTGGTTCGTTATTAACGTTTTCCATCTGATAATTAATATATATAATTTATTAGTATCAAATAAATAACAATTATACACAATAATCATACCAATTTCATAAGACACTTATACAGTCAAAACTAACGATTTCTTGATTTCTTCTTTTTCATATATATTATGCATCATTACACACTGATTTATTTTACACAAGTTTTATTTTAGGTTATTTCACAATATTTAATTATTGCTATTATACAACCACAGTCTCATAACCCCCTTATCCCTCGTCAGCTAATATTTTAATAACGGCGCTCCCTCTCATCGTACTTCCAGGAGATCTGTTCTCCTACTTCCCTGATCCTATTTCCTGCATCTATTAGCTCCTCGCCAAAGTGACGGAGTTCAGCTAAATTCTCATTGCTCATAGGTGGATTAGGTATAGGTTATGGGTCGAATTGAGGAAGAAAGGAATAAGGACTATTGAGCAAATTTTGGAATTGCCAATCGTTCGTCCACCATTCGTCCATTCCCAGAGGTTGGGTATGGATTATAGGTTCTGGGATTGTTGGTTCTAAGTTTATAGGGAGTTGAGATTCAATAGGACGAATAAAAACATTTTCATTAACAGGCTTAATAGTATCATAGCTTGCCAATATAAAATCTAGTTCTTCCTGAGATGGTAACCCCTTAATTTGCCTAGAGCTTTCCCCAATTTCCATTTTCTTAGGCGTGGGTTTCTCGAGAGGTGAAGCGTTGAATTCTATAGGTTCTTCTATGTCTGGTATATACCTATTGAAATCTCTGGAAACTTCTATTCTTACTGGATAGAGATTTAAATTCTGAACGGCGTCAGACAAGTCACTCATGTTGTTTAATACACATGCAAAATACACACAAATACTAAGTTAAAAATTATACCAAATTTCATAGAAAACCTTTAAATATTATTTCATACTGGGTAACTACAAAACAACTGAAATTTTAAAACACAGTAGGGTTTACTGTAAATTTATTTATTTACTGGATAAGGTTTCTGGACTGTAGGTGATAAGGGTGCTAAAAACTTAAATCAAATATTTAAAAATTTGCATTTACTGCTATAGTGGCTAGCATATAAAGATCTGTCCATTTTTCATCTAACTTGTCATCCCAAGGTGATTTACTGGTTAATTCCTGGGTTTCCTGTTTAATCTTCTTTTCTCGGAATTTCTTTATTTTCTCCTTACTTTTCCTAATAATCAGACTTCTTTTACTAGGAGAAAGTGGTTCCTCATATTGTGCCTTTCGCACAAATATTCCTTCTTCAGGAATTACAGAGTGATTTGAGTATTTGGTTTGGTATGAACTTCCTTTCTCGTTGGATGACCTATCTAATTTAAGATAGATGTTTGACAGCTTTTGCTTACCCATACTGTACATAAATATTCAAATAATAAAACACATAATCACAAAATAGCAAATAAAAATAAGTATTTTAAATACTTAATTGGCTTAAATCAGTGGCTCTGATACCACCTTATTTCTGTCACGGCCCCAGACCCGGTTTGACCCGTTTCAGGAGCCGCGGGACAGAAATCCCGTGGTATTTATTTTAACAGCGGAAGTTTACTTCAGGATCTTTTTAAAACTGCAATTTCCCGATTTATTTTATTTCACAACTAGGGATAAAACCCCGGTAATTTACATTCATATGATTTCACGGAGAAATCTTTATTTTACAAAACATGTTTCTTTATTTTATACTGAACCACTTTCTTAAGCTGGTAGTGCTTCACAGCACTTTTCCTGGATCACAATAGATCACCTGAAACATGTTTGAAAAAGGTTTTGTCAGCGGGAAATACTGGTGAATCATTCATTTTACAGAAAACGACACATAGTTAATAATTACAGCATAAGAGCGATTACGATGGTTTCTATCTTATTGTTATATGGCGCCGTGTCACCTCCTGGTGACGATGGTCATACCACTATTGAGTCCTGTTACCCAATTAGTGATGATATATCACTGTTAGGGCTTATTTGCCTAACCTTTGTTAGGGCTTATTAGCCTAACACCGTGAGAAATTAGTAATGTGCACAATATCCCACTAGCCATTGATTAAGATTACCACGACTTAATCCCTGTAATTATAACATTTGAAAATGATTTGAGGTATTGTAAAATAGTTGATAAAAAGAGAATGACTCATATTGCAGATTTAATTTGAGCAGAGCCTAGCCTACTGATTAGCCTTTTAACCTAAATTTAATAACAGGCACACAATTCGGTTAGTAACTTAATACATCATTTACGATAACTCACGAGAGTAAACCCTCACATCGAATGACAAAGTGCGATACTTAAACATCCATTGAATTAACAACGAATGACAAAGCATAAACCCTAATGTGGGCAGCACTTAAACATCCATTGGATAGTTTAATCGATCGGACATTGAATCGTATCAGCGATCTAGTTATTACCCCGTATTGCGGCGGCGATTACTGATCCGTGTGTGTTGTGATAGTAATTCTACGATATCTCATCGTGTATTCTGAGTTTTGACGTCGAACTGAAGCCAGGAATCAAGTCCCAATGCCTACTATTTATACACAAATTTTCCCTAGCTTACGGATCGTAAGCCTCATCCCTTACGGTCCGTAAGGGTCACCTATTTTCCACAGAGTAGCTACGTGTATTTGTAGGCTTGCTGAGTTGACAGAATTCGAAATTTCAATTTTGACAGCGTTTTAAGTAGATAATCGTAACTAGGGTTTACCCCCCTGAGTTTTAGGGGCCCTAATCCTGATTCTGATTATTCTGAAAAATTTTAGGGTTTGTGCAGAATCACTTGGGTGTCTCAATTAGGGTTTCCTATTGGATAAAATAATAAAATAAATAGGACTTTTAATGAGAGTTGTTACACTATCCCCGAGTCGGGACCAGCAAAAAATATTATCTTAGAGAGTTTATTAAATAATCGAGTATTAATTTATCGAGTTTCTACTGTAGTTCTCTTCCAGAAGTTTCTCTGTTTCCGACGTTTAATAAGGGTCTGATCTCCGGCAGTCGCTGTTCTTGTTGGTTGAAGGAGTGTTGATTCTTAAGCCGTTGTATGGTTCTATATACTTTTCTGTTTAAGTTTTTCTCAGTTTATGTTGTGATGGTCTTCTGTTAAAGATCATCTTGTATTTCGCTTTGTTGTGAGCGTTTGTTTTGCTGATCGGTTGATGATCATCTGTCGATGATCATCTAGGTATTGTATCATACTTTATCTTGTTTATGATCTCATATATTGTGAGATCTAGGGTTTGGGGGGGGGGGGTGTTTTTTAGGTTTGGGTAAATAATAAAGTTTTGTCACCGTTATTGTCTCTTATACGTTGTTCCGTGTTATTTGGTTGTGTTGTATTGTTGATCTTTCATACCATTTTGACATGGTATCAGAGCCTAAGGCTCTAATCGAATATCATCAATTAATAGATTCTTGTTCTTCCGCTGGTTTGGTACGTTTTGCTACTTGGAATTTTTTGTTTTGAAACCCAGAGATTTGGGCGTATTTGGTTCATCACACATCTGGCATGATTGATGGTGTTAGGGTTTCGATTAAAACCCTAACTGTCTTTGTTCTTGAATGGCAATCTTTCTGCGTAAATGTCTGTAGAAGTCTTTACATCAGGAATAGGATTTGTAACCATGGATTGGTATTCTTGCCTCTATAAGGGATGTAAGTCTTTCTGTCTTAACTTTGTATTTTTATTACGCGATTATTGGTTATGTTAGGCTTTCTATGACCGGGTTAGGAGTACCAGTGATTTTCACGATGAGAGATATACCGTGTGTTGTTGTTGCATTCAAGTTGTGCATATTTTGTGTTGTGTTATATGAACTTATGTACTCTACTAGGTATAAATGACTGTCAGTTGGTGATTTATACTCTGCACTTTGTTTTGTTTTTACGCTTGCTTTGTTTACCGTAGAGAAAGTCTTGATTAATTGCTTCTGTTTTAGGAGTCTATAATCATGTTGTTGGAGAACGCATATAGTTTCATAAATATAAAAAACCAACCTATGTCTAGATGTACAGTTAAGGTTTTCCCAGAGAACATCATCTGTATGGTTAACTAACATATTCTTGTTTTGATTGTTCTGTATGTTTAGTGGGTTGCTTAGTGTGGTAGTTCTGTATGCCATCATGGTTAACTAACATGATCTCGATGTTGTTATTGATGGAGGATTGGTGTGTATACGTAAAATGTTTGTTTTATAGTTCATATATGCAGGTTGCTCATTTTGAGATATATAAGGAAGATTTGATGTGAATGAGGTTTACTATAACTTACTTCCATGCCTGTTTTTCTTCTCATATAATATGTTGTCTTAGTGGTGTGTCAAGAAGATACCCTAGTTCTGTTCAGTTTTTATTGTCACACATATATCGTTGTTTAGGCATTTTTTTGTACTGAGTTAGATGGATCTGTGTGTATTGCTTTGTTGTGTGATAATTTGCTTGTTGTATATCGCATTAGTATGATGTTTTGAGTATTTCTTCATTCCGTCATATGATTGTTCGACCCCATATGATTGGGTATTGTGTTCTTGAACCTGTAATGTGCTATGTGATATTATTGATTTAACTGTATAAGTTTTATATGGTTATCAACTTATCATTTGGCTTGCAAGATTGTTGGTTATTGTCATCATTGTGTGGTATAGTGTTCTGGTCATTGCCTTTGCATTGTTTCCCTTGGTAAATTACCTGTTGCTTGTGTTAATGATTATCACACCTTTTGCTTCTTGCTTGTGTTAATGATTATCACATAGCTATGTTAAAAAAAACGTTGGATTTACAATCCCTGATAGAACGACTAGTGGAATTCTTTAGACAATTTATGCCAACTATGGTTTGTTTGATTGTCTTTGCCAATATGTTATTTTAACTAGGTTCTTTGATCTTTGCATATTTTTGTTACCTTGTTAGTGTCTGTTTTGCTTTGATCTTTTGTTGAAGAGCATACAGGTCAGATCTGGTGAGATCTGTTTAATTCTGGTGTGACACAAACCTAAAGTAGAGCTTGTTGGAGTTTGGTGGGAGATTGCTAACTTCTTTTTTGAAGACCTATGTTAGTCTCTGTAACCCTAGAAGGTTCAGGGCAAACTAACCGGGTGTGCTTGATTGTGGCTTGGCCAGATTGTGTAGTTCTTGAAAACTACAAATTTGGTCTCTCTAGGAGTTATATGCACTCTCTGTAAGATCTTTCTATTTTGTCTTGTTTTATTTTTGTTGATTATATTAGTTGAAGTCGGGGTAGTGAGGACCGACATCTACTTGGTTGGTCATTTGTTCTGTGTTTGTGTCTGTCTGTCATCTGTATTATTTCTATGGTTTTTTAATTAGTTTTGTTTGCAGTTGTTGTATTGGTTTTGTGTCTTAGATTGTGGCTCCTGAGTAAAGGCATGTCCAGGCACCTTAGAGTGATGAACCTGGAATCTTGTCCCTGACTCAGCTTCGCCTTAGGGTTGTTCTCTGTTTGTATTAGGGTTGTTTATCTGCTTCTTTTGTTGGTCTGTTCTGTGATATTTCCGTCTGTTCTGGTACTTTCTTGAGTGTGATTGTATGGTATTAGACTAGTATAATAAAATCTTGTTATACTTATGAAGATTTGAAATGTTTGTGTAGTAATGGGCTTGTGTCTTGTAGATTTTGTATTGATTATCGTGTGGTAATCTGTAGGGTTGTCTTGTGGGTGTTTCATGTTGTATTTGATTAGAGATTTGTTGTATTTGAGTATCGGTTCTTGCTTCTTCAAGTTTAAAGTTGGTTATTGTTGTTTAATACTCAAGATTACAAGTCTTGTCTTGTCTTAGAAGTCGTATGATGCTATGTTTATCAGATGTGTGGTCTGATAATGTTATGTTTTCATATGCTTTTGTGATAATAAGTATTTGGTCATTGAATCTTGTGATTCTGTATTCTGGTTGAGTTGTTCAGAAAGTTGTATCTTTGTATGTGTATCGTCTTGTTATCTTGCTAGCGTCTTTGTCTAGAAGATTGCTTTTGTTTTTTTATCTTCTTTGTAGAAGACTGTCTGTGTAGTATGCATGTTCATTGTTTGATTCTCATGTAATATTCTAATTTTGTGGATATATCGTCTTGTGCTTTCGTTAAGTTTAGACCTGAAAAATGTTGTTGATTTGTGTAGTGTGAATCTTTGTCATGGGTCATGTGATTCAACTCTGTTTTTGGACCGTAGAAGTGTCTTCTGGGTGTAGTCCGTATGTCTTAATGTCTTTTGCTGTATGATTAGTCAAACCATGTGGCTTGTATGTTCTCTAATCTGTTGTATTGCCAAGATTGTTCTTGATGTCTATGTCTGCTTATCTATAGTCTTGTTTGTATGGTTAGTTGAGCTGTGTGGTTCATGTTTAACCGATGGTTTTGTCAAGATTAATTTGTATATGTGACAGCTTTGTATGTTTTCTCTTGAGAGAAATATTGTTCTGGTTGTAAATTGTATAATTTTGTAATTAATCAGGAATTGTTTGGTTGTGCCTTGTAATCTTGAGTATGTCTTGTTATTCTCAGTCTTGTTCGTTGAATATATGTGATGTTAGCCTTGTATTTTTTTCTCTTGTGTAAGAGATATGTTTCTGGTTATGTATTCTGCCAGAGTTTGTGTAGGCTATCATCGTTGTCTGGTGTTCTTAGTCACAACAGTTTTGTCTGTTTGTTGACTGTCTGTTATAGAGAATTCCTTGATTTGTTGTTTGTATTTGTGTTGTGTTATTTCAAGGTATCTCATGTCTTATCTCGTCTTGTAACTTTTCTGAATTCTTGTTTGTCTGAGTTAGGATATTGGTTAGAAATCCTACCTTTTGATTTGTTTCTCTATGATGTCTGTGTATATGGCTCTGTTACAAGTGGTTAGGTTGTATTTTGCTTGTATGTTTTTTGGTAAATATTTGATGTTAGCTGCAATTTGCCTTTTAAAGTGCCATATATCATTTGTATGTATCATGTTATCCATGAGAGGTCTTGTCGTTTTGAAATAAATCTGCATTTTTGAGAAAGCAAGTTAGTACTAGTATTATTGAACCTGACAAGGTCCATACAGATATTCAGGTTGCAGATATTTTTACAAAGGGATTGAGGTTGAGTTAACATCAATCTCTTTGTGAGGAACTTGGTATTTTTGACATGTTTACCACCTGAATGAAGGGGGCATGTTGAAAATAATACATTGGGCTTTCATTCAGGATTGCACTTGCTGCTGGGCTTATATTTATTGGGTTATATTTTAGCCTGGTTTGTTTGGGATTAGAGTTGGTTTTAAGTTGTTACAGTTGTTAACAAACATGTTGTTTAAGTGGGACTGGTTAACTGGTTTTCATATTTGAATGAAGGGGGAATGTTAAAAGAATAAATATAAAATTCATTCAAATATTTCATATATGTTATGTTTTATTGTTCTATCTTTTTTTGTTAAGTTGTTAGTCTGTTATAACAGGTTGCAACTAATTGAGGGGCCTGATTGTAACTTTGGCTGGTTTTCATGTTTCCGGAGATAGTACGAGGGGCTTAGTGTAACATGGAGATATTTTTGGTATATAAAAGAAGCTTCGGCCTCTTCTCTTGTAATGTATACAATTCAGTTATCATCCCCAATTCTCTCTTAATTATTCACCTGCAATACACATAGTTCTCTTCCAGAAGTTTCTCTGTTTCCAGCGTTTAATAAGGGTCTGATCTCCGGCAGTCGCTGTTCTTGGTGGTTAAAGGAGTGCTGATTCTTAAGCCGTTGTGTGGTTCTGTATACTTTTCTGTTTCAGTTTTTCTCAGTTTATGTTGTGATGGTCTTCTGTTAAAGATCATCCTGTATTTCGCTTTGTTGTGAGCATTTGTTTTGCTGATCGGTTGATGATCATCTGTCGATGATCATCTAGGTATTGTATCATACTTTATCTTGTTTATGATCTCATATATTGTGAGATCTAGGGTTTGGGGGGTGTTTTTTAGGTTTGGGTAAATAATAAAGTTTTGTCACCGTTTTTGTCGCTTATCCGTTGTTTCGTGTTGTTTGGATGTGTTGTATTGTTGATCTTTCATACCATTTTGACACAAACAAAGGGCGTCTTTGCACACCATCATTGTCATCCCCACTACTAGTTGCACACCATTGCCGTTAAAAGATAAAAATTCAAATTCCAATTCTGTTAAGTGTCAAAAACCAAACTCACTACAAGGGAGGCCACACATTGTTGGGAGGTCTTTTTTTCATTTATTGCTATGTCAAAAATTAAGTTAAAAGGCTAACCACAAATATATTTTTTCCAAACTATTTTGATAGCCATGGTCAATAAACAGGCCATCAAACTAAAGCATAAATGTAGGACGAAATAAATATAAAAGGTTAAAGACATTAAAAAAGTATGTTACTATTTCCAAATTTGTGGATAATGGTATATTATAACACATGCTAAATGTGACAACCTAAATTTAAATATGACCATATAGTATATTCTGGTGCGGAAAATAGGTCCCATTTTTTTTGTTTATATACTTAACAAATTATTTACGCGTTTTCAAAATGTCGACCAACATCATGATGTGTGTTCTTGAACCACTTTGAGAACTCGATCACCAATCATCAACCAAGTAGAGAGCATTTCACAGGCCATAAACGAAGGCTTCATTAATTTCAACTCGGGATACTTAGCTCCTGCTTCACTAAATGGGGGCTCCACTTTGAACCCAAACTTTACTATTTTGGAGCTTTACCTACACGTGATCATACGAGTAAGCATTAGTATAAATCACATAAGCACACAAGATTAAAATAAGTAAAAAAAATGTGAAATGATCATGAGGAAAAACTCATGGACGTAATCGGCGCCGAATCGGGCGTTCAAGGTGGCGTATGTGGCGCAGTGACACAAAAGACTAATGGTGTAGCAACTTCGCCGGTGTAAGCTACGTTGTCTCAGCGTAGCTTACGTTGAGTTCTGCACTTACCTGTACATACATTCTTTAAACAATCTTTTTGACCCATTACCTCATTTTGCCATGCGTTTACTTGTACAAGCATATTTAAAACTTGTACGGGATATATATATAACCTTCCCTAAACATGTTATCTCGAAATTTCCGATCTATCATGATTTTCACTCTTCAATTGAATCTTCTTTTGTTGAATCCAAAATTTTCACAATAAATTAACATAGTTGGATAGTCAAACATGCGAATGCATTTTTAATTACACGTTTATATTTAAAAGCCTTTCGGATAGACACTCACATGATCATCTTTAAAACCATGAGACTTTTGTTTCTTAACAACATTATAATTCCATAATATTTATAAATCTTATCAATGCATCACATTTGACACATAAACATCTATATCTTAAGTTTTGAAATACGTACCTTGATAATTATATGAAAATATGCGATTCGGTATAATTTACCGAAATAAAGTGTCTCGCTTAGTAACATGAATAATATTTCATGGTACCTGAGAACTCATTTGAAACTTTCCTTTATAATATCATGAAAACGAACAAACTTCATCATTGGCATAATGCTCAAACCTTTCATTTAATTTATCCGAATACTAGCATCACTCTTGACATATAAGTCCTAACATAAATACAACTCAATACATTCATAACAAAGAGTCTAATTATTAGATTTATTTTCAAGTTAAATTAAGAATTAACTTACCTTTGCCCATAGGGTTCTTGTTAGTTTATCTTCGACTCTGGATCATTGACTTCCAAGCTTTAACATGCCTAGCTTGTTCAACATCAACATAAAAACCTTAGGATAGATAATGTACAACATTAAAATCCATTCATTAATTACTTATCACGTACATTCTTGTATCCGCAAAATCAAACATAACCAATATACATACATATATTTACCCATTTGACCTGTTTGTACAAAACTTAGAATAATATCATGTTTGAATAGTTTCAATACTTCGAACACACTTCAATAGGTACAATAAACCATTGGGAACCAATATTCCAAGCTTGACTTAAAGGTATACCAACATTTGTCATTGATTAAAATTTTATAAACTTAAATTTTGTGCAGCCATATAACGCACAGCTATGTTCGCCGACTGTTTTGACCCGCTTAATGATCAAATTTTCTTTTGTTCTAAAATTATGGAGAAACTAGACTTAAGAAAGTTTCCAACCCAAAAAGAATCACCTTAATCAGGCAAACGGTTGATTTTATATAATATTTCAAAGATTGTCAAAATTCTGGATTGAAGCTGAAAATTCAGCTTATTAAAATTTCGACCCAGATCTATATTCAGCCTTTTTAATTTACGCAGTACCTCTTTTGAACATCCAATTATCATCTTGATTGTCCATGTTATTTATTAGTTATGAGCTCTAAAAATAACATGAGTATTTAGCATGGTTTATACTTCCAACGACTTTCATAATTCCATATAAACCAATTCTCTACACATAGATGTCCATATACTTTCAAGTTCACTAATTCTACTGGGTTGAAGCATTTCCACAAACAACTCATGTGCATATTTTCTAAATCATTCAGTCATCTTCGTATATGATCTTTAGTCTTTCCTTTATATAAGCTAATGATGTATTTAAATAGTATAATTTACCAAATACAACTATCATTATCATATTGTGATCATAAATCACCATATTAGTCACGTATATGATCATCTATTTCTAAAATTATCATATCATATTCTAAACTCATACAAACATATAAAAATTCTTGACATGCATCAACATGAGGGAATCATCTATGTACTTTAGAAAATCCAGCAACAATAATCTTCCAAACTACATCATTTGCAATGTAAATCTCCAAGTATTATTCCTATTTTCATTACCAAACATGAATACCCAAAAATCTGGGTTTATAGGATAGAAGAATCACATACCTTGTTTCCAGTTAACTAGTAGGTGATTACTGAACTAAAATTTATTGATTAAGCACCACAAATTTCAATTTTATTGAGCCTCCCCATCGACCCCTTTTGCTTCCGTCGCCATTCTCGCACACACACATACATACGTTCCTTTTTTTTCCAGAAGATATGTGGTCTCTTTGACCATAATCTGAGTTCTTTTTACTTGATTAAAGTTTACAACTTTGACCCTTCAATTATTCAAGAGTTTGAGTTTTAAACCCCTAGTTTATGTGTTTTAGCCACCAACCTTTAACTTGATAAACTTTAAGTTTCCATCCCTAATAAACCATAATTATATATACGGCATTTTTTATACGAACCACACACCATCAAATAAAACATTCACACACACATAGTTATGTGTAAATTTCATTACTTTGGGATGTTACACGTTGTAAAAGCCTCTCTAAATTTATACAAGTGTAAATCCTAAAAATTTAGGATGTTACAAATCTACCCCTCTTATTTAGGTTTCGTCCTCGAAACCTTACTTATCACATCTTAGAGTATTGGGTTTTAATTCATGTTTTCTTTTTTTTTCTCTCTCCCATTTCATTTAAGGATGTAACCCTTTTTATATAGTCATTGACATACATAAAGGTTTGTAATCACATCATACCTTGGTTTACCACGTTTTGTGGTTGTCCGATATTTGATTCATCCTTGCAACTATGACGTATGCATGTTTAAGTGGAGAAGAAAAGACATACCTTGCTACTTGGTAAGCATATGCTAACCACGTTCCATTCATGTCTTTTTCCTGTTTCCTATCCAAATTTCATATTTATGCGATATATACACGTCTATCAAGTTCACAGCTTTAGCTTTATACAAAATTTCTTCTACATATCAACATTTAAAGTTAGACTTTCAAATTTTTTTTTTTTGATCTTCAGATGATTTAACCAACTGAACCAGTTATCACGCAATATTAATTTTTGTCTCTCCCTGGGTTTCTGCAATTCATCAATACTACAACACATAGAATATAAGTTTAACAACAATCTAACTTGATTCAAAAATCCATCTCGTTATCATTAAGCACTAGACTTCATTCTAAGGCTGTAATGATTAACAATCTCATCATGTGATTCAGCATATAATTCTTGTCCATTAATAATTAACTCAACTATTATTGATGCATGAATTAGACATCAACCACAAACTCTTACTAACACAACAGTTTGCTCGATTTTATTTCAAGTACATTGCATAATTTGTAGTACCAACGTGATCTTATATTAGTTTAGGATCACAACATTTAGTCTTAGTTTAGAACCAATATCAACCCATCATAAAAATTAAATTCTATTAAAGCGTTTACAAAATGGACTAGCCATTCTTTCGATTAGTTGTTTTACCCTAACCAACTTATTAAGAGACGTTGAGCCTTTTAGCTCAAGCTTCCCTTAGTCCTTATTAACCTTTCCATTCCCTCCAACCACAACCACGATTGTGAACGGTAATAATGGACATTACCTTAGCTTCTACGACCCCATGGGTCGTTTATACTTCGGTTTTACATGTCCAATACCTTGTTTGTAGCCCTATAGACCGCAAACAACCCGTTTAGTTCACCACTCATAGTTTTCTTTAAAACCGTGAGTGGTGACTATCCTTATTCAATTCTCAACATAGTCAGTGACCATAGTTGTTCTCACTAGGCAATACCCCCATCTCTATGACTCCGTGGGTCATTTATACTTTGGTTTTACATGCCCTTTGCACGGTTTTACTTAAAGTTCAAATACCACATGACCCAAAGAGGTCTCTCATTCTACTTGTTGATAGTGTTTTACTGAGCATCATTTCAACTTGTTACAACTGAATAGTATACAGTGTATTACTTCAAAAATAGAGTACGGGAATCACATACCCTAATCTTGAAATTCCATAGATTTTCGCACACACCAGCAACCTTTATACAAGTAACGTATGAGGTCTATGTTGGCTTATTAGTAACAGTGTAACACCACATTCCTTGAAGCAGCGTAAAACTCGGCACCTGCCTCATATATCAAATAAGCCGCATATAAATACACGAAGTGTTAAATATCGTTAACTATATGGGTCCCCTATCAACATTCTCAGCCAATTAGTAACTAAATGGTCATTAGGGATTTATGATTTTATTTACAAATGTTTATTAGTGGTATGTAACTTTCTGCACCTTAACCATTTTACCTTCCTTATATAAAGGAGGTTGCTTATCCTTCTTGAGAACACTTCCGAGACCATCTAACGGTGTGGCAAAGGCTCCGGGGGGCTCAAGCACATGTCTGACTCCCAACGGTCGGATCAGTGGCTTCATTAATGGGGACAACTACACAGTACCTCTTTTCTGGCGGGTCACCTTCTCTCTCTCCGTCATGCATTAAATGAGTGCAGTGGCATAGGATCCTCCTTTTCCCGCATTCTCTGTTAATTCCTTTTTAAAGGGGAAAGGCTCGAATTGGGCTCACTAGCCAGCCCAAGTGATGGATGCCCAAGGCGGGCTAGCGGGGCTACCAGCAGGCCCCGTCGTCACGAAACATGGCAAATACATAACAAAAATCATAAATGGTAATTGGCATTTACCTTAACCTTTGGTTGCGTTATCCGTCACAATATTAGGCTTTGATTCTATATGTAATATGTTATCTCGTTTAACCATGTGTTAAAATTAAAATAATCATTATGTGAAGTAGAAATTAAGAAACTAAAAAAATGATAAATGAAAATAAATATATATTTTTTTAAACGTCTCAATATAATCACTTTAAAAGGTCACTTCAAGCAACAACCAAGTTACCTATTCTTAGCTAAAAGGTGATATCACAATACTAATTAATTATGGCATAAGTTCTCAATGATTAAATTATTTGATTAAAATAATGCAATGATAATCACATGGTCAATTTAATTTTTAATTTAGAATGAATCATAACATGATACTCCGTATTTTCTTATAATTACAAAAAATAAATTAAAAATGACATGAAAAAAACTTAAAATATTCTTATTGTAGATGGTTACTTTATTTCTCTCACAAGGAAAAAACCGTATCTTATTATATAATGTAAACATCAAATAAAAAGGTTTTGACTATATACGTATCGAGTTATTATCATTTATATGATTTAAATATTCAAGAAACTTAGAAACGTGCACTATTGTTTCTCAAACAATAACTTATAGGAACTTTGATTCCAAAACATAAAAAAAAATTGTTATATAACGATCACGAATCGTCGAATCCTCAAAAATGGTGTGCACGTACAAACGGTTTATAAAAGGCCACTTTATTCAAGATGTGGATGGTGTGCACGTACAAACGGTTTATAAAATGCCACTCTAAAAAATATGTAGCAATTACGAGGAAAAACAACTATTTTAGTGTTCACTGATGAAAGGAAAGGAAATGAAATAGAAAGAAATTAAAAATATTTTGTATTCCAAAGTTTCATTTAAAGAAAGAAAAGAAAGAAAATGTTGCGCTTCCGAGTTTCATTTAAGGAAGAAAAAGAAAAAAATACAAGGAAAACTAGATTAAATTCTTTAGTTTTTTTTTTCTTTAAAAAACATTATTTCTTTTCCTTTCCTTTCTTCCTCTTGCTTTCTTTTCTTTTACAAAATTAAGTGAGAACTTGGAAATAAAAATGCCACTACTATTCTTGTTAACTTACATGTACTTTGAATTGAATTTTTATTATATATTTTTCTAAAGTTTCACTTTCACAACTTTTCAAATAATATACGATTTTAACGCATTTAGTTTTTTCACAAAATTTAATTTTTCTTCGATAAACGTTTGTTGACATTAAAAATCTGAATACGCAAGTGCGCTTACCTTTTTTTTTACATTTCCGAGATATTTTTATTGAAAACATAGCTGTATGCAAAACAAAGTTTTTATTTTATTTTTTTATCGTAAGCTATATTAACTGTCGGTATCACGATGAACCGAACCGATAACGACATCAGGATCGCTACCAGGTTTATCGAACCAGTACCAATATTCATTTTCTAATTTTCGATCAATCTAAAACAAACATAGGTATCATTTTGTATTCGAATCTAATATTGTAAACTATAACCAAAAAAAAAAAAAAAAAAAGACATTATTATTGTGTTCTTAATTTTCAAAAGGAAAAAGAGATGATTATTATAGTGCTTTGATGATTCTGAACACTAATATGTCGGTAACCATGGTTAGGTTTGACCAAACGTGGAGTTAACGGCCGTTAAATCACTATCATTCTTCGCGTCCCCATGTGACCAAGAAAGAGAGAATACCGTCGGTGGAGGCTAACCGCAGCTCATCATTTTCATTTATATTTCTCCATTTTTCTTCATTTTATTCACAGACAGGTGTAGAGAGAGAGAGAGAGAGCAGAAATAAAGGGAAGAATTGCTTCCTATATAAGCCACCGAAGCTTCCAGCTTGTTATAAATGATAAGAGAGCTACACAATAGTTTTTAGAGAGAGAAACTTATCCCCCAATTAGAGAGAGAAGAAGAAGAAGAAGACGGATATGGAGGATTCAAGTGATTCCGTCTCTATTGATATGGAAACCATATATCTTGGAGGAAAGGTTTGATTTCTTGAATACCCATTTGGATATGAAGTTGTTTGTGTATTGAATGTAAGGTGTTTGATGAAATGCCTCAATGGGTTTAACTGATTTGTTTTAATATTTGAGTTTGTTTATTCGTTTATTTGTTGTGGTTTAGTGGGTTTTTGTTTCAATAATCAGTATCATGTGTCATATGATTGATTTCTTGAATACCCGTTTGGATATGAGCTTGTTTGTGTATTGAATGCAAGATGTTTGATGAAATGCCCCAATGGGTTTTAACTGGTTTTTGTAACCTTTGAGTTTGTTTTTACATTTATTTGTTGTGATTTAGTGGGTTTTTGTTTTAGTTATCAGTATCATGTGTCATATGAATGATTTCTTGAATACCCATTTGGATATGAGCTTGTTTGTGTACCGAATGCAAGGTGTTTGATGAAATGCCCCAATGGGTTAACTGATTTAGTGGGTTTTTGATATACTTTCTGGGGATGAACTCATGCCTATTCCCAATTTAGAAACCCCCCTTTTCTTGATTTTTAGGTTTTTGTTGGCAGTACAATTAGTTACTTATGGAATTGCAGATCTGTTTGACTTCTATTTTCATCGTCAAAATCTTGAAATATTAAAGTTAGATTATTTTCCTTACGAACAAAAAAGCTTTTGAGTTATGTATATTGTCAACATTTGCTAGCTGTTCTCCTTCATTTCTCTTTGTTTGCTTCTTTATTTTGGATGTTTCAAAAATCCAAAAAAATTCAATTGTTTTGGAAGATTCTTTTTTTTGTTGATTAAACTTTCACACAAACATGAAAAAAATGATTTTTTTAGAGGCCACATTACTTCAATCTGGAATTCTGGATTTTTGTCATATTGTTACTTTTATATTGATTGATTTAGCTTGAGTTTTAATCCCAATATGCTTGTTTAAATGGTAAATAACTTGCTATCTTTCAAAGCATTTGTGTTGTGTTGTCATTATCTTGACATAATTGTGAATTATTTCATTTCTTACTTGATAGAAATTGCCCTCTAATTTCTTGTTAGTTTGTCAGTCATTATCAAATTCCTGCTTCATTGAATATTTGAATACCCTTTTTTAATTGTAAACTTACATTATGATTTCGAGAGTCCAACTGCAACGTGCTCGTTTATTTATTTCTGTTCTCTATGTTCTTCTTTTAGATTCTATATAATATTGCTCAGCCATCTCCGTGTGGAATAAAACAATGATCAAGATTACGTCTTGAAGCTTAAACAAATGAGTGTCGGTTGATTACTTGATTAAAATAGTTTTTGACAGCTTTACGTGAATCACGATGTTTGTTATTAATACGTGCTGCAAAATTTGTTTTCAGGAACATATTATTCGAACCGGCCGTGGGTCCGTGTCTGTAATCGTGTATGGAGACCAAGAAAAGCCACCCTTGATTACATATCCAGATTTAGCTCTAAATCGTAAGAATCTGCAACTCTTTGATTCTTTTCATGTTGTTTTATCGTACTTTTGGTCTGATTAAGGTTCAATTTTGTGGACAGATATGTTGTGTTTTCAAGGACTATTCTTCTGTCCCGAAGCCGCTTCATTGCTTCTTCATAATTTCTGCATTTATCACATCAGTCCACCTGGACACGAGGTCTGTGAACGGGCTTATATTAATATAGGGTTGTTTGGATGTTCATTTTGAACTTGATTACTTGATATTAAATCATCAGAATTAGATGATAAAAGTTGGTTCTTAGAGGGTCTTTTGTACACTTGAAAATTATGACTTATTATGAAATTAATAGATATAATGACTAAAATCACATTTTTGTAGAAGATGGGAAGACGTTTTGTTAATTAAGAGTAAAATTATTTTGATTAGCTTAAAAGGAAATAATTTTATTTCGAGTAAAATGCCAAAATCGTCCCTGAGGTTTGGGCACTTTTGCCTGTTACATCTAAAATAAGAATTTTTTGTAACTGGAACCCTTACGTTTCATTTTTGTTGCCATTTCCATCCAAATCACTAACTCAGTTAAAAGACTTCGTTAACTCAGGGACAATTTTGGCAATTTACGCTTTTATTTTTTTGTTCATTATTTTTTTAGTTTTCTTTTTTACCTTTAAATAAAAAACAGTATTTATAACTATAGTATATTATACATATACACACATTTATATATGCACATTATGTGTATATCATTTTTTTTTTGAATTATATTATTAACGTAATGTTTCTCCTATGGGATTTGTACAAGAGTTGTTGCAGTTAGGAGCAGCAGCCATATGTCCCGATGATCCTATTCTATCTGTCGACGATCTTTGTGATCAGATTCTTGAGGTCCTCAATTATTTTCGGTAAGTCATTTATCGTTTAACTTTGTACTAATATTCTTTAATCATCTTAAAAACATTTAAAATCTATTTTCTGGTTGTTTTAGGCTTGGTTCCGTGATGTGCATGGGGGCAATGGCGGGTGCATATATTCTCACTCTCTTTGCGGTGAGACTACTTGTGACTTTTGTTTGTAATTTAGGCGTATAAATTGATTGTTTATAAGTTTTAAACATGTTTTTTTTTGTTACAGATAAAGTATAGAGACAGAGTTGCTGGTTTAATACTTGTTTCTCCTCTTTGCAAAGCACCTTCATGGACCGAATGGCTTTACAATAAGGTTTGTTCATTTTAAAAGTTATTAACCGGTTATGTGACATTGAGTAAAACAGGCTGTAGAAAATAATATAGGACATGCTTTTCGTGTTTAAACAATTTTGATTATTTAAGAAATTAATAGATAAAACGACTAAAAAGGGAACTTAGATATGTATTAATCATATGTTCACTTTTAACGTGTAGTTCATGTCGAATTTGCTCTACTACTATGGTATGTGTGGATTATTGAAAGAATGTTTACTTCAAAGATACTTCAGCAAGGTACATTTCAACTTTTTTCTAATTCTTTTTAAGAGTAAAATGCCATTTTTGTCCCTGAGGTGTGGCCAGTTTTGCGACTTTCGTTCAAAGGTTTTTTTCCCATCTGGATCCAAAAGGTTTGAAATCTTGCCATTTTCATCCAGCTCGTTAACTCCATTCATTTTTCTCCGTTAAGTCAGGGTATTTCTGTCGTTTTTGTTAACTTAAAGGACAATTCGGTCTTTTTCACACATCTCCAGCGAGTTTACATAGAGTGAAAAACACCGAATTGCCCTTTAAGTTAACAAAAAAAGACGGAAATACCCCCGACTTAACGAAGAAAAATGGATGGAGTTAATGAGCCTGATGAAAATGACAAGATTTTAAACTTTTTGGATCCAAATGCGAAAAAACAAACCTTTGGGCGAAAGTCGCAAAACTGGCCAAATGACCGGGACGAAAATGACATTTTATTCTTTTTAATGTAATGTACTATTTTGTGTATTTTAATGAATGCGATACCTTTAAATTAAATTAGGAAGTTCGCGGTAATCCAGAAATCCCAGAATCGGATATAGTTCAATCGTGCAGAAAGGTTAGTCAATATTTTCACGCATCCTTCTAATCTGTGTTAGTTACAGACTTACAGTTGAATATCAAGCTTACATGTTCGTTATGCAGTTATTGGATGAAAGACAGAGCGTTAACGTGTGGCGGTATCTTCAAGCAATTGATAAGAGACCTGATATTACCGAGGGTTTAAAAAAGTTGAAATGCCGAACGCTTATATTTGTTGGTGACAGCTCATCGTTCCATTCAGAAGCTCTACACATGACCGGAAAATTGGACAGACGGTATAGTGCATTAGTTGAGGTAATGTTTATTACTGTTTCTATAGTCAAATGTACTTTTGTTTTGACTTTGATAGTCAAATCTGCATTTTTTTTAATCTAAAAATTTGACGCTGGCTTGTTAGATTCAGTGAGAGAGTTTAATAACCCTATTAGTAATAACATACAAGAAGTTCTTTAACAATAGAAACCGCGTTTAAAATGCAACATAAATTGTTTTGAATTTGAATTTTGAAGGTACTAGGTTTGACTTCTAATAGTGGTATTTTTCTATTGTGTGAGGCACTTTAAACTTCTAAGCGAGAAAATAGGGTGTAAATATTATAAAAGTCGAATTTTTTAATCACTAGTTTTGGCATTCAAGCAACAGCATTTTCCATTTCCCACAATAAGTGCTTTGACTTTGACAAGAAATGTCCTGAAGCATGACTTCAAAGTTGATGTAAATGTGATGATCTTTGATACCTTTCTGTTAAACTAAGCGAGAATCACTTCAAAGATACAACAGGGTGTTAAAAATATACATAATTTCAATCAAATTTGGATATAAAACTGGTTTTCAAATTTTATTTCGAGTAAAATGCCATTTTGTCCCTAAGGTTTGACCATTTTGCGACTTTCGTCCAAAGGTTTGTTTTTTCGCATCTGGATCCAAAAGGTTTGTAATCTTGCCATTTTCATCGGGATCGTAACTCCATCCATTTTTTTTCTGTTAAATTAGGGGTGTTTCCGTCTTTTTTGTTAATTTAAAGGGCAATTCGGTCTTTTTCACTTTATGTACGAAAATACCCCTGGCTTAACGAAGAAAGATGGATGGAGTTAACAAGCCGGATGAAAATGCCAAGATTTCAAACGTTTTGGATCCAGATGCGAAAAAACAAACCTTTGGACGAAAGTCACAAAATTGGCCAAACCTCAGGAACGAAAATGACATTTTTACTCTATTGTTTTTGAACCCCATTTAATTCGAAAGTCAAATATATAACCTACTGGTTTTGACTTTGACTTTCAACTGTACAGGTACAGGTGTGTGGATCATTGGTGACAGAAGAGCAACCACATGCAATGTTGATACCCATGGAGTATTTTCTAATGGGGTACGGGCTTTACAGGCCGAGCCCAATCACCGGCAGCCCGAGGAGCCCGTTAAGCCCATCATGCATCGCCCCAGAGCTACTATCTCCGGAAAGCATGGGGTTAAAGCTAAAACCGATCAAAACCCGGGTGTCATCTCCTGATTCGAGTACCCTCACGTGGTAGAAATCGTCTTGTAAAGAGAAACCGATCACCGGTTTCTGCATACAGTGTATTTGTACTTTTTGTCATTTTTTCTTATTTTTTGTATTCAAGGGTAGATATATACACATATGATATATGTAGATAGAGAAAAGAAAGGGGGGAAATATTCTTTGAATGATGGACATATTCATTTGTAGGATTGGTGGTCATAAGACAGAAACATTGTATTTTGTGAAGGGGAATATGATGGATTTTTTATTTATTTTGAAAGCAATAATAAGATTTCTCTTTTTGTAGGCTGTCAATGATCTGTCATTTTGCTTGAGTGGAATATATAGCAGATTTACATGATTGGTTCTATATTTTTTTCTCAATATAACAAATCAAATTTGGTAGCATCCACCAAAAGTGGATACAATAATGTGTCCCAATATAAAGGGGTATTTGAAGTTTTAATAACTAAAAACCACCTATAATAACAACTAGTTTTTTTATATTGCGTGTTGCGGCGGAACCGAGCAAATGATAATGTAAAACAAACGTGATTTGAAAATAAAACATGTTGTTTAGAAAGTCAAACCATTAGAACGATTTATTGTATCATCGTACCGTTTTATGATACCAAATAAATATTTTATTTTGAGTACAACTTCTTTTTAACAAAACTTATAACGGAATGTCAGAGAAAGAAATCAAGCACAACTACATAGTTAAGTTTTTAGAAAAAAGTTATAAACGTAAATTATTAAAGAAGTATAAAATTAATCGAAGATTAATATATGTTCAAAAAAACAATTATTAAAAAAAGGTAAAGGAAATATATGTTTTTAAAAAAAGAAAAATATGTTGTTAAAAGTAAACATAATAATAAACTATTATAATATATTAAATAATAAAATAATATAAAATTATATTTTATTATAAAAATAAAGTTACTATTCATCAAACCTCGTCTATTAAAAGTA